>NW_019773602.1:15709-48060 GCF_001039355.2 Lingula anatina | reverse complement strand
TTTATAGAACTTATTTTGTTTCATTTTTGCATGTGCATTCTCAGTATTATAGTTATGCTTCCCACATATTACACCAAATGAGGCCTTTAAAATTTTTTTTTCACATGTAA
Source organism: Lingula anatina (assembly GCF_001039355.2). The sequence continues at coordinate 47,950 of NW_019773602.1, read as the reverse complement.
AAAATCAATCCAATTTTATAATAATTAATATTTTATTATCAAATAGTCTGAAAACAGTTAAATGCTGATTAAAAGTTGTGTTGAATTGGGGAATAATTTCATGCGATTGATAGAAGTTGATACTGCAGTCAAAAATAGACACAAACAGAAATCAAATGTACATGCTTTGTTGAACTTATTTCTTTAACCTGAGCTTAGTGGAAACATAATACTACTGTGTCATGAAACAACAAGCTGCATTATTCCTTTCAATCTTCTCTTTGCCAGGTCAGCTTAAGAAATAAACCGTAAATTATATTTCTCTGCCTAGTAGATCAAAAAAGGATAGTAAATACAGTACATTGCATTGCATATTGCATGTATCACATTAAAAACATGCAATTTAAGTTTATAATGCATAATTATAGATAGGAAAACTTTCATCAAAAAGGCCATGATAACCGGGGAGATTTATTTCACACAAACCAAGAACAAAAATACATAATTATATCTGATCGATGGCTCTATTTCTATAACCTGAGCTTAAGAGTTAATACAATACGACTTGATCGATCACCAGTCAATACACAATGGGTGCTCATATTGACCTGACAGTTGCTATGGTCAGGTCAGCGTCAGGTAATAAACAGACGGCATATTTTCCTCTACCTTGAGCAGTTCTATAAGGGACAAGAAGAAAAAAAGGCACTTTTTAGGGATTGCATTGAAATCATCTTGACAATAGGCCAGTCACTGGGTAGGCCAAGTCATACGTGTTATTAATAAATGTTATCAGTGCAAGGAAGTAAATAGGGAATTGAAACCCTTTGACTGAGTGATTCAATCAATAACTTTTCTATATAACTTGTACCATTAAAAAAGACATTCAGAAATGGCAGAAGCCCCAGCAGCAGCTTTCACAGATAAACTTTTGACATGTAGCATCTGTCTGGAAGAGTATGAGGATCCCCGTGTGCTGCCTTGCTACCATACATTTTGCTATGGTTGTATATCTGACCATGCTACACGGACCACAAATCAAGACGGGACATTTCAGTGCCCCCTTTGTAGAGAAGAGATACATTTCACTAGAGAGGGACTTGTGAAACTGAAAAAAGATTTCCGTGTTCACACAACAAAAGAGCTTCTGAGTCAGAGACAGAAGCAGGAAGTATCATCTCCAAGTGAAGAAACTGATGTTAAAAGTGTGACACAGGGCATTGCACTGATGACCATCAGTTGTGAGATACATGCTAATAATGAATTGAAATTTTACTGTGAAGATGACGATACTGTTATATGTTGTGAATGTATAATAACAGAACACAGTGGGCATCGTATTTCATCAGTTGAGCAAGTTGCAGAAGGCAACAGAGATAAAATTAAAGTTGCTCTTGTGAAAACCATGAAAACATTCAACAGGTTTAAAGAGGCAGTTGCCATGGAAACAGTCAGTGAATCAAGGGACTCTCAAATCAGGGTAGCCACTGTCGAAAGCATCCAAAAACAATCTCAGAGCATGCGCAACTTAATTGACCAGAGGGAAGCGATATTGATATCAGAAGTGAATTCTGCTTATGATGTCAGAAAGAAGCAGAATGAGGCCAACAAGGACATACTTGAACTTCACCATGGCTCCTTGCACAGTGCCTGTGACTTTGCCCAGGAACTTATCACTAATGGCACTGACTCTGATGTCATGGTTCATGCAAAACCTCTAATAGAAAGATTGGCATTAATGGAGAAAACACCTGTACCAACTCCAGACACACCAGCACAGATATCCTACAGCCCTGGTAAGATATCTGTGACCAGAATGATAGCCATGTTAGGACAGGTGACAGTAGAGTCACAATCTGTATTAGCTGGACAGGGAACAAACCCAAGTTCTGCACTGCATACTCCTGTTTTCTTACGGAAGGCAAGGTATGTACATGCCTTCAGTGCTCAGCTGAAAGATGACAAAGCAAGAATGTTCGTAACTGGATTGGCCATTGATGAGCAATATACATATGCTGTGGATTCATATTATTTTTTGGTAATGAGAGGGAATGACAGAACAAAATTGTTCACACATAATGGAGAATTTAAGTTTGACATTAAAGTAAACAATCCATTTCATGTGGCAGTGTCACAAACTGGTCACATGTATATAACATCACGGGGTGACAGATGTGTCCAAGTGTACTCCACCAGAGGTCAGCAGGTGACAACCATGGGCCAGAGCCACCTCAAGGATCCACGGGGTATTACGCTGAACAGACAAGGTCATGTGATGGTTTGTGACGTGGAAAAGAGGTCCATCTTCACATTCCATGCAGACAATGGACAGCTCCTGAACACTATTCCACTCAATATGTGTGAAAACCCAGAGTTCATCACAGTGAACAGTGTGAATGATAACATTGTGATATCAGACAATTATGAACACTGTGTACATGTGCTGTCACCTACTGGTGATTGGCTGTGCCAGTATGGCAGCACAGAGGGTAGTGGTGATGGTCAGCTGGCTGTACCATGTGGAGTGTGCACAGACAGCTATGGTCACATCTTCATTGCTGACAGTGATAACCACAGAATAGTGGCACTGAGTCCACAGGGAGAGCTTATCAGATACATTGCCACTAAAAATGATGGGTTGAAGCATCCTGCAGCATTAGCCATCAACCCTGCTGGCCAGCTTGTGGTAGCAGAGGCAGAGGGACAAATTAAGACATTTCAGTACTTACAATAAATGCAGCTGTTACTGAATTCAGATAAAATATATTTAACAATACTAATGTTTTGATGCAGTTCATCTGTTGACTTACCACAGAAAATTAAACCTATACTAACAAATAGTAAACTTTTTGTTGCTAATGGAAGGTTCGATGAGGGAGAATTCACCACAGAAATAGCCAGTGTTATAGCCTATATAATAGGCAGTGTACATTTTATGAGTCTGATAGAGAAGATACAGGTGCTAGATTTCAGTAAACTCTATTCTGATATATACACAAACCAATATCATGTACTTTGAAGAAAAATGAGCCACTGATCCCTAACCAAAATGATACAATTAAAGATTCTACCACCCCTTCTCAACCAAATATGGCAGGATGATAAAGGCACTGTATATACTGAAAATATTAATAAAATTGAGATAAAAAACCTAATGCTTACCTTAGTGAAAATGAAGTAAGCCATACACAGGATACTATTAATGATATATCTAATATATCTAACACTATCCGCCCTATTAAATGTGTCAAATGAGAGAGGTGTGTCCGCACTTGTAAAGTTTATAAACAGTGCTATGAGAAAACGGAAGCTATCCAAATTGAGATAACACCTGGTATTATACTTTAACTTTATTATTACTATATACATGTATTTAAACTTAAGTATATTATAATTAGTAGTGTAGAGAGCCTATAAATGTACACTCATTTCATGTGCTCAATAAATTATTATTATTATTATTATTATAAGGTTGCAACCATCTTACTGAACACTGCAAAAGAGACTCTTGGCTTGAAACCCTCAAATAAACCAAAATCACAAAAACAGGAATGGTTTTACCAAGACTGTCTCAGAACTAGCAAAATGTTCAGGAAATGCCAGAGGGCCTTCAAGAAAAATAAAACTAAGGAACTTTAAGATGAGGTGTAAGCAAGCAGATCTGATGAAAAAATTGAGAAGTTTAATGAGCACAGACCTGAGAGAATTTTGGAAACTGCTAAGTAAGGAGAATGAAACAAAAACTGCAAAATTTAATATCAATTTCTTTTCTTTTCTTTTTTTTTTTGTTTTTCTAAATAAATAAACTATTGCAATATTCCTATTTTGTATGTTTATATGTTTATATAATATCAACATTATTGCATAATTTTGCGGGACACCCTCCCAATCTGACGCCAGTGGCTAGAGTCAGTATTGCTGATATGGGTTACATATGAAATCAAGATTGAGCTGGCAATACTGAAATCTAGAACCTAGGGTAGTATATAAATGAAGTAGAGAAAACTTTATTACAAACTGCGTATTGTAAGTATTGTGCTAAATGATGGAAAAATAAAAAGTCTTTTTTCCTTCATTAGTTGCCAGCTATTATAACTATGGAGGTCTCTTTCACACAAAGCATAACAAACATGGCCCTAATCAATAACCTAACCTAAAGAGTAAAAACAATACAACTACGTCACCAGCCAATACACTGACCTGACAGTTGCTATGATCAGGTCAGCGTCAAATAATAAACAGACCCCATGTTTTTCTCTACCTTTGAACAGATCTGATTCGGGACATGAAGAAACAGGACGTACATTAATACGCTTAGTGGAAAAAACATTACACTCCATAAAAGGTATACTGAGTAAGTGTTACATTTTTGTGATCTCTTTTTGCCAGATCTGCAGGAATCTGTGACACTTTTTTGACTATCAACATCACCCCAGCTAGCTTTCTATACCTTGTACGTTAACAAAGAGACAGTCAGATATGGCAGAAGCACTAGCAGCAGATATCAAAGATAATATCTTAACATGCAGTATTTGTCTGGGAGAGTATGAGGACCCCCGTGTGCTGCCTTGCTACCATACATTTTGCTATGGTTGTATATGTGACCATGCTGAGGGAAAAAAGAGTTCAAACAATGCATTTCCTTGCCCTCTTTGCCGGGAAGAAATCCAGGTTCCAACTGGTGGACTTATTGAACTAAAAAAGAATTTTGTCTTTACTGAAGCCAAGGATATCATAACCCAACAACGATATAGACGGACATTAGACGAGAAACAGACCAATATTGCAGCAACGGCACAGGTCATTGCACAGATAACCATCAGTTGTAAGAAACATCCTAATAAAGAATTAAAATATTACTGTGAAGATGACGATACTGTTATATGTGGCAAGTGTATAGCAACACAACATGGCGGACATCGTGTTTCATCAGTTGAGCAGCTTGCAAATAGCAAAAGAGTTAAAATAAAAGCTGCTCTTGCGGAAACCACGAAAACAATGAACATCTTTAAAAAGGCAGTTGCCATAGAAACAGCCAGTGAAACAGAGGACTCTCGTATCAGGGAAGTCATTATCAATGAAATTGAAAACCAGGCCCAGCAAACTATTCTTCAGATTATTGAAAGAAAGGAGAAACTGATATCAAAAGTAAATTCTGAACACAGTCTCAATAAAAACAAAGAGATCATTGAACTCCACTATGCCTCCTTGCACAGCGCGTGTGACTTTGCACAGGAACTGGTTACATATGGCACTGACTCTGATATCATGGCTCATGCAAAATCTCTGATAGAAAGACTATCAGAGATAAAGAAAACACCTTTCCCAACTCCAGACCAACCAACAGAGATATTTTACAGTCCAGGTAAGATATCTTCAGCAGGACTGGAAGCCATGTTAGGACAGGTGACAATACAGTCACAACCTCCATTAGCAGAACAGGGAACAAATCCAAGATTAGCACCACTCCATCCTGTTTTCTTAGAGAAGGCAGAATGTGTGCACTGTTTTAGTCCTCCATTCAAGGGCGATACAGATGAAAATTTTAAAGTAACAGGATTAGCTATATTAAATGAAGAACATATGTTTATTATGAATAATAAAGGCACATCAAAACAGTTCACACATACTGGAGAGTTTAAACGTAACATTGATGTACAGAGGCCCTTTGATGTGACTGTGTCACATAATGGCTACCTGTATATAACATCATCACGCTCTCATGTCTCAGTGTGGGACGTCAGAGGTTGGGTTATAGGTAGCATGGATAGTGATAAAACTGCTACACTACTTGGTATTACACTAAACAGACAAGGTCATGTGATGGTTTATGACAGCTGTGAGAAATCCATCTTGACATTCCATCCAGACAGTAAAAAGCTCCTGAACACTATTCTACTTAGTATCAGTGGAAACCCACAGTACATCACAGTGAACAAGGTGAATCATACCATTGTCCTATCAGACTCAGACAATCACTGTGTATATGTGCTGTCACCTACTGGTGATCAGCTGTCCCAGTATGGCACACCAGGAACACCAGGCAGTGGTGATGGTCAGTTGTGTGAACCACAGGGAGTGTGCACAGACAACTATGGTCACGTCTTCATTGCTGACATGGGTAACCACAGGGTAGTGATACTGAGTTCATACGGAGAGTTACTCAATTACATAAACGTGTTAATGTATCCCGTAGCACTAGCCATCAACCCTGCTGGCCAGCTGGTGGTGGCAACAAGACGTGGCAGAGTTAACACATACAATTACTTACTAGTAAGAAATAACACCTCGTCATACTGTACACTGATGTAAAAATCACAATACTAGTGTTCGTACCACTGATAATGTGGATATTGATTAATGTGATTCTGATAGTTATCTCAGAGTACTCCAAACTTTATGTAATATAGAGAGATATGCAGTATATTGGTTTCCTCATGTTGTAAATGATAAAATTCAAACATATAGTAATAAAGATAAGTATACAGACATGGGCCTAAAAAAAAAAAAATGGGATCCAACACCTTGCCTGCCAGACTTCTGTGTTTCAGCGGAAAAAGCTCATGTCTGTATATAAGTAGTACATGTGAATTGGTACCTTCATTGGTCTTTTCAGTGCCTCTTGTATATCCAGCCTCTTTCTCATGATGGTGGAGTCCAACTTTCGCTCAAACGCCAACAGGTCCATGTATGCTTGGGACTCTGGGACAAGATCCCGTACACGCTGGGACAGGATCTTGTCTGCCATCTTCTTCTTCTTTTTACTTCAGGAAAATAAATAAATAAACATTTAGTATTTAATTCAAACCGTTATTGGAATTTTAACTCCAAACTCACTATTGGTCGCTGTCTTTGACCATTTTTTCTGTCACAGCTCAACAGTTTAAATAAAAAGACTCTTAACTGGTATCATCCAAAGTTTACAGACCTGGTACCATAATACCTTGACCAGCTTAAGAAGTTGAACTCGACTGTGTTCAAACAAAGTTTTCACTTGCCATCCAACATCTTACACTGAATTTACTAGATCACTAATCATATCAACAACGCTGGCTTTAAAAACTTACTTTTTGCTCATCTGTATTGTCCGCGAGTCCTGCTGCAGCTGGCGCCTCCTATCAATGGCCGCCTGCATGGCTGGCGTCATCCCAGAACGGTGCATGGCTGTGAACAGAAACGGACACATAAGGTCACATCAAACACAATAAAAAATTGGAATTATTTCATTTCTGGTACAGTGTAAAATACATGCACAGATATTTCCTAACTGGTGTCCTTAATTAACAAATTATCCAACACTTCCTCATTCCGTATCTTGGTGTACCATTTACAGTAATAACTTATCCATCTGTTTGGTGCTCTTATCTATATTCCCATATTTCAAGGAAGTGCTAATGAAACATTTATATTAAAATGAATTAAAAAATAAACAATGTCTTGCAGAGATTCCAATAAACAGTTAACTTCATTAGATTTTATGTAGAAATTCTGAGAGAATTTGATACGAATATTTTATACGAAAATTGTCTTTGGAAATGAAGTTGTCTTTTAAAGGGATATATAATAACTCTTCGTTTTGGTCAAAAAATGAATTTTCCTGGAGTAAACAACAATTTTCCCATACTTACCAATGGTTAATGAATACATTTTTACATTCAAACTTAGTCCCTGGTTTTTTTCTAAAAAGTTTGTTTTTGTGTTATAATCTCTTAAGAGATTATAACAAAGTATTTCCATCAATGGAGGTCACGTGATCTGAAGACAAGCTCAGATATCAGAATAATAGCTATAACTGCCGTATTTGTGGTATATCATATTTCTAGGAGTTGTTTACAATTGTTTTTATTGTGAAATATAGATCTCATACGAAGAGTTATTATCCCTTTAAGTAATTATAGATATCAAAATTGTTGGATTCTTTTTCTGGTGCAGTATCCTACAATTTACAGACTTCTGTAAGCAGATGAGTGTTCCAGTAACGGAAACTGCGGGTGATTTTTCAGTAATGTCCCTAACACAAATGCCTGACCTACACTAACTATATCCTTTCACTATAGAATATACCAGATAAGAGTTCTGTGAGTATCACATTTAAAAGCTTTGACGCATCAAGTGTTCCATCGCAGCATTCCATCTTTTGAACTCGTGTTCTCACAAATGTGTTTCTTTCTGTTTGAATGTGCCGTCTAATGCTGTAGGAATATGGACAAGAAATGGTGGAGAATGAATGGTATTTGTTGGTCGAAATTGGAGAAATTAGAGCTATCATTTATTGGCCATGTACAGGGGTGGATTGAGGCCATCTTCTGGGTCTTCTGGAAGATGGTCAAATTTTCAAGTTTACATTGACGGGTATCTAATTTTTTCCATCAGACGATGGTCAAAATTGGAGGAGATCAACAGAGATCATTTGGAAGACTGTCAGAAAATATCTCAAGAAAACCACCGAAACAGATCTTCCACCCTTCACATCAGGGGAGGTGGGTGGGGGGGGGGGGGGAGATCTGTTTCGGTGGTTTTCTTGGCCAAGCTAAGCTGTCAATCTCTCAAAACCATGTTACAGATCACAGAATGCTGAGATGCAAGACTCGATGTGAAAATATTACAGGCTTCATGGATCTGTTCATTCTCATGCTCACACTAGAACTGAACTTCTAAGCTAATGGGGAGCAAAAAAATAACATTTGCTTATTAAATTTCGACACGGAATTTTAATACATTTCACATGCTGCTGAAATCTATGGGTGAAGGTATACAGATCATATTTCTTATCAAACACAACAAGGGCAAATGTGTCCAACTGTCTCAAAATACACTTGACCGTAAAAGATAGGAAACATGGTTATTTTGAATAATTATAAAATAACCATATGAGCTAAGGTAAACATTTTAACCAAATATTGATGGATATAACACATCCACCATTCATTGTTATTTTATATGTACACTGAAGATTTTCCCACTACATTACAACCTTATAAAACAATTCTGTGTTTCCTTACTATTTTGGTCGAGTATACAAGAATTACCAGGAAAACCTGACTCTGGTCTGTCAAGCATAGGGAAGGGTTTGGAATAACATCTGGACATTTATTGTGAACCAAACTTAGTCCACAGCCATTCACTGTTTTCTTTTTTCTTTTTTTTTTTACAAATTCAGTAAATTCCATAAGAAAGATCTTAACGAAAATACTGCAAAAACTGCATTCTCCTTTAAAAAAAAAACGGAAAACAAGCTTACTCTAACATAAACACAAAGACATGCACATACTCCAGATACACGATCTGCTGCTTAAAAATCAACTGAACATGATAGCTCTGTGAGAAAAAACAGAAGAAGGGAAGGGGGAGAGGGGTCCAATGTTCATGTCTGGATATACAACTCTTAACTACGTCTGAACTAATCTGAACATCTTATCATTCAGTCACTCTAAAAGACCATTCCCAGACCCTATCATCCTAACCGATCTATCTCCCAAGGGGATTCTTGCTAAATTGCAATCAACATAAGCAGCTTAGACATCTACTGAAGTTATAAGGGGATAATTAATTATAGTTTAGGCAGCTTCAGTTGGCATGCTGAAAGCAATTTAGCGAGAAACCCCTTGGAGATGGATCGATGCTGTTAGATTGATCTAGGTATGGGAACCCAGCCTAAGCACCACAAAGCTCTGTCAATGGGACAAAACAGTGAAACCAAGCATAGCTAATATTTGACACATTCTTCTTCAACTGAAAGGGCATGTCAGAAAATGTTTGCTTAAACTGAAAATGTTCTCAATCCATAGAACCATCAGAACTAAAACAATGCACAATCAGAGCATATCCTATTACTTACTGGAGTCTTTGGGCTCTTTCGATTCTGTGAAATATTTTCAATATTTGATACAAATTAAACATATGCATTCAAATACAGTACTTAAATACCCTTAAAGTAATGGCACAGTCAACAATCAAGTATTTCAATGAGCAAAACACATGTTGAAAAATGTCTTAATTTTTTTCCGATTATCACACATACATACTAGTATTGTATATTGGGTCATTTCTTTTCAAAGAGAAGATTTAAGAATTTAAAAACATATTATGTTACAGTATATTGTTAAAGTTAACACTAGAGAACAAATGATGCACTAACATGACAAACAACAGTAAAATAGGAGCTAGCCCAGTAAGATTTTGTAAATGAGCCACAAGTCACTGTTCCTACTTTTAGTTATCAGCAAAATTTTCACACTAAGGTGGCTAATTATATTTTAAAGCACCGAATGTAGTACTGAATAATAACTTTAAAATGGCAAATTGGCTGTTATCAATATGAAGCATAGTTACCCAAAGCCAATAATATTCATGATTGTATCTAAATTACAACATCCAAAGCAGCAAATTTCTTTAAATTTATAGGGACACCCCCCCCCCCCCGAAAAAAAAAATTAAATTGAAAAAAAGAAATAAATAAAAAAGAAAACTATTTTTTCATGCAGATCTTCCACCTACTTTGCTCTTTGGATCTGGAGGCTAAAAAAATACACAACATCAAGCTGTCAATAAACTTCACATATTCTCCAAGTAAATAGAAACTTTCAAAATATAGAAAAAAATTAAATAATGCCTAAATATTATTTGAACTGGCACAAAATGTGATGGATTGTAAACATGATTTTCATCACAATGATTTTGTTTTCAACATGATGTACTAGTATATGTCTGTTTAGCCAGTGTTTGTGTACGGGAGTAATAGTGGGCCGGGAGTGGGGGGGTGGGATGGGGGGTTGCAAGCTGTTATGAGAGACGTTCACAGTTGATATTAAACTAATAGTCTAATCATGTTTATCAAACACTGTTTCATTGCATACATTTTAAGAAAGTGAACAAAAGACTCCCCCTTTCATCTCTTAACATTGGGAAATTCTCACTGGTGAAAACTACTGCTGAATGTTAATTAACATGGCTGATTGTTAGTTACTATGACAAGACTGAAACGTAAGGCGCATTTACAGTTGAGATGACACAGTAACTTGGTATGCACTATCCCATCTGACAGTTATGATCAGTTCACCAGTGGGAACCAACCCAATCTCCCTGTTGTCCCGCACACAGCTTTCTTGTCAATTTCACAATTAAACAGACCAGCCACGGCCATACGAGACCCAATAAAATCTCAGGGAAAAATAATTGCAATAAACCATGGGAGGGGATGGTGTTAGGTGGGACAAAAGAGAGACTGGATAGACCCCATGGTGATCTAATCATAATAATGTCTGCAGAAAGAGCAAGCACCAAGTTGAGCCGTAACAATTATAATGAAAATGCGCCTTCAGTTAATATGATAGGACTGGATATTAGTAGTAAAAACATCATTCCATAGACACAATACTCACTTTCTTTCGACTTGCCACCTGCTTCAAAGTTAAGACAGAGATAAAATTAACCATTTTAATGTTAGATAAACCCAGGCAATCTACTTAACACCTTGAGACACTAATAACTTAGACAATCCACTAAACATTTCAATGAAGAACTAAGCAGTTGACTTTATTAGTTAAATAAAAATAATGTTAACCTTAGTTTTGTTAAAATATCTGGGTCAAACACTGACAATGTTCAACACCTTGAGTTGAAGGCTTCAGCAACGTGTTATAATTATACTAAATTTATTAAGTTATTAAAATTAAATTGCACCAGTCTGACAATTAAATATAGAAGATATGAAGACAAGAAAACATTATTATGTAATATAAGAAAACAGACTAGGACAAATACATATCCTAGGACAATAAACACAGAAAGTAGCTGGAGCACAAGGAAAGCTATAATTATCTCTCTAATCATATCTACATAAATATTACTATTATTAGTTATTAATATCAATGTGATGTTTAGGGACATGCTTTTCAAAAACTAAACAGCATAACAGTAAACCACAGTTAAATAAAAACATGGTGGTCATGAAAGGAAGACAAATCTGACATGCGTAGCCTAGGTCTTTTCTGTATTTCAGTGACAAATAAATATATTTCTTTCTGTTAGTTATGCCTTGCATCAAGTGTATTGATAAAACACGGACATAATTTTTTTTCTATAAATCAGTAGTAAAATACAGTTTTGGGAAGGTGTGCCTTGGCAATTAAAAGACAACTTAAAATTAAAGGCAATTTTTCTAGGTGAGGCTCTCAAACCGCAATAAGAATAACTTGGATGGGTATTTTGACTTATTGATTTAAAAGGCTAAAATGAAGATAATATAGTTCCCAAGTCAAAATATAATTTAGTAGACTAAATGAAGATTCAGTCATGCTTCACTGCTAGGCAATGTTCTTATACAGATACTAAATCACAGACATTCTTTGCCCTAGCATACATCCAAACAATGCAAGCATTTAAGACAAACAAACATCACTGATGCAGCACAAATTTAAGAACTTTAAGGAAGATCGAGCAAATGTCATGAAACAGTTATTTCACTGTTTTTGTATGTACTGATAGTTAAAAAATAAAATCTTTTTTGAAGAGACCAAACAATCATGTTTGTTTCTTAATATGATGAAGGAGCTTACAATGACTACTCTGTTATGGTTATAGTAATGGCTCGATCTTTTCAATGGGCGAAAAATTATCAATCTTTCAGATACATAATTTTATGATCATAACAATGTTTTTTTTATTACTGTGTGCAGTGTTAGAAATTAAGGCTGGACCGTCTGCCCGGGGCTGACAACTTTCAGAACGGGCTGAGAAGTTTTCCCACCCGGCACACATTCAGCCCAGCTACTTTTCAAGATGGCTGGACTTTCGGTCCAGCAACTTATTTTCCTAAGAGGCAAACGCTGTCTGTGTGGCATTTGTGTTGCTTTTACTACACAGAATAGAACTATAAGGTGGCCTGCTTTTAAAATTTGTTGTTGCCACTCAATAGGGATGCTGCTATTTTAAGAAAAAATGCCGTAATAAATACAGTGTCTGTGAAATTCAAAATTTTCCTTCATTGAAAAGATCCAAGTAATTGCTATATGAACACATTCAGAACAGCGAACAAACAAACCAGCAGATCAAATATGGCAACCCATGAAAAGCTTGCCATGTATTAAATTAATCTCTTAAGAAACAATTCACTTTTGTTACCTACAAGCAAACATTTTCATAGCTGTTAAACGACTATAGCTGCCATTCTACGTAAACTTGCATATCACATTGATTTTCTAGTCTATTTTATAAATCAGCTTTACAGTGTACTTATATATATTCTCTATCACATTTCTAGTCACACTTCACATATAAAATCTATTTTCTATATTAGTTTATTATAATTGGCATATCACATTCTTAGACTATTTTCACGTCATACTTCAAATCTAGTCTATTTTCTACATAAATTAGCATATCACATTTCTAATCTATTTACATGCATTGTTAATGTACAAATCCCCCCCCCCCCCCCCCATAAAAACTTCATTTATGAGAAAAAATTCTCTCATACGTGCTCCACGTGCACCATAAAAATCCGGATGCATATTACTAAAACACTGTGGACAAAGCAAGAGAAATCACAGTTTTTTAATTCAATTTTTCATTGTTCTTGTTCACTTTTTGACATCGTCACATGAAGCCAATTTTCATCAATTACAAAATGTTTTGGGGAAAATTCATGCTGTTTGAATGCAGCAGTCACAACTTTGAACTTAGACACAATATTACCTAAGATGCAATATTCAAAATACCTGTTCTTTTGTCAGTAACATCAACAACTGAGACAACAAGACTTATGTAGATAAATGCACTAAAATGTAGCAATGTATTAGAAACAGTGAAAGCACACTGACTAATCACATGCATACGGTATGGAAAATATCTACGAACTTGCAGTAGAAGTTGACTTACAAGACTCCTGTTTAGACTTGGGACCAGCTAGAGAAAGATTGGACAGAAAGTAGAAGTACAAGAAAGGGAAGAAAACAGAGTCTTTGAACACAATTCAGAACAGATGATCCGCGGAGCAACTAATCCGCAGACATATACGGCCGATCCAACTTAAAAGCATTGCTGCTTAATCCCCTGATGGTCTCCCCGCCTCCACAAGCACCATTAAATGGATTAAATCTCAGCTCTGAGGTTTAATTTGAAGGTCCCTGCAGCAACGGCTCATGGGCATTTGGGGAGGCCATCATGGAATTAGTCGGCACTGCTTCTAGTAAGTTGGCCATGTTAAGTCCGCGGATCTGTTAGTTCACAGATCAACTTGTTCTAAATGCTCTCTTGGACAGTAAGTATATAGTAAGAATTACATACATATATATATATATATATATATATATATATATATATATATATATATGTAAAGCACTGTGCATTCCAAACAGTTTTCACGTTCTATATCGATGTTACATACAGTCACTGAAATTCACATTGCAATATGAAGTGACCATTCCATTTATTCTCTGAGGCACAAAATCTTGAACAGCAAAAAACAACAGTTTACTCCAACCTTGGTATGAATCTCTTTTCAAACTATTTCTACATACTAGCTAGGTAAATTTCAATTATATCAAAATTGCAAATTTAAACAGAATGACTGACTGACATTCTTTTAAAGCATGCTCAGTGAAAGTTGTGTGTTTGTGAATGGATGCAAATCACTGGTAGATCCAGATCCTTTAAGGGGGGGGGAGTGCGGAGGGGTGTTAAAAGGGGACAGGGTTCACTTCAGTTACGAGTCTCTTCAGGTCAAATAGATGGTTATATCAATAATCAAAATATGGAAAATTGAAATGTATACAATAAATAAATAAATAAATAAATAAATAAATAAATAAATAAATAAATAACATTCTCCTGGAAGATGTACGACAGTCAGGGGGAAGGGGGGGGGTTACTTAACACTCAGCTTTAGCAGTTGCTGATTGGAAAACAATTTGATGAGCAGTCAAAACAGAGCATGGGTGTGTGTGTGTGGTGGGGGGTGGGGGGGGGAGGGAGGGAAGCATGTTGCCCTTGGACTTTCCAGTGTTCATAGTAACCATGTTACTATACTGATTGCACTATAAATATATCATCATATCTATTGTTATTAGTAGTATTATTATTATGATATAAACAGAAAAGTGTACAAAACTACAAAGTAGTTAAGTTCATGTCAGATGTACATAAGGTAAGGTAAATGACAAGACAAAGGCTACAATACTTCTGTCGATATTGGAAATAAAAAGAAATATCCCCATTGTTTCACTCCTACTATGATACCAGTATTATAAGACTAGATACTGTTATATAACCCTATGGGCTCAACCCCAATGAAACTATCTGTCAAGGTAGATACTAGGCATGTCTTTCAGTTGAGCCGAAAACATTCAGCAAGAGTCCCCGCAGATTTGGGTTGATCTACGTAGACTGACAGAGTCATTGGAAATGAGCCCTACAACATAACAGTATCCCACTGACACTGGATAGGAATGACAACTGGGAATATTTCTCTGATAAAGTGGATAAATTTAAAGGGATACATGTATATGTAGGAAGCTACTGATGAACTATATGTCATGCAGGTCTGCACAATCACGTGCTACTGTTACTTACTGTCCTTGGACTTGGAGGCTACAGGAGGCAGATAGACAGAAGAATGGATGAATGAATGATACAATATTCTTGACTTAATTTCTAAACTTCATTCTTTTTTCATTATTTGACTGATGTTTAGGCATAGGCAAAGCCAAGAAAGATGCAGAAATGAACTTTCAAAGATATAACGTAACTGCTGTGACCTTAATATAAAAGCTGTTATTATACTTCATGTCAAAATCATAACTAGCACATTCACACTAATAAATTGTCTATATCAGTATGTATCAATACTATATATATATAGATATATCTGCTTAAGGTACCTTGAAAACCAAACATTTACCATTTAAGATGTATAGAAAAGCACATGACCCATTCACCAATTTTCAAATACATCACTCAGCTAAAACAATTTCAGTGTGAGGTGGAGAAGATCATGTATTCTTTGAAATCAAAATCATTATCACAAAGTGCAAAATTGTTCTCCCAGACAAGAGACTTCAAAATTGTACTGTCTCCCCCTCCCATCCACCCATGATAAGCTTGAGACCAGGATGCAAGTATTGAAATACATAAATAAATATCAGAGGAAGGTGATACTCAACAATAGCCATTAATGTGTTCGAAGGATCAACATAGTCAGAGATAAACATATATTTAAGTAGTTACAAGCCACAGAGACAGGTCTGTGCTTTAACCTTACAAAATGTGTAAATCAGCCAATTACCACTTCTTTCTTTTAATAAATACAAATTATATTTTTAGTCATGGGCTAATAACTTTTTAATTAAGGCCAGTCTTATTTACTTCACTTCTCAGTCTAATCATGTGTATAGTAATTACTTTTAAACATGTATTTTATATTATGTATCTTTAGTGGTCGAATAAACCCTTACGAAAAGGTCCTATAGGATCTTATAGGACTTTTTCATTGGGGAACCTTTTTTGATTATACATGAATACCCAGACACACAGCAACGTAAAAATACTCACTTGAGCCCTTAGTACTGGGGCTGCCACTTCCTGGGAATGATGGCGCAGAAGAAAAAAGGCCTTCATTAAAATCTTTATCACAACAAAGTTATACTAGAAACATGTGTATTAGTTGCTACGACAACAGACAGGACATAAATGCATTAACTTTGAGAAAAGTGTGTTGAACTTTGATACTGGAAGAGAAAGATAGTGTTCTCCCTGCATACATAGACAGTGTTAGTCAAGACTAGTTAGTGACAATACAATGTTATTATTTTCTCGTGCTACATGTAAGACCCATGCCATCATGCAAAGTTTAAGGACATGTCCAATTTTAAGATGAAACTATCCAAAATCATGGTGTTTCTGTTTGGGGTTAATTAATCTTTAACTTTTTAAAAGCAGATGACAAGAATTGTTTCCATGTATGTACTAGTATACATACCAAGTATAAAGTCAAGCTTCCCAAAAATACCTTTTAAACAGAACATGTATATAACGTGACAAGACTATGATTCCAAATTTTAATGTTATCGTGCACCATAAATGTCAATCAACAGAGGGCGCCATATGTGGTGGTGAAACACAATCACAACCCGTATAACATGCAAACTACCTGGTGACTTTTTTCCTTTTTTTTTCACCTTCTAATTCATCTTTATGTGAAGTTAGGCATAATGCTAAATCAGGGCCAGAATTTTTGTCTCTGTGAAAATGAACTTTGATTTTAGAAAAAAAAAATCTAGAGCATATTTTCCCTAAACACTTGATACAAATAGGTTCATTAATGAATCCAAGAAGGATCAAATGCACCTAGATGTCCAAGTTGCAGTGGTCTTCTGGAACTAGGTACACAGCCTAACAATCCTCACACATATAACATATATAACAGATATATACACATTCACATAACCTAGGATCCCTAAATATTTATTTCAAACAGAAGAAAGTTCTGTAAACAAACAAACAAACAAAGAGAAAGATACCCACACATAATGAAGGATATAAATAATAATATAATGCAAACAGCTAGCTATGTGGATATGATGAATCACTAAAATAACAAGAGACAAGAGACACATGTACCACATGCAGACTATATGATATTAATATTTGCATGCTATAATATATCTATTTATATTGATATACACTAGATTAATATTTCATGTGACATGTCTATTGTTTTAACAGAAGTGTTTTAAATTCTTTATAATGAACTACATCAACTCACTCAAAATTAAATGAAAATGACATGGTATGCACAATATTATATAATATGAAGATTCAAGTTTGTAGTGCTTTAGACTTGAACCCATGTAAAACAGCAATCTCAGAGTTTATGTCAAGTACCAAAATATCACAATTTTATACAATAAAATATATATACCATCATTACAATCATTCACTATATCAAGAAGTGTTAATTTCAAAACACAAACAAAATATCATAATTCTATTCAATATATATCTCAAGTATATACTAGTACTGTTATTTATTAAATCAAGAAGCATTAACTTCAAACCACTAACTGTACAAGTACAAAATATTACAATTTTTATGTAATTCATTTATCTCAAGTATGAACCATTATTTACTATTATTCACTGTATTAAGAAGTATTAATTCCAAACCCCTCCCTACCCCAGGTGTTACATTACCTGTATAGGGGTGAGGTACTCCACTGGGGGTATGATGTGACGAGGGCATCATGTGCATTCTCCCTGGGGTCCCTGGCATCTGACCCATGGGGGTCCCCCCTGGGCCTGGACTGGGGTATCCTGGGCGCATGGAGCCTCCCTGCTGCAAGGAGAAAGAGAGAGGGGGGTGAAGATTATTATCATAGCCAGTTGCACTCTCAAGTTTATTCCTTAGCAATTCATTTCTTTTTCTCTGTTTTTTTTTTTCAAAATACTTCAGGATCTACTTTTAAGTAAAATTTACTGTAATAATTAAATACCAGCATAAATCTACTCTTGGAAGTAACTTAAATGATGCCATCGGTTTTTGATTTATCAGTTTATACCCAATGCATTACAAAGTGAACACCTTCAAATCCTCAACATCAGGTTAGATTGCCCTCAAAAGGCTCTGGGTTTATTCAGAAAGTGAATCATGAATGTGTTATCATATCTCTAGAAAGGGAAATGTATGAAGAATCTATTATTATGAAACCAAAAAAGTAATAACTAACTGCTGAAAGACATGCCACTGTGAGACACGCACCGCAAGCTGACGCTAAATTTCTCTAATAATACAAAGCGAAGGGACAGAGCTTCATTCCTCACTGTGACAAAGAAATACATTGACCTAGATTTATCTAGTCAATTATCATCCATATTTCAACCCACATGAACCATTCTCTACTTTGGTATACTTATCCTGGCTACTTACTGGGTAAGCCTGAGGATGAAATGGTCTCATCGGTGGTCCCTGCGGGTTAAACCTTGGCTGTGGAGGCTGCATGGGGCTCTGAAAGCCGGGTCTGGCCGCCATCTTTGTTGTCGGTGTAGCGGGGGAATTTCACTCGTGACGTCATATAACGGAAGTTAACTTCTCAAATGCGGTTTATTTTATAAATGCCGTCTTTAAAGTTATCAGTAATTAACATGGAAGAAAGCACATACAGGAACATTTGTTTTGCACTAAAATATATGTCAGAATGGGGAAAACAGATTTAAAATTATGTCGCAAAATGGGAAAAAGGTAAGCCGCCATCATCTCGCGAGATGTGGCAAGGTGTTCGAGATTTCTGCCCGGTGAAGCCAGTGCAATGCAGAAATATGAAAAATTAGAGAAAATAGGCGAAGGTAACGTCTCCATTCGATCTATATGACACACACGTGTATCTTATCCCTGCATAATAACACGGACAATCCATCTAAATTGCCTGATGTCCGAAATGTGGTTTCGCTTTCAAGTGAACCACCAGTTTCGTTCGTCAACAACTTGCTGTCACTGTCATTGACAGTGTCATTCAAGACAGAAGACAAACGGTCACCCTGCAATGTCAGTGTTCAAGTGTCAATTGTCTCTGTGTCCATATCTGTGTTTGATATTCTCATATATTTGCATATCAGATGGTGTGGCATTGTAAAAGCTATTATTAGAAGTATCAATCAATTCCTGATGATGCAATAAATGCCTTTTATTGTCAGCATTTCAATTTGCATAATTAATTAAAACATAACTTATATTTAGATGTTTACTAGTATTCACTTCGTGGATACACATTTGCGTTCAGATGTGAGCATTGCAGAGTGTGCAATGTATATTCTGAATTATAATGATTGCTAAGTTATATAGATTTATTATTATTATTATTATTATTATTATTATTATTATTATTATACTCTGTACAGGTACATATGGCACAGTGTTCAAGGCAAAGAACAGGGAGACCTGTGAGATAGTAGCTCTGAAGAGAGTCAGACTAGATGATGATGATGAGGTAATATATATGACAAAATTATACATTGATTATAGGCCTTGGGGGGGGGGGGGGGTAGATGGGCATGTAACAGGATGTAAGGATCTGTGTCACAAAAGAACTAAACCTGGATTCCTGGAAGCTAAAAATACTTCTGTGTAAACATAAAACATCTAGTTACTAAGCTTCTAATATTAAATTTTAAATATTGTATTAATTTTTCTGTTCCAGGGTGTACCTAGTTCAGCATTACGTGAGATTTGTTTACTAAAGGAGCTGAAACACAAAAACATTGTGAGGTAAACAGGGGGAAAATTGAGGAAAATAAAAACAAAAAAATAATTAGTTTGAATATGTAACTGAAAAGTCCAAAATGCTGCATATAGTTAACTTGACCTCAACTTGAAAGAGAGAGATAGCTAAGATATTGGAAATTATTGTGTAGAATCAAATTTCATATATTGTGTAAAGCTGCTGTAAATGTAAATCTTTAGGGCCTAATGATGTTATGACTGCTTCATCGAAGAACTTTGATGACATGAATGATTCCTACTTGCACTTTACAGATCCAAAACTTCATGCTGTAAAGGTAAAAACATCTCTTTAGAAAAAAAAAAATCTTTTACAAGGGGCAATCAAACAACATTTTTTGTTAGTGTTGAACATTTAACATTTCTTTTTGTCCAGACTTCATGATGTTCTTCACAGTGAGAAAAAGCTGACTCTAGTCTTTGAGTATTGTGATCAAGATCTGAAGAAATACTTTGACAGTTGCAATGGAGATATTGACCCTGATGTTGTCAAGGTAACTGTGTAGTAGCCGTGGTAACTCTGGTTGCCATGGCATTATTTTCTTAAATTAATAATAATTATTAAGTAAAAAGTAAGAGAATTTTTTTTTTTGATTGATTTTTATTGTTAAAGTGTTAAAATATTGATTTTCACAAAGTTTTAAGTATAGAAATTATATAACAGATTATGGAATTTTACAAATCTTTTTGGGTAACAATAAACATAAAAAAAAAATGCGGAATTATTATAAGTGTGTGTCCAGTTCTAGTACATTTAAAACATTTTGTTGACAAAAGACACCCAAGGAAGTAATGCATTTTATTGTCACAGCTACCACATTTAGGGAGTGCTACGTAGTCCAGTAGTCCAGCTATATGACAAATAAGAGGATCTTCTTAGAAAATAACATGGAAAATTCATTTAAATGGCGGAGGTCATAAAACATATCAAATCACATATTGCACACCAGGCCATTTAGATGAATTTTCACCCCTGTTTGTTTGTCTGTCATCAACATAACTCAAGAAGTTACGGACCGATTTTGATGAAATTTTCAGGAACTGTCAGAAGTGGGCCAAGGAAAAGATGTTTAGTTGTAGGGTGGTGATCTGGATCAATAATTCTATTGGTTTCACCTCACTGGATTATGTCTAACTAGCTGTTGTATTATTTCAGTCCTTCATGTATCAGTTGTTGAGAGGTCTTGCTTTCTGTCACAGTCATAATGTACTACACAGGGACTTGAAGCCACAGAACCTGCTCATTAATAAGGTGAAATATGTGAATTATTTATCTCCGTGGAATGTTTGTCTCTTTATGACTTGTCTTTAACATTTTAAAGATATCTTCCACATCTGAGAAAAAAAATTAATTAAAAAAAGACATTTTTTGACATTTCAAAAACACATTCATAAATAACTTTTACGTTTATTCTTAGTCTACACTCCCATATGCTGTCTATTATGTCTTTTGTCTAGATCAGTTGACTCAATATGTCTTTTCTTTTCTCAGTTTCTGAAATAATATTGAAAAAAAAAGGAAGAGAGAGTGAAAGTCATGAGGTGTTATATTTTCAGAATGGAGAGTTAAAGTTGGCAGATTTTGGTCTGGCCAGAGCATTTGGTATCCCAGTGCGGTGTTACTCTGCAGAGGTGCCGTATAAGAAAAAAATATATATATTTATGCAATTTTTCCTTAATCACTAAGCTAAAAATGTTGAGAAAATAACAATCTAATAAAGTTAACCCTTTTTGAGACCTTGATTGTTAATAGGTTTGTTTTCTTATTAATGCTTAAAAAGTACTCTAATCAGTTGATGAACAATATTATTATTATTATTATTATTATTATTATTTATGGTCTTTGTTCTATTCTCTGTCCAGGTTGTCACTCTATGGTATCGCCCCCCTGATGTCTTGTTTGGTGCTAAACTGTATACAACCTCTATAGATATGTGGTCTGCGGGGTGTATATTTGCAGGTAACAACACACTTTGATATTTTTCTTATTCATGTGACTTTTAATGGACAGACTCAGTGTCTGTATAGACATATTATTGCTGTCATATTTGACATAAATACTTTTTTTTTTTTACTACCAAAAATTTGTAAGTCACCAGGTAAGGAGCTTTACTAGGTTATGAAATGATTGCTGGTATTTTACAGAACTTGCCAACGCTGGCCGTCCGCTGTTTCCAGGAAGTGACGTGGACGACCAACTTAAGAGGATATTCAGGTGACAAGGAGTTACTGATATTTTTAATGTCTTGTCAGATATTTTACCAGCTTATCAGAATATTTTTTTAACAAAAATGTAATTAATTTGATCACCAGACCATGGACTTTCTTCTTCAACGGTTAGAGAACAGTAAAAGAAATAAATACAATTAAGCATTCAAAATAAATATTTCCATGTACAGTTTTCAAAGGTGCTAGACTTTTTAAGTACACGTTCTGAAGTGTTGATAATACTGTGTAGCAGTAGATGTCAAGAACAAACTACCCAGGTGTGGTGGAGCTGCATATGTAGAGGGAACACCATGTTCTCTCTATTCCCGGGGGGGGGGGGGGATTTTGTTGCATACTACCTGTATATTGTTCATTGTACATCTCTGTTGTGTGGTGTACTGTTGATCACAGGTTACTAGGCACACCTGTGTTTTATCTTACCTGTATTGTTTACAGGTTACTAGGCACACCTGTATTTTATCTTACCTGTATTGTTTACAGGTTACTAGGCACACCTGTATTTTATCTTACCTGTATTGTTTACAGGTTACTAGGCACACCTGTATTTTATCTTACCTGTATTGTTTACAGGTTACTAGGCACACCTGTGTTTTATCTTACCTGTATTGTTTACAGGTTACTAGGCACACCTGTGTTTTATCTTACCTGTATTGTTTACAGGTTACTAGGCACACCTGGAGAAGACACCTGGTCAGGGATGACATCTTTACCAGACTACAAGGTAGGACACAGTGCTATCATAATGGTAATATGTATAGTAAATTGCTTGTTGATTAATTAATTAAATTGATATCTTGTTGAATATTTTCTTATATCCAATCTATATTCCCTGTTCCCGTTAGCTAGAATGAAATTAATGTATTAATATGGAAAAAAAGCATTTTAATATGTCTGCTTATATTGTTTTATTAATTGATTAATTTCATACTAATAATATTTATGTTTTGCTCCAAGCCATATCCCCCATTCCACGTGACTACCAACTGGCAACATGTGGTACCTAAACTAAGTACCAAGGGAAGAGATCTACTACAGGTGAATAATTTATATATGTACACACACACACACACACACACACACACACACACAGAAAGAGAGAAACAATATATGCTGTATGAGCTGCACTGTAGCTCAGAACTAATATATTCACTGCCAAACTAGGTCCTTTATTAACTCTATGATATAACCCTCGGTGTGAACAGGCCTCATACCCCACACTAAGCACAGCCCTCCTCCACCCCCCACCCCCCAAAAAAACACACACACACACACACACACAAACACAGACACACAACAACATCATCAACCCCACCTATACATACCACCACCACCTACAGTCATGTATTCACATATAAATCAGCTATCATCAGCAATCTCCATCTCTATCTTATTAACAATAGGATACCTCACTAGGTGTAATTACATGTCCTCCACCTGGCCTGCAGCTCTATTATATTATAACATGCACTCCAGGTGAGGCTGATTACATCAAGTCTTCACATAGCATGTGCAGGGATTTAACAGGGGTATTGTACAGGATAAAGACATGTTTCTAAATCTTTTAAAACCCCCAAGATACAATGGACAAGGTTTTTCAGATTTATGGTATATTATGATATACTATTACATATAGTATATACACTCAGTGTGATTAACAGGGGTAATGCAGATCTTAATAGTAAGTTTCTAAATCCTTTAATACCCTAAGATACAATGGGCAGGGGTTCCAAGACTATGGTATAAGATACTCTATTACATATGCACACAGTGTGATATATGATACATGCTGAGTATGGACAGACTGGATTAAGGGCCCATTCCCAATGGGACTATAATCCTACTTAGATCTTTCCAACTCTGCAGGTCCTCTCACTGAATACAACCAGATCAACAAATTATCACAGGGGCAAATTTAGGCCGCCTTCTGGGTCTTCCAGAAGACGGTCAGATTTTCAAGTTAACATTGATGAGTATCTAATTATTTTATTTTTGTTGGAAGATGGTCAAAAATGGAGGACGGGTCAACAAGTAAATTTGGAAGTCTGTCAAAAAATATCTCTGGATCCACCCCTGTTATCACACTTGCTCCCTTGCATTTAATAGAATACATAAGAGCTGGTGATTATATTTTATTTTGGAAAGGAGGTGTGTAATGTCATTGGAAATGAGCCCTTAAACTTATATCAGCAATGTGAAAGAAGTACTGAGAATAATGCCACAGTAGCTGCTGCTGTAACAACAAGTGAACTGTAGTCAACCACTGCACTGGCATCTACATTGATATATATTCAGTGAATTATTATTAAGGGTCTCAGATTCATAATCAGATTAGATGAGATCAGAGAGGGGTGGACTCCCATTATGCAAACCCCCTAATTCTTCTACATATAGATCTCTCATTTAGTAGAATGGAGACTCCATATTCTTTGTGGCATCATTAAGAGGCAGACGTCATTGTTCATGTTCTTAAAAAAGTGCATTAGTCTGGTAGATATACATGGATTGTTGAATTAATAATTCCATAGATGATATGGAAGTAGTTATATACAAAAAAACTGTCCCTGAATTATATACATATTCGACAATCCATGTCATTATTCATATCCTGGCGTAATCCTATACATCTCCTGTCAGCAGAAGAGGTGACAGTTGTGTTGGATAATAGATGTGCCACATCCATTGTATTACACCGTCACAGTCCTACAGTAGTAACAGGGGAGGAGTTGGGGAAAGAAAGCATTTTAATTTGTCCATTATATGACACTGTCACAGTACCTGTAACAGAGGAGGACTTGGGGGGGAAAGAAAATATTAACTTGTGTCCACTATGGATTAAGACAGGAAGTGGGGTCAGTGTGACACCCGCCCAGTGGTCAGTTCTTTCAGTGGTCAGTTCTCTACTGGTCAGTGTTGGAGTCTCGCAGATGTCTTCATAGCTGGATGTGTGGTGTTTAGGACAGATGAAGACCCATTGTGCTTTGTGGATGTTTCTGATTTTGATGAATTTTGATTAGATGTGGAACTGAATTGCCCAGTGTTTTCCTCACATTGTTTGGTCATTTCTCAATGGTTATATGAAGTGTGGACTTGAGTACTCAGCATTCAAGGGTTTGGCAAAAGCAGACTATACCATACTACAGGTCTAGGAACTGTGCTAGATTAAGATTGTGCAGAAAATAAACAATTAGAAACTCAAGTTAGTTCTGAATATATTTCCTGCAATTTCTGTTCAGAACTAAAACAGACCAGCCATCAACAATAGTGACAACGCACCAAGATGTCTCATTGGGGGAATAGAGGTCCACTGCCCCAACAACAGTTGCTGAGTGCTGAAGTTGTTGACTTAAGCTACCTAGACAAAGACGACTGCATAGCACTGGACATAAAACTAGCCAAGGTCATCAGAATGGCGGCTTTGCTAGATGAACAGGTGCGCCAGCTGTTAGTGCGGTGGAAACGCGCAAACAAGAACCAGCGTAGGACATCAATGACGGTACTTCGTCATCGCATCCGTATTGTGTCCGCCGTGAGGGAAATGTTTTACCGCTACGCCAGATGGCAATGTGACGTGTTTGAGGCTATGCAGAACCATGTTGGGGTGTGGCTGGATGAATCTGAGGATGAGGAGGAGGATGAACATGAGGAGGAGGAGGCAGAGAAAGAGGAGGAGGAAGCAGAAGATGAGGAGGAGGAGGCAAAGGAAGAGGAGGAAGCAGAGGAGGAGGAGGATGAAGCAAAGGAAGAGGAGGAGGAAGCAAAGGAGGAGGAGGAAGCAAAGGAAGAGGAGGAAGCAGAAGATGAGGAGGAGGAGGAAGCAAAGGAAGAGGAGGAGAAAGCAAAGGAGGATGTTAGAAATAATGGAGAAAAAACAGATAATGAGAATGATTCTAAAGAGGTGTAAAAAGACTTGCCTATAAAAGTTCACTCTAATAGTGGCAACATGAATCCATTGATATGGATAATCTATTTATTATTTATAATGAAGATCAAATTTGTGGTTACAATCCAGATGATGATTTTAAAGAAGAGGAAACAGACCCAGAAAGAGTAAAGCTTAATCTCATTTGGATGAATATGAAGATTATGACAATGCAGACAATTATGAGGAAGATGTAGATAGTTATCATATTAATTTTATAGGATGAAGATTGAGGAGATGAAACACATTTATCAGTGTCATCTGGCACTAAGGAACTTGGCACCAGCTAAAAGCTAGCTGCTATCAGTTGGTTGGAAATAAGTTTGTCTGAACAACTTTTTCATGAGAAAAAAATTATGAAAGATGAAATGGTTTCTTCTCCAATTCCAACTTCTTATTTCAAAAGTGAAGAAAGACAGGAAATAATGGAAGAAAACCAATTTCCCGAAGTCCACATATTGCTGATTTTTCCTTAAGACCAAAGAATGGAAACCAGTCTTTTGGCTTCATATTTTGTGATATTGGATGAATTATATAAAAATCAGCAAATTGGAACACAAAAGCAAAGAACTCAATTTTCTTCGACCTGGTGGATGGAAGGATAGCAACAGAAATTTCCCATCAATTAATTTCCAAAAATGTTTCAAATAATGTTCATTTAAGTATGAGAAATTTGATGTTATTTTTTTAAATGTACATGTGTGCTTATTTATTCTATGTGTGTGTGATATTGTTGATTTAAACTACAATATGATGATATAAAATATAATTTTATTTAATAATCTTTTTTGATGTAGATGTTTGAGCTTTCTTTAAAATCAACTGTGTGTTTGCTGACAGTAATGTTTAATCTTTAAAGTTCACATTTTTTCCTGAGTTTTAAGTTATAAAAAAGTATGAACATATAGTCAAGATTTATTTATTATCATTAACTTTACATATTTCTACATCTAAATCTCTTCATAATGGTGGTAATAGTAGGTGGGGGGGTACTTAGATATTATAATCCTAAACTTTTACATTCTATTTTCAGCGGTTACTGGTCTGCAACCCGTCTGGTAGGATATCCGCAGAGGACGGAATGCAGCACAGTTACTTCGCGGATCTCAACCCAGCCGTGAAGCAAGGATGAGGAACAAAATGGAGATTTATCCACAGAGATCTATCAAAAGCCTTTTTTTTTTTTTTTTTTTTTTACATTGAATGGTATATTTTTTTCTGTATCACACCATTTGGAGATATTGATCGTTAGGGAAGTAAAAGTGTCCCCTATACTGACTCCCTGGGCTGTGCATGGCCACTTAACTGCACGCATCTTTAAACGGATTAAATCACGACTGTGAGGTTTAATTACTAGGATATGGCGTGTGTGGAGGCAGAAGACCACCAGCAGATTAGTCAACTTAGCTTTCTTGTAAGGACTGCCATATTTGATTCGTGGATCAGTAGATCCGAGGATCATCTGTTGTGAATGGCCTCATACATTTGAAAAAGCAGTTAAAAATCCCACTGCATAATGCCGTAATTACTTTTTAGGGCCAGTTAAACTGGCGTGATACAGAAAACTATTGTTCATTGGTAAAATGGCCTGACAGTTGACCATTGTCAGACCAAAACTGACAGTTGTGAGCAAGAAGTGCAAGTTTTCTGTGGCCAGAAACTTTTTTAATTTTTAAAACAAGTTGAGTTATTCTGAGCACAACATTACAACAGAAGAGTCCAGGAGTATTTTTTTTTCCTTGTAAGGTTATATTTGTTTGATATTGTCTTAAAGGTATATTTTGTAATCCTATCAGTGTAACTTGTCATGTAGTTTGTATGCTTAGCTCAGCTAACAGCAGTTCTATGTATTCTGTATCTAACTACAGGAGTGCTGGAAGAATTGCAATTCATGTTTTTTTCATCAGCACAAGCCTTAAAATGAGGACAAATGTACAGATAACAGGAGGAGATTCTCATGCCTTGACGCATGCGTAGCAGGAAGTTAGAAAGTAAATGGCGGTCGCATTTGCTTTGAAAAATGTGTTTGTCGATTTTGTGCAACAACAAGCACTACCATTAACCATATTACGCGTCTGTATGCTTGAGTCGTCACAACTAAACTGATGAACTCCACAGCTAAGAGATACTACTGCCCATGCGTCAAGGTGTCAGAATCTCCTCTGAGCACAGCCGAGAATTAATTACAGCTTTGGAAGTAAGTGGCTCGCGCTGCCCGTGATCACAAAATACCGCAAATAGATTTTTAGAAAATAGATTTTTCACATGAACGCAGCCTACGTCATGATATGAAACAAGCAAGATTTTTCTAAGAAATAAGTCCCAAAACTAAAGATGGAATTTTTTTTTTTTTTTTTTGGGGGGGGGGGGGGGCATTTGATGTACTTTTACTATTATTATATTGTAAAGTAGAAATGTTAACATTGTTGGTATTTTCTATCATAGCCCTTTGCAGTGTGACTGCAAGAAATGTGACTGTTTTTGTTATTGTACGTATTTCTTTATTTTTTATCCAAGAAATTTCTGCTTTGCTTTTTCCCTTTCTTATTTCAAATTAATGTCATGTAAATTAGTGCTGAATATTAATTGGTTGTACAATGTACAATGCAGTAGACTGAGAGAAGAGAGGTGAATGTGTGTATTATTGTAAAATGTCACTTTGTTCTCATCTGAGAAGGTTTTTTTTATTAGACTGTACAGACTAACAGTATATAGTTATTACTCTTAATTCTAGGAGTATGGAAAAAAAATAACCCCACTTCTCCTTTATAGAAATCAAAACTGTTGCATTGTCTAAAAATAACAAATCTTAAAAAGTAAAATATCTGTGTTTTAAGTATTTAAGTAATAGCTGAACTTGTTGCACTTTGTAAAGTACATGTTGTTCAAGAGAAATTGAAGCTCCTCTTTGTACGGATGGGACTCTCTAATGCTAGCCTGAGGTGGGTTGGAGGCGATGTTTTAAATAAAATGTTGTAAACATGAATCTTGTGTTTATAAACAATTTTCAAAATGATTTTTGACGTGTCAGCAAGAATTCAACTTTCGCCCTGTAACTGGTTTTGTAAAATAATTTCTCTCTCTTTACCCAGGCATCACTGTGAGACCTTAAATATGACACATTCCTGTTCTTTAGTTGTATTGGCAACACATGTTCTAAATATTTAGAACTTAAAGGCACCAGCTGTAAGCACGAAACCTTACTTCAAGTGTAATGTAAGCAACTGTTCTATCAACATATAATATTTTCACGCAGCACTAAAATATACTGCAGAAGAGCTTCCTTGTGCAATGTACTATTTATTTCCAAATTTCGTCACTGTGACATAGTTTGCGGAATACGAAAAGATGACACCTCATAACAAGAACATATCCTAGATTCAGGAACATTTTCTTTTTGACACAAACACTTAAACAATCTGTCACTCATGCTAGTCTATTAGACGTATTAAAGATGCATACAAAGTCAATTTTTTGTCACAAAAACCAACCAAATGCCAGCATATCGTTTCAAGTAGTATAACTAAGAGAATTACCAAAAGGCATTGTATAATTTTACCCGAAAATGATGTTTGAACAGATTTTTCTGCTGGCATTCTAAGCTGTATGTCAATGGGGCAGGAAAGTAGGTCACGGAAGTAGGTTAAATTTACAACCATAAATTTAAAGAAAGGAGCAGTCTTAAGGTCTTTTATGGCTGATGGAGTGATCTATTCAGTTTTTCCCTTGACATGTCGAATTTATTTGAGTCATATAAGAATCTAGTAGAAGTGGTTTACATGTGTTACTGGGAATCCACATTCCACCGATGCTCGGTTCGTATGTACCTTTAAGTATAAAGTCAACTATTTGAAGTCATTATTATGTGAACAGTGAATCAGGCATAACTTAGGGTGCATTCCCATAGACTTTAGATCCATCTATCCCCGTGGGGAGTCTCACTAGATTACTGTCATATAATCCGGCTTAAATGTCCGTCCCGCCTACTACAAGCTGTAAGGGGGTAATTAACTTCCATGCGTGGTCAGCTGACTGCAATTTAGCGTGAACCCCCAGGGAGTTAGGTCGATCTAGTAAGATCGATCTATATATCTGGGAATGCCCTCTAATAGTCATGACTAGTGACACGAGATGAACACCTCACATACAGAAATCTGACCAAAAGTAAACATTACTGTTAAGACAACATCTTTTCATAATGATATTTCACATGACATGACATTCTGAACTTTTACTGTTTATCACTTGACTGTTAGAACACTATAAGCTCCAGAGCTTCCCTTAGCAAAATATTAAGTTTGCAGCAAATTTGCAAGAAGCAATTTTACCATGCAAACTAGGTTGGAAATCTTCCTTGCCAACTTCCTGCAAAATTGCAGCAACTTATATTCTTCTTGTGACCATTGGCCAGCTGCAAACAGGTTCTAGCTAAATTATTGTTGAGTGTGCGGCACCAAATTTGCTGCAAACCTTAAATTTTCCTAGGGGTTCGGAAAAGACAACATGGACAGTCTGTTGAGAAACAAATTATATTTTTATCTTCATTACACAATACTATTAGACAATCATAGTAAACTTTAGGGTATTTCACTGAATAAATCTATCGTACATTTGTGCATAAAGTATATAACAGACCAGTTGAAGAGAACTCCATTTCTTAAATAACTAATTGCTATATTTCAATTGCTTATAATATATTTGTGGAATGAGCTGAGCCTGATCATTATCTCTCCCTTCAAAACTACTTTTGACTTTAAAACCTTCAAAAACAAATCGGAAATTACTTTAAATAAACATCGATGATCAGAGTACTAGTAACATATCTGTCCATCACTATCTCATATACATATTTTTTTTAGTTATGCCATGGAATACTGCCATCTTTAGACAAGAAACGGACAGACATTTTTTTTTTTTACATCTTTATGGATAGTTATGTCATGGAAAACTGTATAAAGAAACCTGTGAACTAAAAGAAATATGTGGCGACAATTTCTTCTGTTAAAATACATACGTACATTCCTATAATGCTGAGATATATCATAATAAACTGATACTTTTAATAAAAAAAATGATGGCACAATTGGCTTTTTTTTCTTTTTACAGGACAAAAGCCACAAAGGAATCAATTTCCTTACAAATAGAGGTGTATGCTAATTAACATATTCTACATATGAGAGAAACATTGAGTTAAAATATACCTAAAATCTACATGTTTTGGTATTAAGTACAGCAGATGTTAAAATTTGGCAATAAAAAAGATGCCAAGTTCAGGGTAAAACTTTGCATCGGATACCACATAACAAAATGTCTATAATAAAAAGCCTACTTGCAGACATTTAACCTTGTATTAGTAGTGCAGATCTTCACAATAACAAATTTTAATATATTAATTCATTTTCCTGGAAATTACAACGAATTTCCCTTAGTCCCAAACTACTGAGGTTAATTTGAAATATATAAACCCACTTGGATTTTTTTTATTATAACCACAATCTGTGCCATTCAGACTATATATCTCCATGTATCCCTTATGAGAAATTCTCAAAAACAAAAAAGTCACAACTCTAAAAATTGGATTTATGTATTGTAATTTGGAGAACATAATAGATAGGCCATACATTTGTGATAAATGTTAAATTAAATGGCAAGAGTCTCCACCATCCTGTTCTCTATCTCGGGTTCCTCTCACTCCCTGGGGAGAGACGGAGGAGAACTAGGTACAGATATGATCAGAATGCTGCTTATATGACGGTTATAGTGTGCTGACCTTCATAGTTTACTACACATCCAAATTGAAGCCCCCATTTTTGTGAGACATTTTTTCTTTCTTTTTTTTTTTTTT
>NW_019773601.1:52827-68173 GCF_001039355.2 Lingula anatina | reverse complement strand
CTCAGAGTCATGTTAAATACATTTACTTAGTCATGTGGTTTTCAGTAGAGGCTACTAACAGTGGTAACAATTGTGCTGTTTGTACCTTAGAGAAATGTTCACCCAACTGTTGTGCAGTAAAAAATTAAAAGATACATTTACAAAAAAAAACTTTTGTCACATCCTTGCGCAACCAGTTCTGTGACCCGAAAACTGCATGTAAAGAAACATTGGCGTCAGGTGAAAATAATTTGAATGGAAGTGTTTTTAATTGGAAGAGCGACATACTCGGTATTAATCTTAACAGGATATTTTAGTTAAATATTATGACCCTATTTTCGAACGCACTAGAGAGATGTCATTGTGAGCCAGTGTCGTAATATTCAGTCAAAGCAATTCCTGACAGATTCCCTTAGCATACTCCATGCCTTCATACTGTACTTTGATAATGCTTTAAAAACAAACACAATAAAGAAAATACAAATAATGCACCAATATCAGAAGCCTTTATTATAAACCACAGTTCGACTGAGTTTTAATAACACCAGTTCAATTTACTATCTTTAGGATTCGTTTAATAGTTAAACAAGTGTTGTTCATGATTACTTCATTGGCGATTACTCAAAATAGTCATTCACTTTCATTCAAATCTTTTTTATTCATATACCTTATTTTTTCTTTTCCTTGTTTAGATGCAAAGTATCTAAAATAAAGTAGATCATATTTATCGTCTTTCCTATAAACAGCCCAAATATGGCAGGGAACAGGATATTTTCCCCATTGAGGTTGCAAAATATTTGGTGACAAAGGTTTCTCAACTGAATCCGGTTCTTTGAAGGCCAAATATAACTCGAATTTTCCCCATGAATCCCCCATGGCAAAGTCCTGTTTTCGTCGAAAATCCAAAATGGCCGACATTGAATGGGGTGGGTCACCTTGAAGTCTATATCTTGGGAACCCAATGTGACAAAACATGTTTTAAATATCAATTCCTACCGATTGAGGGTCCCCGCTCTTTTGCAACTACTTTCAAGAACACTGGTGGTCAAGGTCATGACCCAATCACAAGGTCAAGACATTTTACGAGCAAAAGATGGCATGACGTCCATTTATTGGTAACCTTATATCACAAAAACATATATTGATATCAACTTTTATTGAATAAGGTACCACAAATCTTTTGCAACTTCTTTCAGAGTCACCAGAGGTCAATGTTATGACCCCACTTTCAAGGGCACTGCGTTTTTCGAGCAGAAGATTCCCACATTATCCAAAATCTTTGTATTCCAACGTTATGACCTTATTGTCAAGGTCATGGACTTTTTTGCTCGGACAAAATGCCATTATGTCTACATGTTGATAACTTATATAACAGAAACATGTTTAAAGTATCAATTTATACTAAATGACATATTGCAGATCATTTGAGACTATGTCTAAGATCACCAGAGGTCAAGGTCATATCCTAATAACAAGGTCGTCATAATATTTAACAAAAAAAAAAGATTTCACAGTAATCAAAATACAATCACTTGTGATTGTTTAAATAATATTGCATTACAGAAAAGGCACAGGCATTACCGCATGCTACTTGTTGAAATGGATGACAGTTTACATAACTGTACCTATTTCAAAATAACTCAGTGTATATATATGGAAAATACACTGTAATTGTCAGTATCGATGTCTACAGTCAAATTTGAAAATGGCGCACATGCGTGCACTGTCAGTCCCGCGTTAAGTCGATAACTGCGGTCACCCTAAGGTAAGATAATATGAGTGGCGCATAGATACCTGGTTTGCCCTAACACAAGCAGATTATTAAATTATTTGCAGTCTCGTATGGCGTAATTTTAGGTTATATTATCAGCTTGTTCAAACGTGTTTTATGAGACCGTGATTCTCCGTGAAAATTGAGACGCAGTTCCATTAACCCATCATAAAGAAGACTTCGTTGTGAGCTAGAGACAGAGAGACCAATAGCGTATTCTTCAGTGAGAGACAGCCTAATCAAGTCAAGTGTGCTGGTAAGGTAAGGCCAAATCAATCCATTTCGTGGTATGTAAAATTTACATGTAGGCGCTATAGACTAACTTGATGATTCACCCCTCCACTTTCCCTTCATATTGGATAATGATTTCTTATTTGACCGATTTCATCTTGTCACAAGTGCAAGTTCATACTGTTAACTACTTCTACTATAGTCATATTACTGATTATAGCACATGTAGAAAAATATAAATAGCACCTGACCTATAAAGATCTAGCGGGAGCATACTCTATTAAGATCATTTCTTGGTCTGAAATAAATGTAGCTTTTGTAAATGTAAATTAAACGGAACATATTCCCACCTGTTGAACAAAAGAAATGTACGTAATTGTTTTTGTCATAAAACTGGAATTCCCTATAGTTGATGTTAGGGTAATGGCAACGAAATCGAATGAGGTTCAGTTTTAAAATGACAATTACGGTGTAAAATTAAAACATTATATCATCAACAAACTCCAATTCTTTGATTTCCATCGTTTAATCGTCGCGGTGTGCATGTATGCAATGGTGACAACGTCGGCGTATTTATACTTGACAGTCAATGAAAACGCATCAGAAAACGTTCTCATTATATCACATGTAGAAAAAATATAACCAGCACCTGACCTATAAAGATCTAGCGGGATAATACTCTATTAAGATCAATCCTTTGGTCTGAATTAAGTATTGCTTTCATTAATGTAAATTAAACAGAACATATTCTCACCCACTGAACAAAAGGAATGTAGGTATTTCTTTTGTCATAAAACTGGGATTCCCCATAGTTGATGTTAGGTAATGGCAACGAACTCGAGCGAGGTTCTGTTTTAAAATGACAATAACGGTGTAAAATTAAAGCATAATGTCATCGACAAACTCCAATTCTTTGAATTCCATCGTGTAATCATCGCGGTGTGCGTGTATGCAATGGTGACAACGTCGGCGTATTTATACTTGACAGTCAATGAAAACGCATCAGAAAATTTCCTTGTACTTTTTGACTGAGAATCGATTCCAACCATACGAATGAGTAAAAATGTACTTGTTTGGTCATAAGAAAGTGGGCTAACCAATCGGGTGTTTAAATTTTCCGTTTCAGTGATTTTGTGATTAGCTGTTACAAAATCATGTGTTTTTCCTGTCTCGTGATTGCTGTGAATTAATCAGGTTCAATATATGGTGATTAATTAAGCCTATTTAATGTAGTCAACAAATCCAGTTTGACACATGACAAAAAAGTTTAGTGATGCCTCGTCTGGCACTGGAAGAGCGACTGTGGGCCCTGGGGATGCTGGCGGCTGGGCGGAACCGAAGACATTTCATCACGTAACCTTGAATTTCAATGACCATTTCTGACCTTTATTTCACCATGCGTGACTGAATAATGGGTCATATTTCACACGACAACTTATTTTCTTAGTGCGCCATAGGAACTTAAAATATTATTTGATAAATAAATGATGCTTTTTCGTTGACTGCCAGTATAGTTACGTCAAGGTGTACGTGTGCAGCCACATGAACCCAATTGGATGAGTGTCGACAAGGTGGTTGGGACAACCTGATATGACACACGTTCAACTGTTCAATAGATAAGGAATATAGAATTCAATTTAATCCAGAAGTCGCAAGACTGATAAATGATAACCCTTTGATGCACCTTATCTTGTTTATTCAAGGCGTAAAAATAAGTGAGTCACTAAAAGCACTCGAACCGGTTGGACTGGGCTCCATAACTTGAAAGCATGGCAATTTGTGATCGATCCTAAGTGTGGCGATTCGTCACTATTGCATAACTCGCAATCGTCGCTTTTTTTTTTTTTTTTTTTTTTTATTTTTTTTTTTTTTTTTTTTTTTTGACCGAGCACTAATAGGGATTTCACAACTACAGTGTTCTTTCGAGGCTATTATCTACAGCGAGTAAGTCCCATATTAATTGCCATTGCCATTGCGTCATTTTATATAAGATTTTTATGTAATTAAACATGGCGACAAGTTTTGGTTGCTAGTCATAATAGTAATTAAATAACGAAACATGCGAGCTTATAAATAATTGAGCAACTCGGTACATCTGATAGGATAAATTCGCGGTAAATTTTAACACGTTTTATTTTATTATGTTTTATATGTTACACTTGAAATCAGCTTAATTGAATGGCACGCCTCTTTTTGTTTCCAACCTTCTTATGTAATTACCAGCTTCTCTGTATTTTATTTAAGCCAGGAGGCGAAGTGGAAATCTGTTAGTCTTTATATTCTACTTTTATTGAACATATTCATGCGATGTGATAAATATGTATCCTCTTCTCGTCGTATTTTTACAAACAGGGTCACGTGGGCTCTTTAACCTGAAAGCTTCGCAAATTGCGACTGCAGGCTAGCCATCGATCGCCATTTGCGTTGTTGATTGCAACCACCTACTAACTAAAAACCTTAGCAAATGTAAGGCACTATTTGCATCAAGAAATTGTTTTAATTTATATTAATATCACAATTACAAATACTGATATTTGAACAATCCAATAAGCGAACGCACGTGTCATTATGGGCGGATAAAATTACTGATACACTAGTGGGTAGTGTTCAGTATCCTAAAAAAAACCCTTTACACTGGACGGCGTCCTTACTGCGTTCTTTGGGCGACCATGGAACTGGCCAGGACGCCGTCGGACGCTCAAAGAACGCACAGTGATCGCTAAGATCGCACAAAAAACGCTCGATCATCGCCGAGGACGCAATGGTTGCCGCGAAGTTTTGAGCATGTTCAAAACAATCGGAGAGAGGACGCGATGGAGGATGGACGCTACAAGGTCGCTCCATGGACGAATAGAATAGAATAGGCGCTATAGACAACTGGGATGATTCACCTCCTCCCCTTTCCTTTCAAATTAGATAAAAGTTCCTTATTTGGCCGATTTCGTCATATACTGATTATGGCACATGTAGAAAAATATAACCAGCACCTGACCTGTAAAGATCTAGCGGGAGAATACTCTATCAAGATCATTCCTTTGGTCTGTAATAAATATAGCTATCGATGATTTTAATTAAACAGAACATATCCTCACCAACTGAACAAAAGGAATGTAGGCCTACGTATTTCTTTTGTCATAAACTGGGATTCCCCATAGTTGATGTTAGGGTAATGGTAACGAACTCGAGTGAGGTTCTGTTTTAAAATGACAATAACGGTGTAAAATTAAAGCATATAATGTCATCGACAAACAGCAATTCTCTGATTTTTATCGTGTAATCGTCGCGGTGTGCGTGTACGCAATGGTGACAACATCGGTGTATTTAGCTACGTCAAGGTGTGTGCAGCCCGATGAACCCAGTTGGATGAGTGTCGACAAGGTGGTTGGGACAACCTGATATGACACACGTTCAGCTGTTCAATAAGGCATAAAGTATTCAGTTTAATCCAGAAGGTGCAAGATTGATTAATGATCACCGTTGAAATGTTAATGAACATTATCTTGTTTATTCAAGGCATAAAATAGATCAGTCATTTAAAGCATTTAAAGTAAATTTTTACATGATGATTGCTATATATATATATAGACCGGGGCTAAACGCCCCCTTAAGCAAGACACATCACAATTTTCCCTGCTGAAGGTATAGACCGTTCAAAGTGGGTGTTAACTATGAAGGGCTGTCTAGACTACAAACTGATACTAACACTTTTGGAAACAAACAAAAGAAAAACCTTATAGGTAAAAAATAGGTAAATTATAAAATCGGCCTTTTTGCCCCATGGCTGAGGCATTACGCCTCGCACCACGGGACTAAACGCCCACCGTGGGCGTCTTGCCCCAAACTATAGGCGTTATGCCCCGACTTTGTACAAAGCAAAATAAAATCAAATTATATTTCTACGAGACAACTTAGTAAGCCTTTAAAAGCAACATATAATATTTTGGGGTACTGAGATAATAAAAATACCCATCAAATTTATTCAGAATGATCTGTAATTCTACTCTTTACGACAGGGCACTGTGATACTTTCAAAATTAAGTTCCTAGTACAGCCACTTGCTTTGGCTTTTTCCCATATAAGTGTTATAACTGAAGATATACAATAAAAAACATGCATGAAGGAACACTTCCGCATCTTTTTAGAATTATTTTTTATTTAAAAACGAAAGGGGGCAAAACGCCCAGTGATCGGGGCAAAACGCCCACTATAGGCGTTTTGACCCATGTCAGCATGGGCGTTTTGCCCCAAAGTGAGATTTTGTATATTTTTTCAAAATTCGGCGGGAAAGGTTTTATACAATCTGACTTCATCGAAACTTGTATGGAGGTCTGATACCATCCTATCTGTCACCAACAAAGTTTTTTGAATTCGTGCATTTGGTAGGTGGTGTCACTGATGTTAAGGAAAAAGCTAAATAACAGTAAACAAGGCAAAAATGAACAAATTATCATAAAATGCTTATTTTTTTAATTTGTGGTCATCTCCGTCATGGAGGATTAGTCTGCTGGAAATCGGAAGTGGACAAAACATCACAAGACGCGTATTTGTACGTAATACCTGAAAAAAAGCGGGTGGGCGTTTGACCCCGACTGGGCGTTTAGCCCCGGTCTATATCCAAAAGATTCTACGAATAGCCTGCAATCGCAATTTGTGAAGCTTTCGGGTCATAGAGCCCAGGTGACTTTATTTGTAAAAATAAGACTAGAAGAGAATACATCTTTATCACACTGCATGGATTTGTTCAATAAAAGTAGAGTATAAAGACTAAAAGATTTCCACTTCGCCTCCTGGCTTAAGTAAAACACAGAGAAGCTGCAATGGCCATTATATAAGTGGGTTGGAAACAAAAAGTGGCGCGTCATTTAATTCAGCTGATTACACTCAGTGAGAGTCCCTGCAGATTTAGTTCAATCCACGTAGACCGTTGGTGTCTATTGAAATAGGGTCTAAGACCTTCAAGTGTGACAAATCTGTTTTGGAGATATGTTTATGTCAGTGAGTCATTTTGCCATTAAGGTTTTGAAAATTATCCATGCTATAGTAGATTGTGTGGAGAAGTATAAATATGTACAAACGAGAAAGATGCAACTTCAGTTCTAGTAGACAAGTCGCAGAGTTACAAAGAATATTTTTTTTTATTTAGAACTCATTTTGGGATTTATACAAGTTTCATATTCTTATCTGTAATGAATTCATAAAAGGTGTTGGCAAAGCTTGAATATATCGATTTGAGTCAATGTGCACTAAATAACTGCATTTATTTAATCATGAATAATGATTCAGAGTATTCTTTTACGATGTAACTGCTTTTTCTGTGATAGATGCAGTATTTTTACCGCGCTACCATTGTTAAGATTCTAAAGTTGTCAACACCAAGGGTAGTTGTATATCATGAAGGCCCATTTTTGCTTGTGTACTGTCAAGCTTTTTTATATGTTGAAACTTCAAATTGTGGTTGTTTTCATTTTGGATTAAGCTATTAAAAGTACACTCCATGAGAATTACCTGCCAAAATAGAATTTTGCAGTAATTTTTGTAAAGTGAGCCTTTTTTCTTTCTTTTTGTGCAATGTTGAAACTACAATGTGTAGTTGTCTTTTATTTTCACATTGTTGAAAGCTATTAATTATGGATTCCATGCTATAATGAGGTACATGTGAAGAACTGAATCTTATATTATGCCTGATCCTGGTTCTGTCACGCGTAAATAATTACACTTGATCATAGAAAAATATTTTTTCTTTTTTTTCACTTTTTTTTTTTGGGGGGGGGGTGTGTAAAAAACCTATTCATGAAACTGTATGATGTTACCTTCACTAAAGAAACTATTTGAATAAAATGATGTTTCTGAAATATGCTTCTTAAGTTTGAATAATTCGTTGAGCTGCAGTGTACCATATCTTCCATTGTGTAGTGTTCAGATAAGAGTAATTTGAACTTCATCTGTTTATGTTGTTTCTTTAGCTATATTTGAAGTGTGCAACATAACCGTTGCATACAAAGAAATGCATACATGTAGTTTAGAGTGAGGAAGACGGAGGGAAAGAATCCACGTTGCTCATTTTTAAAAAAAATTAATACTTGGGGAAAGAGGGGGGTGCAGGACACTCATCCATTCTTAGATCTGCTTATTCTTACACAGCTTCTCACTTAAGCTTGCAGGTGCTTGTGGCAAACTTTAAGTGGTCCTTAACATTATTCTCCACAATTTGCCTTAAGCTAAAACATTAGCCGTTTCTTTTCCGTGGTCTCTGTATGTTTTTACAATATCATATGTTATTTGTCCTATTATGATATGTCTAGCTTATAGTGGTAAGGTAAGGGGAATGGACACACTGGTGCATGCAGTAATTATAAGATGAATTATAAACCAGTAATATGATATCTTTTGTCAGCCTTTTTTTTAAAAAGGCCGTGTGTGCTATTTAAAGTCTTGATTTTTTAGTGGCTTTAAACTTTCTGATAAAATGTTTCATGTATGTCAATTGCAGAAGGCTTCAGTATAGGGACTCACACACATATTTTTTGCCATTTGCTACAGCCTGGAAGGTGATACATGGTTTACCAAGTTTCAGATATAACTAAGGAAATCGGTGTAACCTGGTTCTTTGGTTTTATTTTAAAATAGAATGTCCAAGATGTTTTTCAACCAAGGTTTCTAATACAATGTTTATGTCGCAATAGCTTTAAATCCTTTACTCTAACATTGCTGCAAATAAGTTGTGTTAGAAAACTGAAAATTTGTGACCAAAAAATCAATCACATTTTTCCAAAATGGTAATCTTATTTACAGGAAACGGAATGTCCATGCAAATTAAACTGAGATGATCAAAGACATGCCATTTGAAATAATCTTGTGGTTCCTTCAACATTTTCAATTAAAAACATTCATGCAATACTTGAAAGCGAATCTTTACTATGCCCTTTATCTATCTTCTTGGAATGGAATCACTTTTATTATTGGCTGATATATAAATGTTGTGATAATTATCAGAAGAGATAAATTCTACGTCTGTGCATTTTGATAACCCACATGTTGCTGAGTATATGTGCTATATATAGCACTTTAAGCCCCTATTGTTTACACAACTGGAAAGAAACTCGTTGATAATCAAAGCAGCAAAATATATTGAAAGAAGGTCGAGTTGCGCATGACAAATTACTGCGGGACCGTGACCCAACAACTGTTTCTAAAGAACTTCTGGGATCTGGTTGAATATAATTTGAATGAAAGTGATTGGAAATCGAATTGTGGGATAGATGACGTGTCAATTATAGCAAGAATTTCCCGTTTTCCCAAACTGCCATAAAAAGGGGGTTAAAGCACGCTCGACCGTCACCTTGATTGGTTAGAAAACGATTGTCATAAAATACAAAAGTGATTTAAAAAACGGGTGCATAAACTTAATAACCACATAAAACGATCTTGCAGTACAACACTAGTCTACCATAAAACAAAAAAAAAAAAGACATCAAAATTGGTTAAGGTATTCAAAACGGATGTCGTGAAATTCCCATAGTGTCCCTTTGAGTTAATAGGATAGAGCTTCCGAAGCAAGGATTCCCTACATGCTGGTAACCTGGAAGAGGGTAACATTATATCAAGTGCATTAATAAATAATGAATGCCTTCCCTTAGCAAAATGAAAAGTGTGCAGCACATGTGCTGCAAATTTACTGCACATGTGCGGCACACTCTAGAGTGTGCAGTAGACAGCTTTGGGGAGTGTGCAGAGGTGTGTGATAAAAATTCTTTCTTGTTGCACACCTACTGCACACTTCCATAAGTACAGATAGTGTGCAGAAAGTATGCAAGAGACTTGGTATTTCAATAGTAGCATGCGGAGAGTGTGCGATAATCTTAAAATTTGATCATGAGTGCGCAACAAGTGTGCAGAAAATGTAATTTTTCTGTCATGAGTGTGAAGAAAATGTGCAAGACCATTGGTTTTTCAACAGATGTGTGCAGAGAGCGTGCAATTAACTTACAATTTTATCAGGAGTTTGCCATAAGTGTGCAGAAAACTCAAATTTTTCGTCAGGAGTGTGCAACAAGTGTACAGGAAACTTAGAAATTTTAAGTTGTGTGAGTTGAGTATACAACAAGCTTTTTATTTTATCAACAAAAATACATGTATATGCAATGCCATTGACAATTACACAAACAAAATACTTCTATACACATTTTACTTTATATCCATCAATTAGAAATAATCAATGCTATATAAAATTTTAATTATTATCATATATAAGTGGAAAGTACACTATGATTAATAATACACTATTGTGAGCTATAGTAGGTATTTATGTCGCAGGCCAGAGAGAAATCCAGCCAAATTAATCCAACAAACAAATCAATAACATTATGTAAAGCTAGTTATAAATTGTTTTGTTCTAAAAAAAACTATGGTGTTTACCTCACTCAAAGTATGAGAATAAGTCAAGGGCAATATAAGTTTAACAACATCTAATAGAAAAATGCCTAATCAACCCTTTAAACTCATTCACTATATCACAACTTTTGCAATGCTATGCCTGCCATTAAAAAATATTATTATCAGGATGTACCAAAAACAGTCATGAAATCTAGGGTTGTGGTAAATTAAACATGGCTCCTACTAGTATAATCTTGACTTTGCTAGTTAATTTTCACAAAAAGATAAAAACACAGTAAATGTATTTTTAGTATGTTTATGATGATATTTACTAACTTCATATTTCTTCTATTATATTGAAAGTCAACCTTATCTAGTCAGATTTTAATCTTGGTTATAGTCAGATTTTACTTGACCTTGGCTGTTTTAAAAAGTGAAATTTCAATCCAGCCTTATGTATATAATGTAATGTAAAAGTAAGCAAACATAAAGGGTATAGTACTGTCCCTCATAAAGGGTGGGAAACGAGGACAAATTAATATTTTTAAAGATACATTTTATTATAAATCATGCTCAATCACACTTTAAGCCTAAGGTTTAACAGTCAACTGATGTTACAGAATGCCCTACTCCACCAACCACAGATTCAACAACTGTGAATTTCTTTTGTTAGCCTGGCACCTATTATTAGGTCTCTATTCCTGCAGCTATTGTTACACCAATTACAGCAACCACCTATTTGGTGTTATCAGATGTGTGGTATCCTGTCCAAGCCTTTGTTAATGAGATAAACAGCAAATGAGTGTAGGCTGTTTACTATCAAGCCAGTTTAGAGCATAGTGGAAGAGTACAGAGTATAGAAAAATTGGATTGAGG
This sequence comes from Lingula anatina, assembly GCF_001039355.2. The sequence continues at coordinate 56,943 of NW_019773601.1, read as the reverse complement.
AAGGTATGTATTACAGTAATGCATTGAATCATTTGGGCATCTAATCAAAATGAAAATGAGAAAATTGATCTAATTTGTAGTGTACATTGTAAACATTATATCTATATTACATTAAATAAGTTATAATTTATAATGTATACTTCCCTTTTAGCCAACAAAGAAACGAGGATATAGAATGCAATCACTGTTTAGTCTCTTCATTTCTTATAAAACTATGATCAATTGCTCACCCAAATGTTTCTTCAAATGCAGTTTAATCTCAGAAAAATTTGTCTCTTACTGTGTTACTTGAACAAATGGATATTTGTTGAATAATTGTTTATTTCAGGTGATCCTAGAGAGTAGACAACATACAGAAGCTGGCATGACAAGACTGGAAGGGACACTTTGCTGTGAATATCTATAGTTGGTGGCTGATCGAAGCTCTCACAAAGTGTACCAAAAAGTCAAGTACCTCTGTGATAAAGAAGTTATACTAGAGAGTTTTTTTCAGCCCACAAGAACTGTCATCAACAGATTCTTTTGTGAAGGATTCTCTAGTTGAAAGAGCTGTGCAGAGTAAGTTTAAAAGAGAACAACACTAACTGCAAGTTGATTACATCATTCAACAAGTATATGTTGAAAATAAGTGAAAAAGTGAATGCAACCATAAACCCTAAGATTTCAACATAACATTGATGCATGAGGAATTTATATAAAGTATTCTTCAAAGCAGTTTTACCTGTAGCACTTTGTTTTTTTTTTTTTAATATCTAAGACATTTTTCTGCCTACCTTTCTACCTTTTCTTTATATGAACAATAAACACTTGAACTTGATTTAAGGACTTCTCAAACAGTAATGTGTATATTGATGTTTTTTTGTCCTCCACATGGATGTTTAAGATTTGGGTGTTAAGCATTGTGCACAGTTTGGTAAATTTGTAGGACTTTATGGTATACTCTTTTTTTAGATGGACGGAGCAGGACAGGATGAGTAAAGAAGAGAAATATGGCAGAAAGATGTAAAGAAGAGAAATATAGATGTGTCTTGGATTTTGCTGATTTTGTTCAATTTTTTAATTTGATTAATAAAGCAAAATATATGACTGAAATTTCTCGTTTATTTTTGATAAACAGATTTAACAATATTACTGTTGGCAAGTCTTTTAATGTAACACAGAACCTGTATTTGTAGAATTAATACTATCTGATTGAAAAACGAGTGAATAAAATTTTAATTATGTTATAAAATACTTAAATTAGTGTGCAAGAAAGTATGCAAAAAGTGCGCAGGAGGTGTGCAAGAGGTGCACAAGAGGTGTGCAAAAAGTATGCAGGAGGTGTGCAAGATGTGCGCAGGAAGTGTGCAAAAAAGTACGCAGAAGGTATGCAAGAAGTAAGCAGAAGGTGTGCAAGAAGTATGCAGGAGGTATGCAAGAAGTGTGCTGGTTGTGGTGTAGGGAGTATGCAGGAGGTGTGCAGGAGATGTACAATGAGTGTGCGGGAGGTGCGTATTTTACCATGCAAATGAGGCGTGCTGCGCATCCGCAGAAACCCTTACTGTGAATCTGCTGCGCATCCGCAGAAACAGTGTGCGGGAAGCTTAAAATTTTGCTAAGGGTTAACCTATGATACATGTATGTCCATTTCAAAGGTAATGTACTGTTTAAAGAAAACACTCCATTATATCGAGTGTAATAGTAAATAATAAACGTCTTTACTAATGACATGTGTATTGTTGCTCAGGTGATGTGGGGTCTATAGAAAATATCACAGAGTCATAAGCCATGGGTATTGAGCTCAGAGTCATGTTAAATACATTTACTTAGTTACGTGGTTTCAGTAGAGGCTTCTAAGGGTGGTAACAATTGTGTTCTGTTTGTACCTTAGCAATGCTCACACAACTGTTGTACAGCAAAAAAATTAAAAGATACATTCACAAAAAATAATAATAATTTGAATGGAAGCGTTTACAATTGGAAAAGTGACTTATTCGGTATTAATCTTAACAGGATATTTCAGTTAAATATTATGACGCTATTTTCCAACGCACTAGAGAGGTGTCATTGTGAGCCAGTGCCGTATTACTCAGTCAAGGCAATTCCTTGACAGATTCCCTTAGCATACTCCATGCCTTCAAGGCTTCATACTGTACATTGATAATGCTTAAAAAACTTTTTTTAAAAAATCAATAATAACTGTGAGAACATTGCTAATGTACAAATGGAGCACCAACATCAGAAGCCTTTACTATAAACCACAGTTCGACTGAGTTTTTTTAAAATAACACCAGTTCAATTTACTGTTATACTTTCCTCATCTTTATGACTCGTTTAATAGTTAAATAAGTGTTGTTCATGATTACTTTATTGGCGATTACTCAAAATGGTCATTCACTTTCATTCAAATATTTTTATTCATATACCTTATTTTTTCTTTTCCTTGTTTAGATGCAAAGTATCTAAAATAAAGTAAAATAAATGTCATATTTATCGTCTTTCCTATAAACAGCCCAATTAGGCCAGTGAACGGGATATTTTCCTTGAATATATATATATATAATTTGTATCTAAATAATAAGTCTATAATAAGTATCTAAAATAAAGTAAAATAAATGTCATATTTATCGTCTTTCCTATAAACAGCCCAATTTGGCCAGTGAACGGGATATTTTCCTTGAATATATATATATTGGAAACAAAAAGTGGCGCGTCAAAAAGTGGCGCGTCATTTGATGTTAGGTAATGGCAACGAACTCGAGTGAGGTTCTGTTTTAAAATGGCAATAACGGTGTAAAATTAAAGCATAATTTCATCGACAAACTCCAATTCATTTATTTTTATCCTGCAATCGTCGCGGTGTGCGTGTATGCAATGGTGACAACGTCGGTGTATTTAGCTACATCAAGGTGTGTGCAGCCAGATAAACCCAATTGGATGATCGAGTGTCGACAAGGTGGTTGGGACAACCTGACATGTCACACGTTCAACTGTTCATTACAAAATTAAGGCATATAAAATTCAGTTTAATCCAGAAGGTGCAAGATTGATTAATGATCACCGTTGAAATGTTGATGAACATAATCTTGTTTATTCAAGGCATAAAATAGGTCAGTCATTTAAAGCACTCGACTCGAAACGGTTGCGAAAGCATCGCAAATTGTGATCGAGCGTAAGCGCGGTGATTCATTGCTATTGCATACACTGTAACTTGAAATCACCGCATTTTTTATCAATCACTAATAGCGTTACTTGCAGGTGCTTGTGGCAAACTTAACATGGTCCTTAACATTATTCTCCACAAATTGCCTTAAGCTAAAACAGTAATCGTTTCTTTTCCGTGAGTTTTTTTTTTTTTTTTTTCTTTTTGAGAACGAACGAAAATCGGTGCTTGCGCAGGCTGTCATCGATAAAAATAAAAAAAAATGTGGCCTTATATTGCGTTGGATCAAAGTTGAAAACAGGTTGATACGTTGAATTGCCGTTGATCTACCTAAATTCAAAGTGAAATCAACGTTGATCCAGCCACGTCGAAACACCGTCATAATGTGACGTTGACTCAACGTTGTATTTTGGTCAATGACAAAACCTTGCAGTTATGGATTGTTATTTGAAATATTAATTATTGAAAACGTGATACATGTACTTTGTTTCTCAATACTATAACCAAATTAATCAATATAATAACACAAGGGTTTTAAAGTAAAAGTGACAGTTGTTTTGTGTCTTTAGTGAAATAGTGATTTTTCTTAACTTGTTATTCAGAAATACATTCCAATAAACTGAATTCCTTGCAAGATCAGCTAACACTAGGATGAATAAGTTGCTGTAAAGGTGATGGAGTTAACAGTTCTTGGTAACCTGTTATAGATAGACGGGTTGAGGTGACTGTGACTATATATATATATATATATATATATATATATATATATATATATATATATATATATATATATATATATATAGCCAGCAGGCAAACGACATTGATTCTACGTTGATTCAACGTTGATCCACCAAAATTAACGTTGATTCAACGGTGAATCAATGTCGTTTGTCTGCTGGATTTATATGTTTGTAGTTATCTTCATATATATATATATATATATATATATATATATATATATATATATATATATA
>NW_019773601.1:12836-52638 GCF_001039355.2 Lingula anatina | reverse complement strand
TATATATATATATATATATATATATATATATATATATATATATATATATATATATATATATATATAAACCTTGGAAATTTTAGCTTAAAGGCCATACATTTATACCCTACATATATTTAGCCATCAAACATGTCCTACTGCTAAACCAACCAGGCTAATTTCCCGCTGGGTGGGGTTGATATAATATTGTTTTCTGACGTTGATACAACGTTGTTATCTAGGGTTGACACAACTTTCAAATCCAACGTTTATCCAATGTCTTCTCAACGTTATGGTTCAACGTTGTTTCAACGTTAAAACAACATAATTTGCCCGCTGGGCTATTATGATATGACTAGCTGATAATGGTTATAGGTAAGGGGGATAGACACACAGGTGCATGCAGTAATTATAAGATGAATTATAAACCAGTTATGTGATATCTTTTACCAGCCTTGTGAAGGCCATGTGTACTATTTTAAGTTTTAATTTTTAGAGGTCTTTATAGAGGCTGATAAAATGTTTCATGTATGTCAATTGCAGGCTTCAGTATAAGGACTCATACACATACTTTTTTGCCATTTGCTACAGCCTGGAAGGTGGTATATACGTCAGAGGTTTACCAAGTTGGAGATGTATTATTAAGAAAATCGGTGTAACCTGATTTTTAGGTTCTATTTTAAAATAGAATGTCCAAGACGTCAAAAAATAAAGGGCATCATCACGATGTCAAGTTAATTAGGATGGATATTATGTTTTTCAACCAAGTTATCAAATACAATGTTTATGTAACAATGGCATTTAATTCTTTATCCCTACATTGTCGCAAATAAGTCGTGTTAGAAAACTGAATATTTGTGACCACAAAATTAAATGATCCGATTATTTTTATGAGATAAGGCGATTTTAGGCGTTAGAAAGTCACCTGGACAACCTCTGTCAGGTTGTGCTCGGACGGAATTGTATACGCACTACTGTTCTGACACTCCGTCTCCTTTGCTTTCACAGAACTGAAGTGAATAATTCTGGTTACCTTTAGAAGTCCTATCTTAATCATCCATCCAGCTTGAACTTCCCCTGCCTCTTAATTTGATGGTTAAGTGTCCTTTAACTTACAGGTATCTTTTGTCTTGAATGATAATTTGTGGAAACCTTATAGCAAGGAGTTTCAAAGCTCTAGGTTCGCCAAATGTACATGTTTGTAGCTCTAGGTTCTAGCTCTTGGTTCTAGGGTAGGTAACCTTAATGATTTCTGCACTGAAACCGATGGTGTGATAGATGAGGATATTAAAGACGGAACTATAAATAACCATGAGCAAAATCTAATTGAATTTCTCAAGGACAGGAAATTTTTGTAAATGCTAAGATTATTAGAGGGTCAATTGACTATCGGCTGTTTCACGATCAGGGGTACAAAATAGGGGTCACATTGAGAGAAAATGAACTCTGATGTATTTGTTTAATTTTGTAACAGATAAAAAGAATAAAATCTTAACTATGATATCTACAATTTGTAGAGCACAAGATTAATCACTTTTTGTGCTACGCTCAAATTAACAGCACGCCCCTTAGACTATGATCTGGGGGTACGGACACTACACATTCAAGTAACTGATGCTTTTGTAACTGAAATATCATTTTGTTTAGCAGTTATTTTTGTCAAAAGTCTAAAAAATGTCAAACTAAAGATATAACAGCAGTACTTTAACCAAAAGGATACAAGTACATGTATTAATCAAAGAGTTTTTTAGAGAAACACCACAGCACGTTTTTCAGTGGATGCTGGAGCTTGGTTGTGTGTCATTCAGTGTGACTTTCATTCACCAGCCTTTAATTTTAACTTTTCTTTCTGTTGCTTGACCTTTTTTATCTATTCATTTTTTTTTTCAGTCTTGATTCCTGTTTTTGGAGTCTTTTTCGTCTCTCGTTAATTTGCACCTCTTGTTCTACTGCTTTCAGGATTGTTGGGTTTCTGCTTCTCCTTAACTCTCTGTCAGTATGCCCTAATTTCTTCTCTTTACTTTAGTCTTTCTTGCTGGGCCAGCCTAGGATGATTCTTCTTTTTTTTTTGCTTCTATGTTATGTTACGTGCATTCAACGTCTTCCTTACGTGCTTCATCAAGATTATTAGCAACTTTACGGGTATTAGCTCTTTGACGTCTTTTTTTTAATTATTTTTTTGCTGACAGTAAAATATTCAGGATCCCTTTTTCTTTTCCTGTTTGGTTTTTTTGTTTATTGTCTTACATATTTGATACTTCATTCACTGAGAGTATAATAAATGTACTGTTAATTATTCATGTATTGAAGTGTTCGTGCCCCCTCAAAATATATCATATACATTAAACCATAGAATATTAATCCATAAACAAATTGTTATTTTGCAATTAGCTATATTTGGCAATATATTCAAACCAATATTGTTCATTTTGAATGCAAAAAGTAGCATCTTTACTGATATTAATTCTTTGCAAAATCTCTTGCCTGAATATCATTAATCAGTATCACTTTATCGAATATATATTTATATACAATGTTTTTTCTAAACATTATAAGACAAGAATGCATTTTATATAGTCTAAAACAATATTTTGCATCATATTTTGAAGTTTTATCATCATTGATATATAGCCAGTTATCCAATGGTTAATGTATAACTTTGGGGTACGGACACTACAGTACGAGTACGTACACTACATTTGGCACCAAATGTGTGCATATCTCTTCATAATAAGGGGTTATGTGCTATTTTCTTCCTGCAAAATCAATGTCAGTGTAGACATTATAGAATAATAAAAATCAGGCAGAATATGCTGTGATTCCTAAATAAAATAGATAGGGGGACACTACAAAAAGTAGGAGACACCAAGGGGCTCATGGTTATAAATACAATAGCATTAATAATAATGGTCACATATGCACAACTCCTTTCTTATGTGTAAGTCATAACATGGTAAATTCATCTTATTATCACGTAGGTGATTTCAAAGTAATATTTGGCCTTATCAAATATGTTTTTCATTGCATTAACAAAAATAAGTAAAATGTGTACAAAAGCCTGTTTCAGCAAAATGGTTAAAATAAATTTTTACTCAGAACATATCTTTGGAAGAACCTGCTAGGAGAGAAGACATATGTTGTGGGAATTATATACCAATCCCAGCAGGCATAGTTGCGTTGGATCAACGTTGAAAACAGGTTGATACGTTGAATTGCCGTTGATCTACCTAAATTAAAAGTTAAATCAACGTTGATCAAGCCACGTTGACTCAATGATGTATTTTATTCAATGACACAACCTTGCAGTTATGGATTGTAATTTAAAATATTAATTATTGAAAACGTGATACTTTGTTTATCAATACTGTGACTAAATTTATCAAAATAATAACAAAATGGTTTTAAAGTAAAAGTGATAGTTGTTTTGTATCTTTAGTTAACTAGTGAATTTTCTTAACTTGTTATTCAGAAATACATTCCAATAAACTGAACTGCTTGCAAGGTCAGCTAACACTAGGATGAATAAGTTGCTGTAAATAGGATGGAGTTAACAGTTCGTGGTAACCTGTATTAGATAGACAGGTTGAGGTGACTGTGACCTTGTTATATATATATATATATATATATATATATATATATATATATATAAGATCTATATATATTAATCCAAACCTTGGAAGTTTAAACTTACAGGCCATACATTTATACCCTACATATATTTAGTCATCAAGCATGCCCTACTGCTAAACACATCCAGGCAAATTTCCATCTGGGTGTGGTTGATATAACATTGTTTTCTGACGTTGATACAACGTTGTTATCTGAGGTTGACACAACTTTAAAATCCAACGTTTATTCAATGTCTTTTCAACGTTATGGTTCAACGTTGTTTTAACGTTAAAACAACATAATTTTCCCGCTGGGAATATCACCACAAATCATTGACATAAAGAGCTAGTGCATCATATTTATGATCTAAGTTGAAAATGACCCATCGTAACAGCTAGAAATTGTAACATAAACGTGCTAACTCTGTAAGCCGCCATGCTGGAACACACGTGTATTATTCAAGTCGCTTACAACATTATAAAATAAGAGGTGGTCGCTTAAGACAAATAAAATGTTACAGAAATAGGTACTTTTTGGCCACACAATTGGCCATAATTTTTGTAAATTGTAGTCCGATTATTATAATTCTTTTTTTTTTTTTTATTTTGCTCCTATGAACAGTGTCTTTGGTATCAGTCTATCAGCAATCTCCAATCATAAATTGTTAATTTATCAGACACTTGTAACATTAACCACATTCAATTGTTTCACCCTGATTGTGAAACAGCCGTATACAAATGTGAAAGGGGAAAGTCGATTGAAGATTATATCATAACTCAACATGCACGTGAGATCGCCAAATGTACATGTTTGTATCTGTACTTGCTCTCTCGGCACCATCAATATTATAATACTGTAGTTTTAAGATTACAAACGACTACATTTTGTTCAATCCGGGCAATTCCTGACAGATTTCCCCAGCATACTCCATGCCTTTTTACTTTGATGATGCCTTTATACAACAATGATATACAAACAACAATAGCCTTGGGAACATTTTTAAGGTACAAACAGAGCACCATTGTTAGCACCGTTAGAAGTCTCTACTGAAAACAACAATGTGACATGATTTTTAATAACAACAGTTCAATTTACAGTTATACTTTCTTTATCTTTAAGATACGCCATTTCATAGTTAAACAAGTACCGTACATGACTGGCTGATCAATGGCGATTACTCTAAATGGCAATTCATTTTATTCAAAAATGTTAAGCTATATTCCGTGTAATTTTTCTTTTTACTGTTTTAGATACATTGAAACACATTGTAAAGTGGACCGTATTTAACATCTTTTGCTATAAACGGGTGATTTTGATTTCTGTGTCTATTGTCACAATCACTTTTCTGTTTTAATCAAATATTTACCAGGCCCGTTTGTAGTTTTAACCTTAAAAGGTATTGGTTCATAATTATTCCAACATAACTTTGTTAAAAATCAACAGTATTTATCAATTGTTTTGACTTGCGTCTTTTCACTTCTTCAGGTATTATCATGGCTGCTGCAGGGCCCAGTTCAACTACAGACTGGATTGAGTGTCTTGAACAATGTCGGGAAATCCTTCGGACAAGCACACTAAGCGTAGATATTCTCCTTGGTGCCTTGGTGTCCAACGATGTTGTGACGACTGAGGAGGCGGCAAATGTCAAACAGCTGTCAACTGAAGCCCCTGCACGGAAGGAAATTGATTTTATTTTAGACCTTCTTATTTCAAAGGAAATTGCAGCCTCAGAGATATTTTTCCAAACAATCAAAGTACATGAACTATGGATAATACACAGATTGCAATCGGAAGGTTCGTATATTTTTTCACTGGAACAGTTTCTTTATTATAGTTAATGAAATGAATTTACGGAATCAGTAATCTTACTGTGCTGCTTGATTGATAATATATCATCTTTCTTTTTCGAAAAACAGTTTGGTCGTAAAATAATAAACAAAGATAGACAAAAAACAATATGATTATTCTTATGCTGCGTTTGTAAAAGTTAACCCTTTGCATGTGCGTATAACCCTCTTCTTTTTCTTGTAGCACTTGCAAAAACAAACATATTTTGTTTCAGGAATTCCCGTGAGTCAGTTTCTGGAATGTGACGATCTCACTTCTGAAGTTGACAAACTGAAACTGACAGAGATTGAGGCACCTGGCAACAGTGCCTCTCCGCGACCGCAAACTGTATCCGATCTTGAACAGGAGGAAAACTGGGACAAGCTACCGCAGTTATGGTTTAGAGCCACAAAATTGCAATTTGGAGAGGGCGTTCCAGTGGTTCCTCTCGTCCAGGTTTCCTTTTATTCAAGTTTTCCGGAGGTAACGAACGATCCTGTTGCAAAATACGTGAAGCAGAGTGTGCATACGGACGGGCGTCTTACAGTAGAACGACAATTTGGAACATATGAACATTTTGTTAACGAAACTAGAGGTGCGGTTGGCATTGTCACGATGAAGAAGCTTCCAGCGGCAGAGGTAAATAACTTAGTTTTAAAATTATTTTTAGGATGTATTAGGAATTTTGTTCTGTATAACACTTTGAGATATCAGCGCAATTTCCGAGTAATGGACCAGTCCGTGATATTTGGTCCTCAAACCTTAACATTTCAAAAAAACACCCTTACTTACAAAAGTTATAATTCCGAATCCAGACACCACTAGACACCAGTATTCAAATGATCTTTTAGTTTTTGATGATTAGTTATGATTTTACTGACACTTTTATCTGGAGAACTTATGAAATTGTGTTTGGGAAGGACAATTATATATTTTGATATAGTTTTTAAAATATTGATTATTTTAAATAATAAAGGCTAAATATATTAATATGACTTAATTTTTACATTTAGTGAAGTGCATTAGATTAAGATATATTTGATTATAGATTAATGGATTGATTAATATCAATTTGTCCTTCCTAGGTGATTTTGGTACCTATTTTTCCTGGTAACTACAATAGCCAAAAAACTAATTACTTCATATTCTCCTCAACATGATATGGGCCAACAACATATGAAAGACATTTTCATTTTAACTACTGCAGTGAGAAATTAAATCAGAATTATTAATCATGACACCTAGCATTGTGGAAGGACATGTGAGGCATTTTGATTTGACAATAAGAGGTCAGGTGACCAATGATACCTAAACCCTTATGTCTTTCAAGATAATATAGAACTTAAAATGCAGAAATATGATATATGTATTCATATTTTTTAAACTGAGAAACATTCCATTTAAATGAATTATTTTCAAGTTATTATGATTTAGAAAGTAATTTTTAATTAATGAATTCGGTAAGAACTTCTCTTACATGCCCCAATACTACTTAAAGATAATCAGAGCAGATGAGAACTGATATCTTAGTCAAAACTAGTAACATGTTTGAAGATGAAATATATGATCATAAAAAGGCATGTTTACCTTTGACATTATTCATGCCCTTTCCATTTACTCACTGACTATTGTTATTTTTCTTTAATTATTATTTTAAATCCTAATTTTTTGTCTAAATATAACACACATGCATAGGAATAAACATACAAAGAACGGGCCTTCACTCTTTCATTTTGTAAAATGTTTTCATTTGAAGCGTCAAATGGCATTCCAATACGGCAAAAAATACCACGGAATAGCCTTAATATGATTCTTGTCTCTACACTTTTTTCAGGAGTCGGAAGCTATATTCCAGATTTATGAATGTTTTCGCAGGAAAGGCAGTTCGATTGTGCTTGCGCTCAACTACGACCCCCCTTTATCAACCCAGGCTGAAAAAACTCGTGTGCTCAGGTGTTTACTTAAACACTGCAATAGGAAGACAACAAAGGGCTACATGAAAGTCGCGCAAGAACTAAGTTTATCAATGCTGTTTCAACCACTTGGAGACAGTGGATTTCATAAGCATATCGAAAAGATAGGACTGCAAACTTGCAAGCGGATTGCAGAAAGAACAAGCTTATCGTCTGTAAAGGATGTTGAAAAGATGATTAAAGAGTTAGAAAAAAAAGAGCCAAACACATCACCTTTGTCTGATACTGCAAAAAGTAATCTCTTTGGGTAAGTGTGTACATGTAGCTTCTCGTCTTTTTACAGTCAAAGCAAAAAAGTAAAAAATAATCAATGTTTGGCAGTGAAGAAATAAGACCATTAATTGTAATATTATATTAAATCAGTTTTAAAACATATTATCCTATGTACTTTTCTATTTATGTCATGAATGTGTGGTAGTTTAAACAGAATGATTGCATGAATGTTCAATTATTGTGAGACTATTTTGCTCTTTTTTCAGACTTCCCTTTGTTAAAGGGTTCAGTATGATCGCCGATACACCCCATATCTACATCCATGAGAGGCAGTTCGGAAACCGTGATAAACATGAACAGGTGCACCATATTGTATCACCCTATTTTGGTGACCATTATTTTATTTTGAAATATTCTGAGAAATTCCGTTTTGTACCCCTTGTCTCAATAAAGCCAGGAGAGGCTATATTCCGCAATCCTTCCAATCCTGAAATATACGGAACTCTCGGTGCCTTACTTGAAGTGCGCCAAGGACCTGCGCACGAAGAGCATGATTGGTATGCCCTAACCTGTGAGCATGTTGTGGGAGAGAGTGCTTCAATGATGGTCAAAACGGGGGGAAATTCGTTTTATGACTTAGGCGAAGTAGTATACAAGAGGGATATCACCAAGTCAGAAAAGGATGTAGCCCTCATAAAGATAAACCCTTCGTTTTACCCCACAAATAGCCGTGGACACATTGATGTTCGTAGAGACCTTAAAGGAATTCGAACGCAGAAGGTCCTAAAGATGGGAGCTCGAACCGGGAAAACTTACGGCATTGTGGTAGGCACTGATTGCGAATTCCCGGATTATGGTAAAGAGTTTATACTGCTGTGTTCAGAAATACGATCAGCTCGTTTTGCAGAGGGAGGCGATAGTGGTTCTGTTGTTGTATTAGAAGATGATAGCAAAGTAGAAGCATTGTCCATACTTGTAGGCAAATTCGACGACGTTCCTCAGTCGGAAGTAGAAGTGAGTGACCACACCTTTCATCCGGGGCTGGAAGAGAGCGAGCACCCCGTTGCTGGTGCCAGTTCAGCGTCTGATATGAGGGGTCATGCCGAGAGTATGCTTTCACCCTTCATTTCAAAGGACACATCAGTATATTATTCTGACGCCTTGACAGCATCCCTAGATCAAATAAAAAATAAAGAAGAAAAAGATGCGAGAGACAAAATTCTAGAATACATTGATGAAGTAAGCACACACCACAGTCTCTTATTCGTTCGGCGTGTTGATCCAAGAAAGCCAGCTGCCACAACGCGTTGCATTCTATGTAGAAAAATCCGTAGATGTGAGCTTGAGTCCTTTACTTACTTCAAAGACCATCAACCTCCATGCAAAAAAGCAGTTGAATTCATATATCTTCGTGTGGATAACGAACAACTCAGGAACAACTTGGCAAATGGGTACATGTCTGTGCACAACAGATTCCCTAGACTACTGGAGCCTGCGTCAGAAATCAGATTGCATGTTCAACCGTGCGAAATAAAGGCGGATGAATATCGAGAGGGGAGAAGAGATGGAGAAATACTGCGCTCTCCTGTTCAACCTTGCTATCTTGAAGCCATAGAAACTCAAGAGCTTGGTGATGACGATGATGATGATGATGATGATTGGACGACACGTGAATGGGAAGAAGAATTCAAATCAATTACAGGAATGACATTCTCTAGTTTTTTAAGTTTTCAGCACATCTTTTGAATAGATGAGAGTTAACATTTCAAAACGCCCCTTAGCCTACCACGATGACCCATCTTTCATTGCAACCCCAGTGCAACCTTGTATTCGTTCTCTACAGTCCACCGGTCATGCTCTGTCGGACACGGCTGACCTTCTCTGTATTGGGTAAAAATTGATACATTGACACTGACTGCACAGTGCTGTTGCCAAGTAATCAAAAAGAAATAGAAACGTTGACAAGGATCATGCTCCCTTGAACAGTCGCACTATATAACGCTACGTAAACGTCTAGGTTTATCGTGATGGATATGGGCCTTACTGTTTGCTCCATGGATTTGCATAGGCATAGAAGCCGGAGGATGTACGTCTTAGTTGGCGCCAACCCCTCCCCTTTTTAATCACGTCAAACACAAGCGCCTGGAGCAGAGGCTAGATTTTTTTCTTTATCTTACATTCATCAATGCCACAAGCAAATGGAAATTGGTCAAACTTGCACTTTTTCAAGGATGAGGAAACCTCGAAGTTTAGATATTCAGGGTATGGTTTAAAAAAAAAAAACATAGTCTAGAAAAGCATTTCATAATGTAATTATACTATGTGTACGCTAGATTGGATGGTAGAGCATTCTCTCCTGGTGAAAGTTCTAAAAATAGATAAATGTGTATATTTATGGAAATTAATGAAAAGTGTATTCTGTTGTAAGATGAATCCAGACATAATGGTCAATTAAGGATGTTACAGGTATATTGACTTTAAAGAACAATTTTAAGAATATGGATTTGTTATAGTGAGAGTAAAAATTTATACAATTGTGTTAATATTAAATAGGATCATAAACCCTTTGTTTCAGTAGTTGCATCAAACTAATAAAAAATGTCATTTGTGTAAAAGATGTATTTTATAGTAGCGATGCTACGTACATGTGAAGAAATGCCATAAATGGTTGGAAATAATATTTTTACTTTTATGAAATACCAAGTGTAGAAAATCGTTTAGTTACCAATTGATGAAGGATAAAATCCAAGTTAGCCTTGTCTGGGATGTAATTTTGATATCACTTCTAGCGCTGTAAATCTCTGAAAGCTAATTGGTTTAGAAACCTTGTTTTGAACAAAAAATTAAATTCATTAGCAATGTGATGCCACATGTAGTATGGAATAAGATGATTTGTCTTGAAATTAATCTGTGAGCACAATGGAAGATATTGCATATAATAATCATAGAGGAATATTTCTAATGCCTTAAAAGGCAAAATATTAAATCTCACACTGGACACTCGTGTAGAGCTGATAGACGTTATGCAGAATCCGACGCTTAGTACTTTATCACAAGGACATTTAGGGCACTGTCACTGCTAGGTGGTATGGCATTCTTCACGTACATGTAACAGTCGACATGGAATCGACACCAGAGCCCTGTTCCACACATGGTGTAGCTGGAAACACAAATCCGCGTTCCGGCTTAGTGATGTCTTAATATCTTGCAGATCTAAGTGAGCAACCAGTGTCTGATTAATATTTTTCCTTTTGGAGATCCCAACTGGAGGAATCATTATTTGCATTTTGATATTTTCATGCTTCTTTTAAAAAGAATATCAGATTTTAGGGCATGAAATAGTCTTCTTTGAAAAGCTATATTTCATTTCTTCGTAAAACGTATTGGAACTTCAAGAATATGGTATATTATCGATAGTGATATACTAGGAAAGAGCAAAGAAAATAGTAATGATATGTTTAACAGTGTTGATAAAAATATAATGATTGCTGCAATTTATTAACATGTTTAAGTGTAGAGAAAAAATTAACAGTGTGCTTTGATATAAATTGTATATTTTTGAAATTAATTTTTTTAATTTATTTTAATTCATATAAAAACATAGATGAAAAAATAATATGAATATGTTAGTAATATATTTAACTATTGTAAAAATTAGCCTTTATAGGACATCTTTAACTGGGTTGCGTTGTTTAAATCATAATACAAAAATCAAAGAGGTTAGAATTGGATAAATGGATGAAACAGCCATACTCCGATAATTGCTATTGAAATGTTGTAAAGTGAATGACTTACACTTTCACCAACTGCAGATGACAATTAAAACGGAATCAAAATAGTAAAAGGATAGGGAGTTATTGAGTGTAAGTAAAATTTCTTTAAAAGTCAACACGTGTAGAATATGTTTTCGTAGTAGGAAAAGATGGAACATGTCAAAGTCACATATAGTTTGATTTGATTGGGTAATTTCTCAATAGATTTGCAAGTTTCTAACACGTGTAAAATACATGCAAACTTAGGATTAAAGTCCAAGCATGAGTAATTCAAATAATATTTTAGATATCTTTAATTGAAAACATTTTTCTGTTGAATGGTGGTTTGCAACATGAGAATAGAATATTCCTTGTAATCACGCAAAGACAATGGACATAATACAAGTAGACGCATGATCAGTATGGAAAGATAGAGTTTAAATATTTGTGAAATTGTATGAAAATAGAGTCGGTGAATAAACGTTTGAAATCTCCAGACCGTCGTTATTCTTCACCATAACAGAAACGAAACTAATTGCAGAGGATTAGCACGTATTAATATAATGAAGACTATAACATAACCTAAAACAAGTTTATATCAAGCAACAAAAACATCATTCTTGTGGTACGAATGGAGGAATGCCATGAAATGTGGCTTCCATCTCTTATTATGCGTACATACAACAGAAGGCATTTATTAAATGCTAACAGCAAAGAAGTGTGACACATTTTAAAATATTCAATCTTTTAGCACCATAGGTATTTGAGTTGTAATAAAGACCCTTCCTTTTCAAAAATACACCAAAATAAAACCTGTTTTAGCGGCAGGTATAAGAATCTCAATCACAACGTATGGATTTATGGTGCATTGGGCCGGTATGAAAAAGAGCAAGGTTGTAGACAGACCGGCAGCAAGAGGGAAAGCTGACGGGTTGTACTCTATTCTTTATTCTTTCTTGAATCAACAAAAACCGCGAAACTAAATGGAAAACAAATAACAATAATAAATAGATATCTCATAAAACAATATCATCAAACCAAATTTGCATATTATTATACAATTTCCAAACACTGTTTATTAAAATCAGTCAATTCCTCATTAACACAAAACTACCTATTTGTCAAATTATAAATTTGTCAGCTTGTTTTAGATGACACATCCAGTTAGCTCTACTCACGACTAAACCCATTAGGAATAAGAATATCCAACAAAGCAATTATACATTATTAGAACATAAACTTACCATTAACTTCCATTTCTTTAATAAGTTGGCTATGTACACTCAGTCTCATTCACTTTAAGTGTTAAAACCTAAAATCAATTAAGTGAAATAAAAATGGTGCTGTAGAATAAGCCACGTTTCCCTTACATATGATATTGCAAACCCTTGTAACACTTACTAGCAGTAACTACAGTGCATTCTCTTATTTTAAACATACACTTATAATGTAACAATAAAGTGTGAATAACATTACTTTTAAACAATAATATAAATGTCATTTGCTTTCTTTTTTTGCTAACTTTTAATGTTCCCTAAGTTTAGGTCCTGCCTGTATCACTACTTTCAAATGTCTGCTAAATTCAGCACATAAAATGCTAGCAGGTCACATGGACTACTTCTCACTTATGCAAATCATATGTGGAGAGACTGTGATTGTGCTAGTTGTGCTTCTAGTACTGTCGATGCAATCATTCGTCTACACTAGAATGTTAGCCGTGAACTGACTTAAGATGGATCGGGCTTAGGCATTTTGCACAATAACCAATGGTGATGTTGTGCGGAAAATTCTATCTTGTCTTCTCTAACACAATCTTTTTCTTCTTAAAGAGTTGGAGGGGGTTATTCATTAGACTAATGAAATCTGTTTGCCTATCCTCACCACTACTTTGCACATATCAAGTATATGACGGGTGAGAGGTTGCAGATGCTTTAACAATTTTGATTTTATCAGACCGAAATCTCGTCCTCGAGAAGGGATCATTTGTGCTTTACCACATAAAAACACTAAATTTGAATGTTTCTTAAACAAAGGCCTACTTCTTTCATAAAGTTTGAACAATTCACTGTGCTGCAGTGTACCATTATTTCCATTGCATAGTGTTAGATAGGTGTAATTTGGCCTTCGTCTGTTTATGTCGTTTCTTTAGCTTTTTTAATGTGCAGTATAACCATTGCATACTAACGAATACATTTTTAAATTTTACGAGTAGAGTGAGGAAGATGAAGGAAAACATCCGCCTCGATGTAGGCCACTCATCCATTCTTAAATCTGCCCATTCTCACACAGCTTCTCACTAAAGCTTGCAGATGCTTTTTGCAAATATTGTTTTAAGTGATCTCTTTAACATTATTCTCTACATTTCGCCTTTAGTTAAAAGAGTACGCGTTGTTTGCGTGGTTTTATTTCTTTATATTTAAGAATTTTTATATGTTAAAGATCCTATTATGACATGGTCAGTTTATAATGGTTAGGCAAGAGGAGTGGACACAGACGTGTACGCAGTAAGACGAATTATACACCAGTAATGTGATATCGTTTGCCAGCCTTTTACAGGCCATGTGTGCTATTTTGTTTTTATTTTTTATCATATCTTAATGCAAACTGAAAACTTATTTTATGTATAGAACGTTACTTGCAAAAACTTTAGTTCAGGGTAAAAGATTATACACATACGATTTTGCTATTTGATACAGCCTGAAACGTGATACCAGAGGTTTTCCAAGTTGAAGAGGTGATTAAGAAAAATGGATGCTACCTGCTTCCATTGTTTATTCTGTTTATAAAATAGAATGTCAGAAAATAAAGGACAAAGATGGTAATTGTGATGTTTCTCAACCAAGTTCATATGATATTCATGCATGTGGTCCTACATGTACCGCTAACATTGACATCCGTATAAGCCATAAGATCCATCTGCTCAAATAGTCAATCTCCATTGACTATTCCTGTTTAAAAAGTTTTGCGGCCAACGAAAAAAAATAAACGATTGTAGATTAGGCCTATATAGGACATAACTGGCAATATGTACCCTAAAATTCCAGTAAAATTCTATACAAAACACTGTTGGTGGCTTGCAACATTTTTGTAACAGACTACTAGCACATCCTGTGGTAAGAGAGTAGCAATTTGTAGGGGATCAGGAAAATTCCACACTGAAAAGGGGCCCAGAGTATAAAGTAGAACTTATCTCTACAATGTAACGATTAGTTGTTTTGTCATCACCAAACCATTGAACAGTTAGCTGGAAAACCTGGGTGGCAAAAATCTGTGACACTTCTCTCATTACTTCTCATTGTTGTATGCAAATCACCATACCTCTTTGCGGAATTGATTACAAATATGATTTAGTGGTAACCGGTCAAAGGTTAGACTCTGCCTGAATAATATCATTTACACATCGAAATCTGGGCTTGTAAATTAGCGTTCTAAAATCTCCAAATGTTGTGCATTCTTTCACCGTGCAAGTCAGGGGCACTTCTACCAGGGTATTGCCTTTGCATAAAATATTGAGTGACATCTAACTTTTAATGCGACATCATAACTTCCATTCTTTCACCTTGAGAAGGTACTTCTTTTTCTCATATGATCACGTGCATCAGGCCCACCAATCAAAATACTTACCAAGACCAACTTATGATAAGAGGACCTATAATGTGTTTTTGCAAAGAAAAAAAGGTGGTGATTGATTTCACTTCTGAAAATGTTTTGTCTGAAAGTGTTCAAATAAACGTGCCCTCCGCAGCGTATCAGGTTGCGTAAAATCCTATAATTGCAATCGATTTCAATTAAATGCCGGAAAAATTGTCGTGTCAATCAAAGATCCGATATAAAAATTTCGACGCAACTTATTTCATAAGCATTTCACAAGAACATCGACGTGACAGAAAATATATCATACTGTGTATTAAGAAGTTGCCCCGACCAGGAAGAAATTTGTTCACCAAAATAACTCGACTGATAAGGTAAGTCCATGTGTGGGAACGCTCGCCTACAACATTGATCGGCACATAAATCTTAAAAAGCCGTTTGGTAAAGCATTGTAAAACGGTCACCTGATTCCGCAGTTCAGGCCTATTTCAGATATACAAAGCGGTTCAGTATTAACCCAACTCTGCTAACCAACTCGGTCTAAGTGACAAAGTTGTTGAAGTTGTTGTAAACGCTTTTTGTACTGGAGACCCCCCGCACGAAAACGAAGTAGCTACTCCAGCGCAGTAGACTACTGCAATTATACTGCAAATATGCTTCAAATCTGCTTCTATGTGGGAGCTAATTAGCATATTTGAAACATGCTTCTATCATGCTGCTAATCTACTGCATTAATGCTCCTCCTCTGTAGAACCCTTTGTAATTTTTGAAGTAGAATTGCAGTAGGCTATACTGCATTTCTACTGCAAATATGCTCCACACCACTACTGCGTTAATGCTTCTTTGCTACTTCGATACTACTGCATTTTCTTGCGGGCCCCCCCCCCCCAAGTTAGACCCTACCGCTAGTGTGCCTATTGTCTTTTCTGCATTTACCTTTTTACACCAACACCACGTCTGAGGTGTAACATCTTGCACATCTGGGACTGGAGACTGTCAGTATTACGGTACTAGTTCGTGCTCAAACTTTCGAGGTGCATTCCGAGTGGAGAAATATTGAATGCCATTCGAAGTGCATTCTCACTGCATTCTTAAAGATATTGTGACCTTTAATTATCATCCAGAAAATGTTAATTATTTATTGTTAAGCATCGTCAGTAGGAGTGTCAGACACCTAAGCCGCTTAAGCCGAAAGCAAGTTAGCGAGAAACCCCTTTGAGATGGATCGATCCTGTTAGGTAGATCCACGTATGGGAACCCAGTCTAAGACTTTTACGAAAATTCGCTGGTGGGTTTTTGGAGTACCAAATGCTGTCATCAAATCGGCGTTGGAGCGGTGATCGCGGGTGTTCCAGTAAAGAGATATTTGCGAAACTGCTTTTTCAGTTTTTACACCCAAATCACAATTATGATATCTCCCGTAAGATGACATCTGTATAATTGTTAATTTAGTCATCGAACGTGTCAATCACTGAACATCACTGGCACCTCGATAATCAACAACATCTAAGGAACTGCATATTTTAAAATATTATATAAATTATATAATTTAGATTGTATTCTCAAAAGAAAACATAATCTTGTTAACAGAGGATCTTGCCTAAATAGGCTACTTTTGCACTTGAATGTGTCTCATGATACAATGAAACTTTCCCACTGTAGGTAACGTCCATATCGCCGTGTTTTTAGTCATTTACTTTCAAGTGAAAACATGTTGTGAAACCACTCGATACAAAGTATTGACTTTTTCCGGTTGCATAGGTCGACAAAAACAAAGTAGCATATTTTGATAAAAGATTTTGATATTTTTTTGTGTGTTTTATTTTTTAAGGGCTTATCTTTAATTTCAGAGAGCGTGAAAATGTTTCAGTTACAATATGACAAATGTCAAAGGGTAAACAAAACAAAAAAAAAAAAAACAAAAAAAAAGATTGTAAATCACCATTAACCCAATATGCGGCAAGAAACTTTTCAGCTGTGACTGATGGTTTTCGTTACAAATGAATTATTAATTGATTTAACAGGTGTAGCTCGTGGGGGGAAAACATTTGAAAGAATAATCGATGAAGGAACAACACAAAAAGTTGGAAACAAAAAACATATAATAGGCCTATACAATATGAAATGAATATCGATATTACTTATTCTTCAAATCGATGTAGGACTCCATTGAAGGAGGGTGCTTTTAATTTCTTCAATCTCAACGTGTACGAGACTGAGTAGGATAAACATTGTCAAAAATGTAACCGATGTTCACATTGAGGGCCATCAGAAAAATATACTGGTGTCTTGAAATCTGAAATACTGTAAATGTATGTGAATTTTATTGTGTTCTTTTTTCCCAATAGTTTTAATTCATTCAGTTTTACTTTGATTGAAAAAACTGTTAAACAATTTTAGAAACAAGTAAACATACGAAAAAAAAAATTATTATCATTCATATACTTTACCTAAATGTGAGTGAAAGAAAGATTTAGTGTCCTTGGTCTTAGCCGATTTAAATAATAAGACTTGCCTATTAAAACAATGGCACAAACTCAGGCATGATGTTGGAAAGGTGGCCGATGACGACTGGAACGTATATTCTTAGCATAATCAGGCAAACAGGTTCCAGCCGACTTACATTCCTGACCATGGGACTCGTCTGTCTTGGTTACTGTTGTCCCATGGATGTTAGAAAAGTATAACCTAGTACCACCATTCCTAGAAACGCTAGACCTACGACTTACGTGCTCAGGACTAGCGTTATTAGGAATCCCATTCCCTGCACATCGCCCAATAGGGAATTTGTTGGCTGTAAACAGATATCTAGACTAATACTGTAAGTCCAAATTACTCCACGTTTTGGCAAGCTCTGATGTTGCCTTGAACGGTTCATAGCCTATACCTAATATCCGTGTGGTTTTAATATCTTTTAACCTTTCAAATTGATAATTGATGGCATTTAGTACTAGATGGTGGCCTCTTTGCAACCCCACAAATGAAAATATTTGCACTATTTATTTTGATATTTTTTAAGAGATAAGATTACGTAATTTTAACTAATATACATTTTTATTGCTATATAATATCTAACACCATTCTTTAATAGGGGGACCTTTGAATAAAAGCGGCTGCTACCGGCCAAATTTCAACACTATATATCTGTGTTTGTCATTTACTTATCCTTTGGCTTGGGTTAATGTGTAAGTTTAGTTTAGTTTATTTCACTGTAACATATGCATCCACTTGTGTGGATGAAAATGACAATATGGATACAATTTTTGTGAATATGCTATTGATGATTAGACATAAAAGTGTGTGAACAATTATAACGGGATATGAATTCTTGACAGTTTACCCTTGCATACTTCATTGCAATTTCTTTTCCGCCCACTTGCGGTATTTTGTTGCTTTTACAAAACCTTAAGAGGAGAAAGAGTCGATATCAAGAGCCCCGATAGAAGGACAAATCAATGACCATTGTTATCACATTCTGGAAGTATCCGAATATCAGTAATGGCATTGTTTATGTATAGCATTAGTTCAGCTCACCATTATGCTTTCTTTGTGTTTTTAGCAACGGTATTTTTACAGTTGTTCGGCAAGGGTAATTCATTCGTGAATTACCAGTAGGCACCAATGTTGTGAACCCATTACCACACGTCAAAAACCTGGGTGTCTACTTTGACTTCACTCTCTCCATGGATAGACAAATATCAAATACCACTCAATCATCATTTTATTATTATTATTATTATTTTAACAACCTTTTCATTTATTTTAGTCATCTGATTCTGTTCATTTACCCATGCAAGGTCTGCTGAACATTTTATATATGGATTCTATTATTATTATTATTATTATTATTATTATTATTATTATTACGTGTTTATCATTAAAATCATTCTTGGCACTTTGACCATTTCTTTTAGAAAATTAAAACGTCAGGACCTTTAGCTGTAAACAATTGCTGTAAATTACCACTTCAGTCTAACGTAAGGTCAATAACCGCTCAATCAATGTTGTTCGTATGTTTGACCTACTTACTTTCATTTAACATATACTTATCTGCCCGTTTATATACAGCACAGACAGCAAGTCAAAAAACGTTGGCATAACATTTCCCTGATAACATGAAACGATGTCTTTTGGTATATTTCTGTTATTTATTTTCTAAAATATATATTGGGATTTGGCTTGTTTTTGTGACTTCAAATGCATCTTTAATAAAAATTTAGGATAATTGAAACCATCACACAAAAATAGTGCCTTTAGCTAGGATATTTTTTACAGCTTTTCAACATGTGCCAGTCATTAAAGTTTACTTAAGGCACTCTGCCCTTTCTTTAATAATTTATCAGTCAGGAGTGTAAAAAGTTGCTGTAATTTACCACTTCGGCCTAAAGTAAGTGTAATAGTCGTTCACACATACAACTGCAAATCATATCAAGTATATGTAGGAATTTGAATTTTATCAATTTGAATTGAATACTTGAAAAGTGACTTGCCACTATCGTAAAAATATTCGATATTTGTTTAAAGGCACCTTATTTTGGCATGACCTTGCGGTCACGAATTGAAAATTCGGTTTGTATGTTTAACTATGAGCATACGGAGCCCTCTCAGTCTCAGTGCAGTTCTTATTAGTATGTTCCAAAATACAGACTTGACATTTAATATGGAATATATCAGTTTTAAAGGTATACCTAGGTAAAAATTCGTTATTAAAAAAAAAAACTCAGATCTCACATAAAATATCTGACTGGAGAAGTATGAAGTCAGGTGTGTCGCTACCAATTAACTGACTACCAAGTCTTTTGCACTGCTGCATTGTGAAATATGCAGTGATTTAATTGGCTAGTGCTCCTTTGGGCTGGTCAAAGCTTGCCTTTGATGAAGCATGGTTCTGTCAAAAAAAGTATCCATATGTCGGCAACTACTGAAGAATTTGAAATTTGGCATGCAAGCGGTCTGTTTTGCAGTGCGTAAAATGAGTTAAGCAGTGTTTTATAAAATAGATAAGCTGTGCCAGAATGGCGCGAAAAATACAGATATTGCCAGACAGATTATTGTGTCAAACGGAAGCTTTGTACAGTTTTATAGAGTTATGCCCAGACTGATGCACCTACACAGAGACCACGCCCAATGTATCGACACCTTACCACCAGGGTACAGGTCTCACTGTCCTTCACGATATGTTGCTGCAATTAAACCAAAACCACCCAGACCGTTTTGAATGAGGGGCAAATTGCCACCAAAACGTGTTTTTCAAGGCTCTTAGCGAACACCAAAATGGTTTCAGCAGGTAAGGACATCAGGCGGCCTTAGAGGAAGCCACTGTAAACAACAAAACAGCGAAGTCTGTTTCTCTAATTAATTGGGAACCATGACCGTTTCTGGGTAGAACACTAAAAGCGCGTGGGTTTCTTTATTGAGGTCAGATTTCACCCGTACCGCTAAACTGGTCAAAATGGAGTTTACAGACATCCAGAAGAGGCCTTCGACAAGGCATGTGCCACTCCTTAAGTGACTAGGGTTATTGACAGCGTCAATAATTGGAGTGGATACCACATTTGTGCCAAAACACCAATGGGAGTCATCAATGCAAACCTGAACTAAATTAAATAAAGGAATACTCTGGAAACCACTTGACCATCATCTGATAATGGGCACCTTAGGAACAATTTTAGGTCGCACGATGAGTTTGCCGGTTCACACAGAGCACTTTCAATGGCAGATAACTTGCAGAACCAAGGGAATGAGCAGTTACCTTAGTCATCAAAATCGGCATATTTGAACCACATAGACAATATGTGGGTAGGTAATTACTAGCTGTATCAAGGGCCTGCATGTCCTACAAAAAAACCTAACCAAATTGGACAAGTTTTTACCAATGCCTGGAATTTTCTTCCAGATTAAACCTATCCCAAGGAAAGCCTTGCCGCTTGAAATCTCTGGTAGCAGCAAGAGGAGGTCCTGTATAACAGCGACCATTGCTGTCACTAGACACTGAGATGAGGGGCCTTTGTGGGCCGTGTAACGCTTTTAAAGACAATAATTTGGAAAATATGGAGATCCAAAATATCGTTTTCAATGGTTGTCGTATGACTTAAAATAGGCAATGTATTTTTGTTTGCTTCACTGGCGAATTCAATTAATGAACTGATGTCACAATGACATCGAACAGATTATCAAAAGTATTTAAAACACGGTTTGTAATCCTTATTTTCATTTGTCAGGCAGCAAAATATGATAAAAACTGATTAATTATGATTTGGAGAAAATATTCCATATTAAATGTCAAGTCTGTATATCCATTCCATTAAAAGGTAAACATTGTAGACTCCTAACTATATTTTTTTTAAAATGTTAACATAAAAGCATCCTGGTCTACTTTACTGAAAGAAAATACAGTTTTTCTATTTCAATTGTGATATCAGCAGATGATAACCAAGAAGGTATTTATTAAAACATTTGATTTTCAACGTATTCAAAATAAATACATCTAAGTTTGGCATGTAACATATAAAAGACCAGCCTCAGGACATTTTCTCTAGTTAGTCCTGATCAACTATGTCCAGTGCCATCTTCATTTTTTTGACTCGATCAAATTTTCAGACCCGTTTATTGATAAGGCAATTGGTTTGCAATTAGTATAATATAAAAAATCAATAGTTTCATTTATTAATTTGACTTGCTTCTATTCCCTCCTTCAGGTATTACCATGGCTACTGCAGGGCCCAGCTCAACTACAAACTTGACTGAGTGTCTTGAACAATGTCGGGAAATCCTTCGGACAAGCACACTAAGCGTAGATATTCTCCTTGGTGCCTTGGTGTCCAACGGAGTTGTGACGACAGAGGAAGCGGCAAATGTCAAACAGCTGTCAACTGAAGCCCCTGCACGGAAGGAAAGGAATGAAATCGATTTTATTTTAGACCTTCTTATTTCAAAGGAAATTGCAACTTCAGAGATATTTTTTCAAACAATCAAAGTTCATAACCCATGGATAATAGAAAGATTTCAAAAGGAAAGTTCGTATATTTTTTTCACTGGAACAATTTCTTTATTATAGTTAATGAAATGAATTTACGGAATCAGTAATCTTACTGTGCTGCTTGATTGATAATATCTCATCTTTCTTTTCCGAAAAGCAGTTTGGTCGTAAATTAATAAACAAAGATAGACAAAAAACAATATGAATATTCTTATGCTGCGTTTGTAAAAGTTAACCCTTTGCATATGGGTATAACCCACTACTTTTTCTTGTAGCACTTGCAAAAACAAACATTTTTTTGTTTCAGAAATTCCCGTGAGTCAGTTTCTGGTATGTGACGATCTCACTTCTGAAGTTGACAAACTGAAACTGACAGAGAACGAAGCACCTGGCAACAGTGCTCCTCCGCGACCGCAAACTGTATCTGATCTTGAAAAGGAGGAAAACTGGGACAAGCTACCGCAGTTGTGGTTTAGAGCCACGAAATTGCTATTTGGAGAGGGCGTTCCAGTGGTTCCTCTCGTCCAGGTTTCCTATGATTCAATCTTTCCGGAGGAAACGAACGACCCTGTTGCAAAATACGTGAAGCGGAGTGGGTATACGGACGAGTTTATTACAGAGAAGCAACAATTTGGAACGTATGAGAATTTTGTTAACGAAACTAGAGGTGCGGTTGGCATTGTCACGATGAAAAAGCTACCAGCGGCAGAGGTAAATAGTTTAGTTTTAAAATTATTTTTAGGATGTATTAGGAATTTTGTTCTATATAACACTTAAATTATCAGCGCAATATCCGAGTAATGGGCCAGAAAGTGATATTTGGTCCGCAGACCTTAAAATTAGAAAAAGACCCCTCCTTACAAAACTTATAATTCCGAATCCAGACACCACTAGACACCAGAATTCAAAAGAACTTTTAGTTTTTGGTGATTAATTATGATTCTACTGACACTTTTATCTGGAGAACTTATGAAATTATGTTTGGGAAGGACAATTATATTTTTGATATAGTTTTCAAAATATTGATTATTTTAAATAATAGAGGTAAGTTTATTAAATATGACTTATTATTTAAATTTGATAAAGTGCATTAGATTGAGATATATTTGATTATAAAGTAAAGGGTTGATTAATATCAATTTGTCCTTCCTAGATGATTTTGGTACATATTTTTAAGTTTTCTCAGTAATTTCAATAGCCAGAAAAACTAATCACTTTATATTCTCTTCAACATGGAACGGGCCAACATCATATGAAAGAAAATTTGATTATAACTACTGGAGTGAGAAATTAAATCAAAATTATAAATCATTAATAATGACAACTAGCATTGTAGAAGAAAATTTGAGGCATTTCGAGCATTTTTGAGCAATTAGAGGTCAGGTGACCATAGATTCCTAAACCCTTCTGTCTTTCAAGATAATGTAGAACTTAAAATGCAGAATTATTATATATGTCATCTTTTTTCAAGTTATTACAATTTAAACATTTATTATAATCTTCCTAATGAATTTGGTAAGAATTTCTCTTACTTGCCCCAATACTACTTAAATACTGATATCTTAGTCAAAACTAGTAACATGTTTGAAGATGAAATATATAATCATAGAAAGGCATCTTTACCTTTGACAATATTCTTGTCCTTTCCATATGCTCACTAACTATTGTAATTTTTCTTTAACTATTATCTTTTAAGTCCTAATTTTTTTCCTAAATATAACACACATATATAGGAATAAACATACAAAAATGGGCCATCCACTCTTTCATTTTATAAAATTTTTTCATTTGAAGTGTCAAATGGCCTTCCAAAACGGCAAAAAATACCACGGAACAGCCCAAATATGATTCATGTCTCTACACTTTTTTCAGGAGTCGGAAGCTATATTCCAGATTTATGAATGTTTTCGCAGTAAAGGCAGTTCGATTGTGATTGTGATCAACTATGATCCCCCTTTATCAACCCAGGCTGAAAAACCTCGTGTGCTCCGATGTCTTCTTGAGCACTGCAAGAGGAAGAAAACAAAGGACTACATGAAAGTCGCGCAAGAACTATGTTTATCAATGGTATTTCAACCACTTGGAGACAGTGAATTCTTTTACAAGCATATAGAAAAGATAGGACTGCAAACTTGTAAGCGGATTGCGGAAAGAACAAGCTTATCGTCTGTAAAGGATGTTGAAAAGATGATAAAAGAGCTAGAAAAAAAAGATCCAAACACATCACCTTTGTCTGATACTGCAAAACGTAATCTGTTTGGGTAAGTGTGTACATGTAGCTACCTGTACTCGTCTTTTTGCAGTCAAAATATGTAAAGCAAAAAAGGAAAAAATAATCAATGTTTGGCAGTGAAAAAATAAGATCATTTTAATCAGTTAAAACTGCAATATTTTATTAAATCAGTTTTAAGACATATTATCCTATGTACTTTTCTATTTATGTCATGAATGTGTGGTAGTTTTTAAAAATAGAATGATTGCAAGAATGTTCAATTATTGTGAGACTATTTTGCTCTTTTTTCAGACTTCCCTTTGTTAAAGGGTTTAGTATGATCGCCGATACACCCCATATCTACATACACGAGAGACAGTTCGGAAACCACGATAATCATACACAGGTGCACGATATGGTATCGCCCTATTTTGGTGACCATTATTTTATTTTGAAATATTCTGAGAAATTCCGTTTTGTACCCCTTGTCTCAATAAAGCCAGGGGAGGCTGTATTCTCCAATCCGGAGAAATACGGAACTCTCGGTGCCTTACTTGAAGTGCTCCAAGAATGTGCGAATGACTGGTATGGCCTAACATGTGAGCATGTTGTGAGAGAGAGTGCTTCAGTGATGATCAAAACGGAGGGAAATTCGTTTTCTGACTTAGGAAAAGTAGTGTACAAGAGAGATATCACTAAAACAGAAAAAGATGTTGCCCTCATACAGATAAACCGTTCGTTTTACCCCACAAATATCCATGGACACATTGATATTCGTAGAGACCATAGAGGAATTAAACAGCAGAAGGTCCGGAAGTTGGGGGCTCAAACCGGGGAAACTTACGGCTTTGTGTTAGGAACCTACTTGGAATGTCCTAAGTATGGAAGAGATTTCATATTTCTTTGTCCAGAAGAACAATCAGCGCGTTTTGCAGAGGCTGGTGATAGTGGTTCCGTTGTTGTTCTAGAAGAAGATAACAAAGTAGAAGCATTGTCCATACTTTCAGGCGAATTAAGCGTCGTTCCTGAACAGGAAGCAGAAGGGAGTGACCAAACTCCTCAACCGACGTTGGAAGATAAGGGGCACCCCGTTGCTGGTGACAGTGTAGGAGGTAGTGCCAGTTCTGCGTCTGATATATATCCTGACGAGATTACACCCTGTATTCCAGAGAAAACTCAAGTACTTTATTCCGAAACGTTGACAGCATCTCTGGATCAAATAATAAATAATCAGGAAAAATTTTCTAGAGAAAAGATTCTAGAATACATTGATGAAGTAAGCACATACCACAGTCTCTTATTTGTTCGCCGTGTTGATCCAGGAAAGCCAGCTGCTGCAACGCATTGCATTCTATGTAGACAAAGCCGTAGATCTGATTTCTTTACTTACTTCAGTGACCACCAACCTCCATGCAAAAAAGCAGTTGAATGTGTATTACGTTGTTCTGTTGATAACAAAGAACTCAGGGACAACTTGGCAAATAGGTACATGTCTGTGCACAGAACAAGACTGCTGGAGCCTGCATCAAAAATCAGATTGCATATTCAACCGTGCGAACTAAAGGCGGAGGAAAATAAAGAGCATGGTGATTATGGCATTAGGCCTAAGAAAAGGTCGTGTCAAAAAACACTCGGCTTTCGTGATCAACCGTTCCGTTTAGGGGCCGATGATGATTTATTTTCTTCCTATCTAGAAGCCAAGGCAACTCAAGAGCATGATGATGACGATGATGATTGGACGACACGTGTATGGGAAGAAGAATTTAAATCAATTACAGGAATGACATTTTCTAGGTTTTTAAATTTTTCAGCCGATCTTTTTAATAGATGAGATTTAACTTATGAGCAATGCAAGCAACATTTCAAAACGCCCCTACCACGATGACCCATCTTTCATTGCACCCCCAGTGCAACCTTGTATTCTACTCTACAGTCCACCGGTCATGCTTTGTAGGACACAGCTTACCTGTGCATTGGGTATAACTTGATATATTGACACTGCTTGCAGTGCTGTTGCCAGTAATCAAAAAGAAATAGAAACGTTGACAAGGATCATGCTCCCTTGAACAGTCGCACTATATAACGCCATGTAAACGTCTAGGTTTATCGTGATAAATATGGGCATTACAGTTTGCTCCATGGATTTGCATAGGCATAGAAGCCGGGGGATGTACGTCTTAGCTCGTGCCAAGCCCTCCCCTTTTTAATCACGTCAAACACAAGCGCCTGCAGCAGAGGTTAGATTGTTTTCTTTATCTTACATTCATCAATGCCACAAGCAAATGGAAATTGGTCAAACTTGCACTTTTTCAAGGATGGGGAAACCTAGAAATTTAGATATTCAGGGAACGGGACAATGGTCTAGAAAACCATTTTATAATCTAATTATACCATGTGTACGCTAGATTGGATGGTAGAGCATGCTCTCCTGGTGATAGTTCTAAAGATAGATAAATGTGTATATATATGGGAATTAATGAAAAGTGTATTCTGTTGTAAGATGAATCCAGACATAATGGTCAATTAAAGAGGTTACAGGTGTATTGACTTTTATGAACAATTTTAAGAATATGGATTTGTTATAGTGAGTGTAAAGATTTATACAATTGTGTTAATATTAAATAGGATCATAAACCCTTTGCTTCAGTAGTTGCATCGAACTAAAAAAAGTGTCATTTTGTGTAAAAGATGAAGTTATATTAGAAATGCTATGTACATGTGAAGAAATGCCATAAATGGTTGGAAATAATATTTTTACTTTTATGGAATACCAAGTCTAGAAAATCGTTTAGTTTAGTTTAGTTGATGAAGGATAAAATCTAAGTTAGCCTTGTCTGGGATGCAATTTTGATATCACTTCTAGCGTTGTAAATCTCTGGAAGCTAATTGGTTTAGAAAACTTGTTTTGAACAAAAAAAATTGTTTTGAACAAAAAAAAATCATTAGCAATGCGATGCCATATGTAGTATGGATTAAGATAATTTGTCTTGAAATTAATCTGTAATATGGAAATATTGCATATAATAATCATAGAGGAATATTTCTAATGCCTTAAAAGGTAAAATATTAAATTTCACACTGGACACTCGTCTAGAACTGATAGATGTTATGCAGAATCCGACGCTTAGTACTTTATCACAAGGACATTTAGGGCACTGCCACTGCTAGGTGACACTGCTGGTGGTATGGCACTCTTCACGTAACAGTCGACATGGAATCGACACCAGAGCCCTGTTCCACACATGGTGTAGCTGGAAACACAAATCCGCGCTCCAGTTTAGTGATGTCTTAATATCTTGCAGACCTAAGTGAGCAACCACTGTGTGATTAATATTTTTCCTTTTGGAGATCCCAGCTGGATGAATCATATTTGCATTGATATTCTTATGCTTCTTTTAAAAAGAATATCAGATTTTAGGGCATGAACTAGTCTTCTTTGCAAAGCTATATTTCATTTCTTCGTAAAATGTATTGGAACTTCAAGAGTATGGTATATTATCGATAGTGATAAAACTAGGAAAGAGCAAAGAAAATAGTAATGATATGTTTAACAGTGTTGATAAATAGATAGTGATTGCTGCAATTTATTAACATGTTTAAGCGTAGAGAAAAAATTAACAGTGTGCTTTGATATAAATTGTATATTTTTGAATTTTTTAAATTAATTTTAATTAATAGAAAACATGGATGAAAAAATAATATGAATATGTTAGTAATATATTTAACTATTGTAAATATTAGCCTTTATAGGACATCTCTAACTGGGTTGCGTTGTTTAAATCATAATACAAAAATCAAAGAGGTTAGAATTGGATAAATGGATGAAACAGCCATACTCCGATAATTGCTATTGAAATGTTGTAAAGTGAATGACTTACACTTTCACTAACTACAGATGACAATTAAAACGGAATCAAAATAGTAAAAGGATAGGGAGTTATTGAGTGTACGTTAAATTTCTTTAATAGTCAACACGTGTAAAATATGTTTTCGTAGTAGGCAAAGATGGAACATGTCAAAGTCACATATTGTTTGATTTGATTGGTTAATTTCTCAATAGATTTGCAAGTTTCTAACACGTATAAAATCCATGCAAACATAGGAGGGATAAGACTCCAAGCATTAGTAATTCAAATAATATTTTAGATATCTTTAATTGAAAACATGTCTCTTACAAATTGCCTAATAAGGAAATGTTGAATGGTGGTTTGCAACATGAGAATAGAAAATCCTTAATAATCACGCAAAGACAATGGAAAGAAAACAAGTAACCGCATGATCAGTACGGAAAATAGAGTTTAAACATTTGTGAAGTTGTATAAAAATGAAGTCGGTGAATAAACGTTTGAAAGCTCCAGACCGTCGTTATTCTTCACTATAACAGAAAAGAAACTGTAATTACAGAAGATTATCACTTGTTTGTATAATGAAGACTATAACATAAACTAAAACAAGTTTATGTCAAACAACAAAAATATCATTAACGTATTTTACTTAACACTTCTTGTGGTACCAATGGATGAATGCCATGAAATGTTGCTTCCTTCTCTTTCTATGCGTACATACAACAGAAAGCATTTATTAAATGCTAACAGCAAAGAAATGTGGCAGATTTTAAAATATTCAATCTTTAAGCACCATAGGTCTTTGAGATGTAATAAAGACTCTGTCTTTTAACCAAAAAAAAAAAAAATTAAACTTCTGTTTTATCGGCAGGTAGAATAATCTCAATCACAATTAACGTATGGACATGTGGTGCATTGAGCCGGTATGAAAAAGAACAAAGTTGTAGACAGACAAGAGGGCATGCTGACGGGTTGTACTGTATTCTTTATTGAATCAACAAGCAACCATGAAACTAAAAGGAAAACAAATAACAATAATCAATAAATAAATATCTCATAAAACAATCTCATAAAACCAAATTTACATATTATTATACAATTTCCGAACACCGTTTATTAAAAGCAGTCATTCCTTATTAACACAAAACTACATATTTGTCATTTTATAAATTTGACAGCTTGTTTTAGATTACACATCCAATTAGCTCCACTCATGACTAAACCCATTAGGGATAGGAATATCCATCTAAGCAATTATACATTGTTATAACAAACTTGCCACTAACTCCCTATTTCTTTAATCAGTTGGCATATGCTTACTTTTTTGCTATCTTTTAAGGTTCTTCTAAGCTAAGATCCTGCTGTCCCCCATCCTTTCAAATGTCTGCCAAATTTATCACAGGAAATGATAGCAGATTATTTCTCACTTATGCAAACCATATGTGGAGAGACTATGATTGCGCTAGATGTGCTTCTAGTACTGCCAGTGCAATCCATGGTGACGTTGTGCGAAAAATACTAACACATTTTTTTTCTTTTCTTCAAGTGTGGGAGGGATTATTCATTAGACTAATGAAATCTGATTGCTTACCCTGACCACTACATTGTACATATCAAGCATGACGGTTGAGAGCTTGCGTACGCTTTTGATTTTATCAGACCGAAATCTTGGACAAGGGGATCATTTGTGCCTTATCACATAAAAAAACTAAAGCTTAAATGTTCCTGAGATATAATTCTTAAATTAAGTTTGAATCATTCACTGAGCTGCAGTGTACCAAAACTTTTGCAATGTTAAATAATTTTAATTTGACCTTCATGATCATCCGATTAAGTCGTTTTCTTAGCTATATTTTAGATGTGAAACCATTGCACACTTGCAAATAAATTGTTTAATTTTATAGTGATGATCGAAGATAAAGGGAAAACATCCGCCTCGATGCAGGTCACTCATCCATTCTTAAATCTGCCCATTCTCATATAGCTTCTCACTTAAGGAGGCTCTCTCATATTTCAGAATTCATATTTCTGCCCTAGCGTTTTCGAAAAAATTATCAGACAAAAACTTCTCACCATATAGGTAAAAAATATGAAAAAAATAGGGGGTACTTGAAAGGTAGCGTCCCGAAAACCCCCATGTTTATTTTACATTACTTTATATGGGTGTTTTTGCCAAAATGGCCTTAATTTGTCTAAAAAAATGCAAAAAAAATCTGCCCTAGCAATTTTAATTTTATGTGGATATGTTATAGATCCTGGCCAAAAAAATTTACAAAAAATATGTACCATATCCAGCTTGTTTTTGACCAGGGCTACTTAAACATCAATTTTTTTTTTATTAATTTTACATAGGAATAAATATAAATTTCCTAGCAAATTTAAATATATATGTTTGTATCATGTTTTTTAACTTGTACACTTATTTTGCTTCCATAAAAATTGTATTTATACTTCTCTGCATCAGTTTACCAAATTTCATAAATTTCGCATATCCTTATATTCATAATAAATAGGTATTCAGATGTTGAAAGTATCAGTTGGAATTCAGTATGCCTCATGGAATACCGCCATATTGGATTTTTCATAGGTCTTGCCTACAAGAATATGTATCAATCTCGTGACCTTTATCTAATTTCTGCAATCCAGATAATCCGCAATCCTTCCGATCCGGAGAAATACTGAACTCTCGGTGCTTTACTTAAGTGCGCCAAGGACCTGCGCCTGAAAAGCATCACTGGTATGCACTAACATGAGATCATGTTGTGGGAGAGAGTGCTTCAATGATGATCAAAATAGGGGAAATAAGTTATATGGCTTTGGCGAAGTAGTATACAAGAGAGATATCACTTCAGCCAACAAATAAAGCGTTCTTTTTACCCCACAAATACCGTGAACACATTGATTTTCGTAGAGACCTTAAGGGAATTCAAATGCAGAAGGCCCGAAAGATGGGAGCTCAAACCGGGGAAACGTATGGCATTGTGGTAGGCGCTGATTGTGAATTCCCAGATTGTGGTAAAGATTTTATATTGCTTTGTTCGGATTCACCATCAGCTCGTTTTGCAGAGGGAGGTGATAGTGGTTCAGTTGTTGTATTAGAAGATGATAACAAAGTAGAAGCATTGTCCATACTTGTAGGCAAATTTGAAATCAGAGATGACGTTTCTCAGTTGGAAGTAGAAGGGCGTCACCACACTCCACATCCCGGGTTGGAAGAGAGCGAGCTTCCCATTACTGGTGCCAGTGTAGAAGATAGTGCCAGTTATGCGTCTGATATTAACGGTCATTACGGGGGTATGTTCTCACCCTTAATTCCAAAGGACACTCAGGTATTTTATTCCGACGCCTTGACAGTTTCCCTGTATCAAATAAATAATAAAAAAGAAAAAGATGCGAGAGACAAAAGTGTAGATTACATTGATAAAGTAAGCAGACACCACAGTCTCCTGTTCGTTCACCGTGTTGATCCAAGAAAGCCAGCTGCCAAAACGCGTTGCATGCTATGTAGTAAAAGACGTGGGTCTGAGTCCTTTACCTACTTCAATAACCATCGACCTCTATGCAAAGAAACAGTTGAACATTTATTACATTCTTCTGTGAATAACGAACAACTCAGAGACAACTTAGCAAATAAATACATGTCTTTGCAAGGCAGAGTCCCTGGACTACTGGACCGTGCAGAAATCAGATTGCATATTCAACCGTGCGAACTGAAGGCGGAGGAATATCAAGAGCATGATAATATTAATGATAATGTCTTACCTCAGAGAAGAACAGATGAAAAAGAACTGTGCTTTCCCATTCAATTGTGCGAGAAAAATCAAGGGCGTGATGATGATGATGATGATAGAATAATACGTGAATTGGAGGATGAATGTTAGTCACAAACACAAATGACATTTCGTGATTTTTTTTCATTTTCCGGACTTAATCTTTCTATGGGTTTTGCAAACCATCCCGGAGCTTTTATTTAAATGTCGAAATGCAATATGAATGGCATAAAATGTGTCTTGTATTCAACTAAGTAGAACAATTTAACGGAAGATAATGCATAGAACTGCCTAATAGTAATTTTTATGCTACTTTTAGCAGAAATGCTATATTTTAGAACTTAAATATTTGCTTCTTGAAAAAGAAGTGTATTTCATTAATTTGTTAGAAAGTATCGGGAGCTCAAGTATATGATATCTAGACATTTGTGATATATTTTAGTAAAGAAGAGAAAATCATGATGATATATGTTAAACAACAGTGATAAAAACGTTTATGATCACCCTCTGAAGCGTAGAAAAACCTATCTTGCAATATATTTATCATCAGTGTACTTATTTAAAATTATTGTGTATATTTCGTTGTGATAAATAATTGTAATATAATTGAATTGGATATAAGAGTTAAGAGGTAGGGAGCTTAACAGTGTAAATGACCCTTGATAACTCAGCGTAAATAGTTTGAGACGTACTAGTGTAATGTGACAGAGACCCCCTTGCTAGAGAGTCCGCTTCCCATTCATTTGTACAGGTAAGCCTCGCCTTAGATCTGACCCACTTAGGTAATGCTAACCGTAACCATTATACCGGAAACAAGGTGGAGGGCGCACTTTCTGTAACAAGGACCCTCAGTTTTGTTACACCGGAACGTGGCAAGATTGATCCCATATTTAATAATAACATCATATTTATTGTCTTCTTGACTGTTACTTTAGATTCCAAAGAGGGTTAAAGCAGTCATGTCGCTCGTTTGGAAAGGGATACTACACTATATCAGTAGAGTTGTCTTAACATGCAAAATTGAACAATGGCGCGCATGCGTGCCCTAAATCTATAAATGCAGTCACCTAGGAGTAAAGTACATGTATAAGTAGCACTTCCCTTATCGCATGCAGATTCTTGGACAGCTTCAAATGACATCATTTTAGGCCATTCTCTCGGGTTATCAGCTTGTTAACATGTGTAAAATGTAACTGGAAATATTCATAGTAACAAATGTGACGCAATTTTATGCACCCTTTATAAAGAATACACCGCCGTGGGAGGAAAGACAAAAAAAAACGTATTATTTAGTGAAAGACACAATAAAACAGTCCGTGCAAACTTTGCAGTGTGATGGTAATGTAAGGCCAAATTAACCAATTTCTTGGTCTGTAAAATTTACTTGTATGCGCTACAGACTTCCAGGATGAATTGTTGTTCCCTTTCCACTGGATAAGGGTTTCGTATGTGTCCGATTTAATTTTGACATTAGAGCAAGTTCATTATTAAATGATAATGTCAGAAAATAATTAACAAAGACCGATGAAACCTAGCGGGAGATAACTTCGAGATTATTACTTGGTTCGAAATAAATGCAGTAATCTTTAAAAATAAAATTCTACAAAGAGTAGGCCTAAAACCATTGAAACACGTTGTTGTAGACAAAAAGAAAAGAGAGAGCATCTTCAACGTGTTTCCCGATAAATTTGGTCAATTTAGACAACAATAAAAGTTCATATCGATCAGGGAAGGACGTGAGTAATAAACAACAATTTTCACACCAAAAGGGGTAAACAAACCAAAAACAGTGGTTGACGAAAGGTTAATGACAGCGAGTAAGATTCTATTCTGATAATGGCGTTATTATATCTAACGCTCTCGGTGTCAATTAAAATCAAAATAACTCCAAACTCCAATTCCATATGATGCTTTTTGTCATGTATTGAAGTGTTGTTATCAGGCACTTGTATTGTATGGTCGGTTATCTGAATTGATAATGATTAAACTCAGCGGAACTAAATATGATTGGTGCATAGCTACAGTTATCACACGCAGATTCCAAGAAAATAGTCTCATAAGACGTCATTTTACGCTATTATATCATTCCGCCAGCTTGTTCACACGTGTGTCATGAGACTAGAAGTTCCATAGTTAAAAACTGCGACCCAACTTTATGCAACCATTATAAAGAAGAGAGACGAACAGACCAGTACCGTATTCTACAGTGAAAGACACAACCTAAGAGAATCTGAATCAAGTCAACATTGTGCTGATAAGGTAAGGCAAATAAACTAATTTCTTGTTATGTTAAATTATTTACACGTAAGCGCTACAGACTTCCGGTGTGACGGAACTGAGAGTCCGGTGTGATACAGAGTCCGGGACTGTCAGATTCAGAAACCAGGGGTCCGGAGGACCCCTGGTTTCTGAATCTGACAGTCTGCTTTGAAATACAGGGTCCATCCGGACCCTGAATAATCTTAATATAGAGTGTCCCCCGGACTCTCTGTTATACCGGACCCTACGTTCCGTTACAGCTATGGCGAAACAGTGAGTCCGGAAGTCCGATAATAAATGAGAATATAATGTATTTTTGTCTTCTAGTTATAATTTATCCGTGTCTATAGGTTAAAAAATAAGCTTAAACTATTAAGCCGATGAATTTCTGAGTGGTTGGCACAGCGACCTCATGGACGAGTGGAACAGCGTTAGGTAATAATGGCCAATGTTAGTAGAGTACAGGTTTTCCTTGTGTTTCGTGTTCGATCCCTACACCTACTTTAAATTATTATTATTTGTTTATTTCGTTACCAGTGCAATTTTACAATTCTTAATAATAAAACCATCACATTTTTATTTAAACTCTGACAAAGGAACGAATGTTTATAATGGGAAAGTCAATTTTACCAATGGCGAAAATGAACACTTTTATGACACGGTAGATTGATGGTAATATCACAGCAAAAAATACCCTTAACCAAAATGGAATAGACAAATAAATGTAACTGAAAACATGTCATCGAGCACGTGTATATATACCCCCGAGCACGCCGTTATCTTTCGCCTGAAGTCACGATGGACATAGGAGCTGTTAGAAGATATCTACGAGATGGAAGTTATCAAGCAGTCACCTCAACTAATGATAAACGCAGCATATAGTTANGGGATTTTTTATGACATTGTAAGTGGCTACGGGCAACGGCAATTACCTCTACAGTACATGCTTGTGCCGTGTTTTGTCGCTAAAGCCTACAGGTCCCAACTACGTTTTGGACGCACGGTATTTAGGTTCCTTGCGTCCTGCTAGGACGTAGCTAGATCGCACGTAGCGGCTGTTGATCATGTCGAAAAGTTTCTACGTGCTGTTTGCGTCCTCCAAAAGTCGCAAGATGGACGTGCTCCTCACGCACGAACTCCCACGTTTTGCCCATGTTTTGGCCGTAGACCACACGTAGAAGCCCGTACGTTCGGTTGGGATCTAGGCTTTATATGAGCTTAAACCTGGGTCCCAACTCCACGCACTATTTTCAGGACGTACGGTATTTTAGGTTCCTCTCGTCTGGCTGGGCCGTAGCTAGATCGCAGGGAAGAAATCAAGTAACTGGTGCTTGTAATTTAGTGCGCAAGAAGAAAGTGTGTGGACAGTACCTGAAAAGCTCAGCCTCCGTGTGTCAGAAGTATCTCTGCGCCCGACGGGCTTTAGCACGTGTCCCGCATCGTGCACTACGTACGTTATGCGTACAAGGAGTACAGGCAACGCAAGGGCAACGCAAGGGCAACGCAAGTAGACGTTGGGCAGCCTTGGTTGTTGCTCGTCCTTTGTACGGGAATCTTACGTGTTGAGATGTTTTGGGGGAGGTATAAAAACAGGTGCATGTTTGAGAAGGTCATTATATCCGCAGCAGTGTTCAAAGATGGTGAGCCCAATCATTATTTGCTTGTCCCCGTTCCCCCTCTCTCCTCTTGCTCTTTGCTATCTTTTTAGGCATTTTTACAACTTGACATCAATTTTTTGGTCGTAGCCTAGACTTAGAAGCCCGTATGTTGGTTTGGGGCCCAGACTAAAGGTTATGTTATTGTAGGGTAAATTCGCTTTTTCGGGTGAAAGTGATCATACCGAGTCCATTCAGTCTCAGTGCAGTTGCAGCACGCCTTCCGTGTGGCTTTTCTTGGAGATAAACACGATGTCGGGACATATTCCTAGGATTTTTAGCACCCATGTGGTTAGAATAAAGAAGCACAACTTCAAATTTGTGAATTTGCTGGCTATTTTGCTATTTCTATTAAAATGACTTGCAGATTATGGGAAAGAAAACCCTAATAAACACCATCTCTGTATTTGTTAACATGCAAATAGACTTTAAAATGAAGAATCTTCACGCACTGTATATAGTTTGATGTAAATTGCTATGAATACTTATCTAATTTTGCGTAAAAATTGGCAGCCATTTTGGGTAACGAAAAGTGCCAATGTCCCAGAAGTTAGTAAAGCCAAACTAAGTTGACTTTTCTGACCAAAAAAGGGTCATTTCTTTTTCAAACAATTACAGAAAACAACATAGTATTGTTCAACTACGGGACCAATTAGATGGGTAACCTGACTACTTGGAGGGCTTACGCCCTCACCACACATAAGTTGAATATTAAACAAGCAGATAATGGTAGTGTAGGATAAAAGCTAACGAAAAATCACGATGAACGGGAAAATCAAAGAAGAAGATGCCGTTAATTAGACTGATGATACTAGAAATATGCTGATTTTGCCATTTACTTTACCCTCTGCCTCTACCCTATGTTTTGGCGGCCATTTTGTTTTTTCATCAGTAACAACGACGTGCTAGGATGTAGTCTTGTGCCCTACTGTGTTCTTCCGACATGAAACACATTCACAACAGCCACAAATAAAGTACATCCGTCGACCTCTGGTTGTTTTTCTGTTTTTCCTCAAAAATTGACGGCCACTTTGAAAATGCTCAATGTCTCGGAAGTTGCAATTAAGCTAATTTTACCTTCCTAACCCTAAAGGATGCTTTTCTGTAATAAAAAATTAGGGAAAAATCATTACAGAGTTCGACTATTGTTCCTGTAGGAGAAAGTGGATATTTGTCATTCTAAATTGTGCATTGCTCTCATAGATGTGCACAGTGAGCGTA
This sequence comes from Lingula anatina, assembly GCF_001039355.2. Next base: position 15,753 of record NW_019773601.1, on the reverse strand, counting down.
CGTTTTTTAAATCTATTTATAATATCATAATAAGTACTGTTAGTGCTCGTTTTGATGAAATCTGAATGTACATAAAATGCTGAGTCAGCATATTTAAGAAAGCGTCTCATCCGGGTACTTGTGAATTTTGGAGTTGCCCCCCGATCCAAAATTGACAAACACCTAAGGGTCATTCATCGTGGAAAGTTTCATGCTTTTATCAACTTTTGCACAATTCTGGATATAATTTGGACTTAACCGCCTGACTAATAAGAAGAGCTGGTGTAAATCATTACAAAGTACTTTTCTGTATTCCATTTACCAATACTTCGTTTTGTTAAAAATAAGGAACATTTTATTAAAGCTGCAATAAGCTCGTATCTGTTGTTTGATATTAAATATATTGTACACATCTCATGAGATAAAGTTTGCATATGGTCTTCTTTTGCAGCTTGAAGAGGGAATGACCACCATAATACAATAGCTGCACAATGAAAGTATGGTAAAATCGATTTACAATAAGTAAATGTTAATTTTTTACTTATGTCTGACACAAGATCGTGTCAAACCCTGAATTGCCCTAACTTCAAAATGCATATTTCCTAAAAGAATGTTTGAAATGTTTTCTCTCTATACTGCACATCGTTACCTGGGATCAAACGCGGTAGTGGGAAAGGAAAAAATGAAGGGGACGTACATGTGGCCAGACAAATGTGGCGGGAAACTTAAGACCCCTGTAAATGTTGATGTTCTTAAATTGCACCAAGAGATTAAGGTACTTCACATTGTTTGAAGTCAACATCTATAACATTAGCGCGTATATAACGCAGTTTTACTCCATTATGGGTTATACTTGTTGATAAATAGTGTTATAATATTGTATTATAATATGATCATTTTTCTATTAAACATATGCTTTAATAGAAAATTTCTATATTACAGAACACTACCAGAAGACGACGAAGATTAACCATGGCCATCTACGAGTGGAATAAAAGAAAATTAACACAAGTCGGATTGAATAAAATTGATTGTCATTCTTTCTTTGTATTTGTTCACATATTGTTTATTTTTTCCATTTTCCATTCTTAAAGGGATAATAACTCTTCGTATGAGATCCATATTTCACAATAAAAACTTTGTGAATAACTCGTAGAAATATAATATATTCTGTTTTACCACAAAAACAGCAGTTATAGCTATTATTCTGATATCTGAGCTTGTCTTTAGACCACGTGACCTCCATTGATGGCTATACTCTGTTAAAATCTCTTAAGAGATTTTAACAAAAAACCAAACTTTTTAGAAAAAAACCAGGGACCAACTTTGAATCTAAAAATGGATTCATCAACCATTGGAAAGTATGGGAAAATTGTTGTTAACTCCAGGAAAATTCATTTTTTTTTTTTTTTTTGGCCGAAACGAAGAGTTATTATTGCTTTAACATGTAAAAAAAATAACGAACGTTTATTTTCTTATTATTATTCAAAAATACATTCAAAACCAATAATTAAGTCTCAAGTGATCGAGTGCGGACAATAACAACGATCATTATGAAAGGACTCGGAATTTCAAAGCGGTCCCTCCATTTTAAAACTGGCGGTCCAGGGTCACTACGTTTCAAAATGCAGTGTCCCCCGGACACTAGGATTCGGAACTTAGTGTCTTGCGGACTGTCAGTTTTAAAATGGAGGGATAAAAGCACCAAATTTTGCATGTGGGTACCTTTTGACATACTAAATCAAATTAGAGCCGTAGCCCACGGAAAAAATTTACCGTTTGGCCAAAAAATCCAAAATGGCGACCAATTTGTGAAATTTTGTAGAAATATATACATATCTATGTTGATTTTTATCAAATTAAGTATTTTCTCAATGTTTTCCACATCCTTATTACCCATATTATGCATATGTGTCAGATAACAAACTAATGTCCTTGGACTTATTGAAAAATCCAAGATGGCCGCCGTATGGCATAGGAATACTAGAACATGTACAAGGGTTTTCAACTAACTAATGCCAACTAGGAAGATGCATTGCCCACTATCTAATTAATTTTGTTTCTTATTACACAAATAATATATTTGTGGGGAGTAACTAACCTTTATTCATAGGCAATTTGAGAAAAATCCAAGATGGCCCCCATATCAAAGGAATACTAGTATACACATAGGGCTTCTTCTGCCATGGAGATGTAATATTAATTGATAAATTAGGTTTGTTTCTGAGTATTTTCCACATCTTTTTAATTAACATAATACATATGTGATGAGAATGTTATGTGTATCCTTTTTGAAAACAAAACAAAACAAAATGGCTGCCATTAGCCGTAGAAGGTGGGGTTCAGTTAATACCTGCGAGAGATAGGCTTACAAATAAAATGAAGCTGAATTCAGTTGTTATTCTGTTTTTTTTAGTATTATTATCCCATGACACATATCTGTTAGGTAATTAATGTCCATATTTTATCATTTTGGGGAAATCCAAGATGGCCTTCTTTTCCTCATAGGAAAACTGGTGCATTAGATTTTATAGGCACTTCTAAGGCAAATGAGGGTAATCATGATATTTTTTCAAAATACTTAAGGGTATACACTTGTTACCCACCAGATAGATATCTAAAAGTCCAAAAAGAATGTGGGAAATACCGAGAAACAAAATTCATTTTATATTGAACCCAATGTTTCTCTGGCAGTAGTTGACTGTACTATTCCTATTGTGAATTGCAGCAATCTTGAATTTTCTCAAATATGCAAGATGCACACTTGCTACACACCAGATTTATAAAGAGTAAGGTTAATAAGGATGTCAACATGTTTAAACATCAAACGGCTTTATTTGAACTGTTCTATTAATTGACACCTATGTGCATTTGAATGATATATTCCTATGACAACTGGCAGCTATCTTGGGTTTTCTCCGAATAATACTCAAGGATA
>NW_019773601.1:0-11322 GCF_001039355.2 Lingula anatina | reverse complement strand
TCCTACAACAAAATTGGACCAGATTGGACAATTTTAGACCGATGCCTGGAATGCTATTCCAGATTGAACTCTAAAAAAGGTTTTTAAGAAATGGACCAGAATTCAAGAAATGCCCCGCCGCTTGAGAGCGCTGGCAACAGCCACGAAGAGGCCAGGCGTAACAACGACCATTACTGTGACTAGCAACTGACATGAGGGTCTTTTGTGGAGCGTATTACCCTTTTACAGGCGATAATTTGGAAAATATGGAGATCCAAAATATCTCTTTTAATGGGAGTCGTATGACATAGAATAGGCAATGTGTTTTTGTTTGCTTCTCTGGCGAATCCCATTAATGAACTGATGTCACAATGACATCAAAGAGATAATTTTAAGTTATTAAAACACGATTATAATCCTTATTTTCATTTATCAGTCAGCAAAATAGGAAAAAACTGATAAAATATCATTTCGAAAAAAATATTCCATATTAAATGTCAAGTCTGTATATATAAATAAAAATAATGTTGTAAACGAAGCAGTGAAGGTATATAATTGTATACTACAATCGTCTTGATCAAGTTGCGTCCCCCTCTGAAAAGACTAATTTTCCCATAAGGCAAGGCATGCGCGAGTGCAATGCTTTACGTCTGTTCTGGCTGGCTCTCTTTTGGCCCCGAATAGATTATATGCGCTACAGTCTGCATTTGGAAACCTGCTTATAAGGCATTCGGGGGAGGATTTGTTGTTTAGCAGCCTAATTAACGTGATTGATCTGCGGGATCAACAGGCTTGTAGGATAATATATATATATATATATATATATAAATGAAAAAGTTTCAAAGTAGCCTTGTGTCTCAGGTAAATTGCTTATCCTTTCATGATTCCATCTCACCCGAGCACTTGTAATTGATACCCTGTTACTTGGTTTTAATGTGAAAGATGAGAGCGTAAATTAACTAATTGCAACTACAGGCTGGAGAGTCATTCCACATGATAGTAGTAAAGCCGCAATTTGCATCCAAAGAAATACAAGCTTGACATTTAATTAGTATGGATTTTTTTCAAATCAATTTTCACTCATGGTGCAGCCTGTGATTGTTACTAAGGTGCTCCCTATCAAATGAGTTTCATCGATGTCCACCACTGGTGTTTTGGCACCAATGTGGTACCCAGTCCAAATATTGACGCTGTAATTTTGTTTTGTTTAGTTGAATGGTAGAGATGAAATCTGACTTCAGTAAAGAATGTCATGCGGTTTCAGTGTTCTACCCAGAAACGATCACGGTCCTCTATTCATTAGTGAAACGCTGTTTTGTTGTTTACAGTGGCTTCCTCAGAGGTCGTCTTGTATTCTTACCTGCTAAAACCAGTTTGATGTTTGTTAAGGGCCTTGAAAAACGCTTTTTGGTGGCAATTCGCCCCTCATTCTGAACGGACTGAGTGGTATTTGCCTAGTTGCAGCAGCATATCAGAAAGGACAGTGAGTCCTGTACCCTGGTTGTAAGATTTCTATACATTGGGTGTGACCTCTGTGTGGATACAACATGCTGGGCATAACCCTATAAAACTGTGCGTCACGCTAAGCGTGACACAATAATCGGTCTTGCAATGCCTGTCGTTTTCGCACCATTGTGGTACAGATTAACAATTTTGTAAAACACTGCTTGACTCGTTTTACTTACTACAAAACCGACCGCTTGCGTGCAAAAATTTCAAATTCTTTTATGCAGTAGTTGCCAACATACTTTTTGGACAGAACTTTGACCAACCCAAAGGAGCACTACCCACTTAAATCACTGCATTTTACACAATGCAGCGGTGCAACAGACATGGTAGTTAGTTAATTGGTAGCGATAAACTACTCCATTCAAATATGTTATATGAGATCTGATTTTTTATAGAACGCACCTAGGCATACCTTTGAAAGTGAAATATTCCTTATGAAATGACAAGTCTACACGTTTAAAAACGCAATTTGCGACTGTAACGCATTAAGCAACCAATTTCTTTTTAGTAACTAAAACAATTTGAAATACTATAGAGATAGAATTGGTATGGGAGCCGAGTTGCCGCGACACCATAGGCTGAATCTGGTGTCTGCCCCCGGGGTGGATGATTTATATTTTACACATATCACAATTTCTGTCATCTCTCCCTGCAACACAACAATTGGGTTTTCATGGTTTCCCTGACCCACATCCAAGCACTCGACTGTATCTTTTCAGTGCTGTGTGCTGCCCTTCTCTTTTTCAAGAGCCAGTTCCCATCATAATGGCAGGTTAATGAATCCCAAGCACTTCATTCTCCCCGACATCTATCTGGACAGCCGACCGTTTCAATCCAATCAGATTCCAGACTTTCCGACCTTACACGTCTTCATTCAGTATATAGGCCAGGGGGTCTATCTTTTGAACCGACCGAGATATTCTCGAAATATTTTGTTGCATAGAATAGAAAAACTAATTTTGACAGCTTGATATTTCAAGTCATAACATTCATGTTATAGTAACGTAAAAGATACTAGTATAACACGAATAATGAAATAGACGGGTTGTTAAAGAAATAAATGTACAATTAATGTTGAGCAACATTAAAACCTCTCTACCTAGTAGAGCCATCTACCTACAGTGGCAAGACATACATTCTTTCTACTGTGTACCCACCACAACTATGGTCTACTATAAACCTACGCTGTCAGCCAAATCACACATGGTCAGCTATATGTCCTAGTATAAAGGCCGGCAATGTGTTTGTTTATAGACTTTGTTTATCTTAGACCCGCCATGATTCAACTTCCACATATTGGCAGTTGTTACTTCTTCCGAAATCTGACAAATATCATAACTAAATGGATAGAACAAAGAACTAGCTATAGGCTTTCCTTCACAGAGAGCTCTTGAAATAAAGTGCATTATTAATAGAAGTCAAACTCGCGGGTATATACGAGAACATCTGAAAAAAGCTTCAATAAACTCGAACGAGATAAAATACGCAGTATCATGGGAGTGAGTAATATTACCCCCCCCCCCCCCCCCCCCCACCCCACCCCCAATAGCAAACATATGCGTTTCTCCTGACATTATTGTCTTGAATGAAACATCATATCGACCTTTTCCTCACGCAACCAGAACTGAAAAATGTTTTGCTACAAATATCCATGAAGTGGTAAACATCGCGAAGTCGCCTGAGGGTCCTTACATTTTAACCAATGAAGTTGCCTTCTATCATGAAGTAGTAATGCTTATCCTATGAAGTGTACTACAATAATAAACTTACTATAACATTTTCAAAACAGTAGTTTAGTTCCAGAATATTATAAGAACGTTAAAAATATTATTATGATGTTATTCCGGGACGTTTGAAAATATTAAAAAAAAAACTCCACGAAATAATGTTCTTACAACGTTTTATAGAACAATTTTCCTTCTTTGTAAAACGTTATTATAACGTTTCCATAACCTTTTTTTTTTGTTAGATATAAAAACTTTTCAAGAGAGTAATATAATGTTGTTCAGGAACATTATAAAACGTTATTTAACTATTAAAATATTATTATTATTATTATTATTATTTATTTTTTTTACCAGAAACATTAAAGAACACAGAAAATTTAAAAAACTCCACCAAAGAACTTTGTTAGAACTTTTAATGTAAGCGGTTTTTGTTTTAATTTATTTCTTTATTTCTTTTTGTTATGCAACTACACATAGTGTCATAAGAGTTGTTATTTTGTACTATTACCACAATGAAACCAATTGATAACGTTATGAAAATGTTATGCGTTAGTGTGGCTGCTATATACACGTATAATCATACTTGGACCAGCCCAAAGAGTACTACCCAAAGAAATCACCACATTTTACAAAATGCTGCAGACAAAGCAGTAAGTTAATTTTTATTGACACATCTACACAACGCATTTATCTATTATCATAATTCGCATGAAATGCACGTTTGACAAATAAATTATACATTTTAACCTAGACAAACCTTTGAAACTAAAACTTTCTACATTAAATGTCAAGTCTGTATTTCTTTAAATTCTGTTTTGCGTTAGTTTAGATAACATATAACTAATTAAGGGAGGCCCTAAAAGGATAATAACTCTTCGTATGAGATCTATATTTCACAATAAAAACATTGTAAACAACTCATAGAAATATAATATACTCTTTTTTTACCACAAAACGGCTGTCATAGCTATTACTCTGATATCTAAGCATGTCATCGGACCACGTGACCTTCATAGTTACCTATTCTCTGTAATAATCTCTTAAGAGATTATTACAAAAAAAAATCTAGAAAAAAACAGGGAGTAACTTTGAATGGATTTATTAACCATTGGTAAGTATGGGGAAATTGTTTACTCCAGGGAAATTCATTTTTTGGCCAAATTGAACAGTTATTATCCCTTTAATAACCGTCTTATACATATGGGCGTACGGACAACAGGACAATATTTTACAGTATAAATCATCTTACTTTATTGAATTTTAATCACGAAACTTCCCTTTATCTGTCCAATGTCATCATTACATTTCCGCCTTTATCAAATCGTATCTGGTATTGGATTGCAATCAGTTCAACATATCAACAACTAAAACTTTCATCCATTTATTTATTTATTTATTTGCTTCAGGTATTATCATGGCTTCCGCAGTGCCCAGCCAACCCTGGATTGAGTGTATTAAACGTAGCAGGGAAATCCTTCAGACAAGTAAACTAGGCGTAGATGTTCTCGATGAAGAATGTGACGAGCTCAATTCAGAAGTTGATAAACTGAAAGTGACAGAGAGCGAAGCATCTGACAACACTGCTTCTCCACCACCGCAACCTGGTTCGTGCATTTTTTGATTTTATACAGGAATATTTTCTTTATTTTAGTTAATGAAATAAATTACCTAAAATCGCTAATCTGCTGCTTGATGGATAACATATCTGCCTTACCTTTCTGTTTCGAAGAGCGATTTGGTGTTAAAATATTATACCCATATAGACAAAAAATTAATATTCCTATGCTAAGTTTGGAAAAAGAACCCTTTGCAGGTATGTATAATCTCCATCAAACCTCCAATTAAAGTTATAGTCTCGTTGAATTTTCAGTTAAACCTGTAATCACCTCTGACCGAGAAATTCCATGAGATTTCAAAGCAATTGACAGTGTTTTCCTTATAAAATGAAGCAAAAACTGTAGTTCAATATATAATATCCCTTATTTCATTTAGTGGTTCACAAATAAAATTCAAAAACTACGTTTAAGTTCCACGTTTTTATCATAATCCATAAAATTAACCTAATAGTACCCCTTCAGCAAAGTTAACTACAGCTCTAACAGGCCTCTGAAAGAAAATTGGTAAAGGTGTTCTCCAAATCCCATGCCCCTGCCTTTAAAATGCTGCCATGAGCACATTGATGCGTTTAGCTGCTGAGGCGGCTGCACTTCTGGCGCTGTTAGCTTTAAACACATAGGATCTAAGTGTCAACACTGCTTTGGTCACAGTAACCAACAACCACCTTCAGATGGTGGTATTGCTTAACCCTTTATGGGATTTGATAAACGAAATAAGTAACTGTTCCTCATTTCCTCGAATAGGTTTAGTAATGACGGCCTTTGAGCTTTAACTCCTCTGAGCCGTCTGCCCACTAATGTATGCTTGCCAACGTTAAATCCGTCAAAAGTTAGGAGGAGTGCTGATAATGTCACTAAGAATAAAATTGAAGTCATTTGACTCTTTTGTCAGAGTCCAGCACCCCTTGACCCTCATGGAATTAATTTGACTCCTATATAAGGGCCATAGTACCCCACTACCAGAGGCTTTAGACTCTTTTATCAGGTCAATCACCCTCTGGCTCTCATGGAGTCAATCTGACTCTAAAATCAGAGTCAAATTACCGGGGGCCAATGTCTGCCTGACCCCTTTCACCGACTCGTTTCGCTCGCTGGACAATAAACCGCGTTTCAGTACTTGTGATGGCAGTGAGCAGACGGCGTGGAGAGAACAGTTTTCATCATCCTTTGTCAGTAAAAACATAGTTGCTTTTATGCATGAACAAGTGGTTTTCTGTGCGTTTCTGCATACAGAACTAGTGCACTTATTACTGGCCCGGGCTTTCAGTCCCTCACACCCTTTATGTGATATGTTGGTATACAGGTCGGCAGCTTTTGTTTCCAGGTTTCAGATTTCACCCGCCAAAATATGCCACAGGGCAGGTATGCTCACTCATTGGTATATTTGTGGTATATATATCATGCTGTTTATTACCAGATTTACAGATTTTAGGCACCACTGCTGGACTCCAAGTTTGGAGTCACTTGGACTCCGGTTTTATTCTCAGTGGCTGACATGGCAGTATAGTGAGCGAGTAGCCAGCTCCTTCTTTAAACAATAAGGTGGAAAAAATATAATCCACGGTTACATTTGCTTCAAACACATCCACATTCCTTTCACGATCTATAGTCGGTGTCCAGAGAGTCCCAGACAAAAGGATTAACTCTCACCTTACATAGGAGTGGAATGTTCCCTGTTGTCAAATAGGAATTGGGCCCCAACCTCATTTTCTCCTCCGACATTCCAGATGTTAATATACTGGTAACCAATTTGACAACATCCTCAGTAACTGAAGGCCCAGCTTCTTCGGTTTTCAAAGCTTCTTTTGGCTGTTTAAGGGCATCATCTTCTGCAGTGTCATAATGCCCGAAAAATAATATTCGAATGGATTTCTCTGCTAGCTCTTTATGCTGAATATACATGGGGCAGAAAAGTAGATCACATAAGTAGGTTAGATTTCTGACCAAAAATGTTTTAAAAAAAGGAGCAGTCTAAAGCTCTTGTATGGCTGATCGAGTGATTTATTTAGTTTATCCTTTGGCATGTCGACTTTATTTTAGTCGTATAAGAAACTAATAGAAGTGGTTATAAATGTTACTGGGATTCCACGCTCCACCGATGCTCGGTTCATATGTATACCTTTAAGTTATTAAACCTGCCCTATTATAATTTGTGCTTTGAATTTGGGCACAGCGTTAATAAACTTGCCACACATTCAATAAATTCGGTGGCTGGCAATCTATCTAGCGACGACATTAAACGATATGACTGTTGAATCGAAAACTAAGTTTTCACCAAGCTCATTACAGCATAAAGTGAAATAAATCATCAAGTACAAATCCCAATACCATGGGGATTATCCCTGCCAGGAATTTCAAATTTTTCTCCTCGATCTTGTCATTGACAAATTTATGTTCGGAACATGCATGGCTATACCAACACCAAAATAATAATAAGTAAGTGGCGGATTTAGGGGGGGTGTCAGAGAGTCCCGCCCCCCCCCCCTTTCGATTTCTGTAAAAAATCACCCCAATGGCCCCCTCTTGAAATAACAATTTTGACTAGCTAAATCATAGTTCTAAACCGTACCAAAATGGCACCGCTCGCCCTCTGAAATACCAAAAGGTTTCGGGTCCTTCAGCGGGCCTAGAACCCCTCGCCAAGTGGGGGCAAGGTCGGCTTCGCATACGCGGCTCCCCCTTTAAATAATCCTGGATCCGCCACTGTAAATGGCATCGAAGATTCATCGAAAAAATATTTTTTAAACCACCCGACGAATCAAATAAAAGCAGATGTATTTAAATTTTTTAAAAATTAAGCCAGATGACAAAACTTACCTCTGATTTAAAGTGATTTTCGTCAGCGTATTTAAATGCATGCTGTCCCTCTACAGAATACTACCAGAAGTACCCAGCGCGCATTTTATGAAATATCTCGGTCAAAGGTGATCACAGGATAACCCATGTTTTTCCTGTAACATATATATTCATTTGCAATCAATCATGTTTTGCTTCAGGAATTCCCGTGAGACAGTTTCTGAAATGTGACGAGCTCACTTCTGAAGATGACAAACTGAAAGTGGCAGAGAGCGAAGCATCTGACAACACTACTCCTTCACGACAACACTGCTCTGACAACACTGCTCCTCCTGAACTTGAACAGGAGGAAAACTGGGACAAGCTACCGCAGTTGTGGTTTAGAGCCACGAAATTGCAATTTGAAGAGGGTGTTCCAGTAGTACCTCTCGTCCAGGTTTCCTGTGATTCTATCTTTACGGATGATGATCCTGTTGCAAAATATGTGAAGCAGAGTGTACATACAAACGGGCCGCTTACATCGGAGCGACAATTTGGAACATATGAGAATGTTGTTAACGAAACAAGGGGTGCGGTTGGAATTGTTACGTTGAAAAGCCTACCAGTTGCAGAGGTAAATACTTCTGTTTCAAGAATCAATTTAAGATGGATGAGGAATTTTAATTTAAAAATAATTTTTGCTCTGCATATCTCAAATATCTAATAGCGTCTACAGTGTAACATGATCCGTAACATATCTCAGTGTTGTTGTTGTTGTTTTTTAGGAATTGGAAGCCATATTCCAGATGTTTGAATGTTTGCGCAGTAATTGCAGTTCGTTTGTGCTTGCTCTGAACTACGACATTTACTTGTCTACCCAGGCTGAAAAAGCTCGTGTGCTCAAAGATCTGCTTGAACACTGCAGGGGGAAGACCACGGCGGAATACATAAGAATCGCTCGCGAACTTAGTTCGTCAATGGTATTCCCGACACCTGGAGACAGTGAATTCTTATTCAAGCACATCGAAGACCTGGGACTGCAAACCTGTAAGCGGATTGCGGAAAGACGAAGTCCATCCTCTGTAAAGGATGTTGAAAACATGATAAAAAAGCGAGAAGAAAAACATCCAAACATATCACTTTCTTTGCCCGATAAAGCAAAAAGCCATTTGTTTAAGTAAGTATGCGTGATACAGGAACATGTAGCTCTTCTTCTTAACTAATAAAAAAATACACAACAAAAAAGTGTCACTGCGTGCCAGTACAGAAGTAAGACCATTATTAGAACATTTCCTGAACCAATTTCAATATCTCTCCAGTTTTCATCTATTTATTAAATATTATTATTATTATTATTATTATTTATGTCATACTCTATCGCAGTGTTAATATAATAATGATAGTATGATGCGTGACACTTAAACTTTTTTTCAGTCTTTCCTTTGTAAAAGGGTACTGTGTCATCGCCGATACACCTCATATCTATATCCATGAGGAAAAGTTCAGAAATCGTGATGCACATGAACAGGTGCGCGATATTGTATTGTCCCATTTCGGTGACAATTATGTCATTTTGGAATATCTTGACCAGCCAAGTTTTGAACCTCTTGTATCGGCTGAGCCAGGGGCTGCTATATCCTGCGACGACGATCCTCCCGATTCATTTGGAACTCTCGGTGCTTTACTGGAAGTGACACAGGAATCTGGAGCTGAGGAGCATGATTGGTATGCGTTAACATGCTCACATGTTGTGGAAGACTGCGAATTAATGAAGTTAAAAAGGGAGGGCAATACGTCTCTTGTCCTTGGTAAAGTAGTATACAGGAGAGAAAAAAGGGAAGAAAAAGATGTTGCTCTCATTAAGGTAGACAGTTCGTTGTGTCCCGAAAGTAACGGTGGACACATTGGTGTACGTAAAAACATGGAAGGAATATGCGAGCAGAAGGTCCGAAAGATTGGAGCGGAAACTGGAGAGACGCACGGTATTGTGGTAGGCACCGAGTTTGATTTTCCTAATTGCGCTGAATTTGGTAAAGACTCTTTATTGCTTTGCAAAGAACCTCCATCAGTTTGTTTTGCAGAAGGTGGTGATAGTGGCTCCCTTGTGTTAACAGAAGGCAGACGCGAAGTAGAAGCATTGTCGGTACTTGTAGGCAGAGTAAAGAAGCCTCGTAATTTGCGCTCGCCTTTCATTCCCCCGAACGAGCAAATATTTTATTCCGATATCTTGGCAGTCTCTTTGAATCAAATCAAAACTTCATTTTGGGAACGTTTTTTAGATGGATGTCCGCGACGCCCAAGCCGCGAGATACGTGTATCAGCAATCGGCCTTGTTGAACAGGGGGCTGAGGAAAATCAAGAGCAAGATGCTGTGCCTGAGGAAATAATAGATGAATAAATACTCCGTTCTGAAAAGAAAGAATAGAAAGAATATATTAGAAGTTACAGAGATTTGAGATTAAGTGATTTTGTGACCTGATCAAGACTTCCCCTTTGCATATATTTCGAAAGACAAGGGCATTGTAATGAAAATTTTAGTTACCACGTGAACTGTTGTTTTAAGTTGATAAATGTTCAGGGTTCGCGCCGTGTCGGAACCCTAGTTTACAGTTGGTGGGCAGCACTAGGGGAATCTACCGTCTAGATTCTCGCAAGTGCAGTGCACAGGGTTCGCGCCGTGTCGGAACCCTAGTTTACCGTTGGCTGGCAGCACTAGGGGAACCTACCGTCTAGATTCTTGCAGGTACAGTGCACAGGGTTCGCGCCGTGTCGGAACCCTAGGTTACCGTTGGTGGGCAGCACTCGGAGAATCTACCGTCTAGATTCTCGGAGGTACAGTGCTCAGGGTTGCGCCGTGTCGGAACTCTTCGCCGCAGACCGGACCGTAGCTGTGTGTCGACCTGTGTTCCTACGACTCCATCATCCGCAGTACTTGGAACGGATGTTTCATTCTGTATATTAATGCACATACAGGACTATTACTTACTGGAACATTTTGATTTGATGGATTTTAATAAACTTTATTCTTTATGTTGCTCGTTTCTTATTTGATCGGAACCTCTAAAACAATGACAGATCCTTATTAAATTACTGTAAACTGGCGCAACCGACGGGCTCCCCGGAGGTTTAAAGACTATGTTTAAGTATAGAAATGCATTGGTTCAAGTCATTTGATACCCTTGGCTCAACTGGGGGTGGAAAATGAGGAGAACGTCACTAGCTATTGCTGGATTTTTCTAAAGTTCGGAGTAAGATTATTAGTCTATTGTTAGTTCACTTTTATATTGTTAATAGTTGCAATATTTCAGCAGTTGTTTGAGAGAAAAATCTTCGTTCTTTTGATGTTACTTGAGCCCTGAGGACAGGATTCGTAGAGGGGAGGGCATTGTAATGAAAATTTTAGTTACCACGTGAACTGTTGTTTTAAGTTGATAAATGTTATGTGATTGTTGGGGGAGATTTATGTGCCTCTCCATTGATTTAATATATTTGTGATCAGTGTACCAAATCTATGGACATTTGCAGTATTGTTATAGTGAGGAATGACGACAGCAGTTTGGAGCTTTCGAACGTTTATTCACCGACCCTTGCTTCATACAACTTCACAAATATTTATACTCAATTTTTCCGTACTGATCACGCATTTACTTGTTTTCTTTTCCATTGTCTTTGAGTGATTACAAAATATTTTCCATTCGCATGTTGCAAGTCACTAT
>NW_019773600.1:39055-64809 GCF_001039355.2 Lingula anatina | reverse complement strand
TATATATATATATATATATATATATATATATATATATATATATATATATATATAAAACAAGCGTTAATGTGGAACAGAGTGCTCAACAGTACAGAGCATTTGTACACATTTAAAATTAATAAATAAATAAACAAAAGACATGCAAAAACCCCGACTCCGAGTTTCACGGGCATACCCAGAAGGTATGCCTGATCGTCAGGAGGTTTATTTGAAAATGGTTATATTAGCCGTTTTACATACACAGCGTGACGACACTTATGTTGCACGCCATGTTAGTTACGTCACTTTATGCCGACACATGGTAATTATCTCAGTTCTTTTATTCAGAGTACCTGGTGTTATCATTATCAACAGTTTTTGGTCTAAGCAAAGATTGCATAGGTGCCACTAGTGGGCTAGATTTGGTCTTAAAGTGCAATTTAAGTTCACAAGTGATCTTACACGATCTTAGTCATTACAGCAGTAGTCTTAAAATGGACTGAATCTGCTTTTAAGATCAAAAATGATCTAACATCTACTTATGTGGTCAAGCAGTTTCCTCCCCTCACAGCAGGGGATGCCTCCCCTCACAATAGAGAACACCTCTGCTCACAATAAGAGAATGTGTAAGGGGAGACAACTTAATTGGCTGTCAGACCAGAAATGGCCTTACTCATAGTTTAAGATCATGTAAGACTATTTGTGAATTTAAATTGCACTTTAAGTCCAAATCAAGCCCACTAGTGTGCTGATTTCTCCTTTGCAGCGTTGATTTCTTTATGATGTCCCATCTAATGTCATACTGGGTTTTATTTTCTGTTAATTGTACCACCAGTGTTAGCGCTGGCGGTACACATGGTTTCGGTCTCGTCCGGATCGTTCCGGACGGCTACCGTTACCGCTTCTCCTCCTAGACGGTAAGGGCCCCCGTACCCATCTCTTGGATTTAGGTCACCTATAATCTCAGCTCGTTCCACGTAAAATTTGGGCTTTGCCGGTATTGGGGTCTGGGTGTGGCACTCATTGCAATGCACCCTTGNTTAGTTGAATGGCGGTTTGCCATGATGTACGGGCCAATATATAAATCTGCCAAATTTGTGCGGCACCCTGTTTTCATGCCAACGTATTTCTCCCTTGATTTAGCCTATATTTGAACTCTGTCTGCCTGTGATCGAGTTTTTCTTTTAATTGGGCATCTGTGCGTGTGTGCGTGTGTGCCTGCAGAGCACCTGTCGCTTTATACGAGCAGCATGCGCCTTCTCTTATTTCAGGTAACTTGTGTACGTTGAACCGTCGGTCCTGTGAAGTAATAATGCAAGGAAAACTGGCACCCATTTTACAACATCTATATCATATAACCCAGTTAGTTTGCAACAGTGCTGGTCAGGTCTTCCTTCCTCTGCAGGGAAGAAACCGCATAAATATTACACGAGAGAATGAAAAAAGAAATAACCCCATTTTTTTCAAATATTTAAATCTTATATTGTACGAGTGTTAGATACTTCGCTCTTCAGACCACAACCCCATGTAGTCCGGTATTTGGAATTTGTGCCAGAATTTTACACTTTTATCAAATAACACAAGCCAAGGAGTTGCTCCACTGGCATGATGCCTCTTGCATACAACGTACAAACACGCTACGTGGATTTTACAAGACTTGCTGGAATGCAAAACATGTGTTTTCCAATAGATGGCTACAAAGAGAAATGGAAATTTAAGTCTGGAAACCAGATACTTTCAAAACATTCTTTGGCATCCTAGTACCCACACGCCCGCCACCAAGAGTAAGTTACAGACCTCTTATTCAGTTAATTCGAGCTTCAGAATAATATGTATGTTATAGATACACAGAAACGTGCAATTTCAGTTTATCATACATGCACAATTAAGGCATCTATCCAGTAAGGTTTCCATAAATACTGCATCTATTTGGCATGTTATGAATATGCGGGTCAAGTGCAAATAACAACATGTTGTTCTGGAAATCCTGGCGCTAGAAAAGGTATCGCTCCTATGATTTAATCAGTAGATTACTAGCTTTTTGTTATTGGATGCAAAAGGTGAAATAAAACCTGGAAGAATTGACGAGAATACATAATGTTGTATAAAGATGTGGCTCGGTAGAGCATAGTAATATTGAAACAAGGTTGATAAACATTGTGTATATGGTGAAATGTGTAATCTCCTAATTGATGCACATGTTGAACAAATTGCGTGACGCATGAGTTGTGTTCAATCGAGTGATATATGTAAAGCATTGTGCCGCCCAGCTGCTGCTTCCATAGGTTTTTTAATATATTACATGCGTTTAGAGACAAACAATTTCTAGAGTAATATAAAAGTATTCAAGTGTTTAAAATACTTTGATGCTTTTTAAAAAAATTTTACAATACCAGTATATAATTTACTTTTTATATTTATATTTTGCAGCGTGGTTTCGTTTCACCAGTTTTATCTACACACTTTTCTTCGTGTATCGTCTTTGTCAAGAGCTTCTTAACTTTACCTCTGTAGCTGCTTTTTATCTGTGTAATCTTGTATTGGTATTTCCGTGTAAAATCTGTTCAGGTGAGGAACCCTTAAGACTTGCTTTGCAGTGGGAGTTGATCAGATAAATCATCTGGTCTACTTAGGTCAGTAAATCACTGCTGTGCCATTAGTATTGACGACACATTCTATTTTGTCTCTCCTGAAACAAGCAATGAAAATAGTTTTGAAAACAATCTTGATAATATAGCTCAAGCAGAAACCCTCCAAATATTATTCTAAAACTTATTATTCTTATCTTCAACACTTTTTAGAATATATTTAAAAAGTTAAATTCACTTTCCAATGTTCTCACTGCCCATCTGGACAGACCTTCATTGAAATAGTCACTAATTGCGTTTTCTCTATTAGAAAAAGATCAATGGTTTTCATAATTTCAAGGTTCGTTGGGCCTATCCTTCTTGTCCATCTTTATGAAAGCCAGTCATTACTTCTTCTACTATTCCTCTAAGTGACAACTCTATACTAAAGGCATGATGGCATTAATTCTATACAGAAATTCTCTTTGGTTACAAGAGAAAGGTGCACAGAATTCACCCGAGGCATGCATATCTGTGAATATTATATGAAAAAGCAATATGTGACCCTTGAATAGGGTTAACTCAGTGGCCATTTTGCCCAATTCACGGTGAATACTAGTTTGTATATGAAGTTGCATCTAAAATCATCAAATCTTACATCATTAACAAGGGGTTCGATACCCACTTCATTGAAAATATGCGTCTCCCATAAAAATGATATCAGTGACACAGCCTTTAAACTTGCTACTTTGTTATGCAATACAAATCCTTTTTGTTTGCATTTGTTTATGATATTTTAGTTTCAAGTTAAAAAAAAAGATTCTATACAGATTGTAGTTTTGTTTTGACACATATCATGAGAACTATACTAGGGCTGGAAAGAAAGAAAATTTATTTGAAAAAAGTATATACCATTTCTTTTAGCTAATTTGTGCTCTAAGATACCTATATTAGTATAGAATGATATTGTAGTTCTCAAGCATTGTGTATTAAAATGTCTTTTGATTTAGCAAAAAGCTTCTGTTGTGTAATTTCCAAAAAATATCGGTATTTCATTAATAATCCCATGGGGTCGTAAACGACCCACCCGGTATGATATAGGGTTAACAAGGAACCGATGGTTAAAGATTTGTGCCTTTTATGGCATCTCACATAAGAGTATAACAAGGAACGATAAATTGTTTCTTTAACACATCCAATGAAGATGGATAAAACATGTAAGTTTACGTTGGAAAACACTCGTTGAACCAATCGTACTACAAAGACGTTCTGCGTTTTAAGCTGACACTTCAAATTTGTACATTTCTAATTTGGAAACTGTTGCTATGGTATCAAAAGCATATCATCCTCATGACCCAGTGGTAACTATGGACAACCCTTCTCTAATTAAGCATCTTTTGCCATATTGCCTCAATTTCTTAATTAATCACTTCATCGAGATTTCTATCCTTTAGCTTTCGTTTTACTTTAAAGTACTTATGTTTTATATTGTTTTTAGTAAGTCTTATGTGTTTTATTTTGTATAATATCACGCCTAGATAGATCTTTTTGTAATATGCGCAATTTTAATTAAAAGTGAGATGTATTGAAATGTGGTATAGAAGAAACCATCCCATTTTATTATTTACCATCATGTTTTTTACATCACTGAACGCCTGGTAATGTGTGCGGGTAAAGGTAAAAACAATTTGAAAAGTTTTACTTGTACGCCTATTTGCATCATCTGTAATGCTAGAAAACATATCTTGTGATAGGTTTCTCTATGTTAGCGGAAATGATGAGCTTTCAGAAATTTAATAAACGGCATTGTTTAGGTTTTGGCATATACTTTTACATGAAGCTTAGTCCTAAATCTTTTAGCAAATCTCTATACCTTCTTACAAATAGTTTTTCACATAGGCGGATTAAGACACGCATTTCTGTAAAGAGCGTGAGAGAGAACGAGAGAGAAAAAGAATGTTTATGTATGCCTTTGTTTGCTGTAACTGTCGGTGTTTATCTGCCGGTTTACCTGGGCGTGTAGGCGTGTGCAATAGGCTTTACAGCGGTAATTATGTGTGGAGTTTCATGTTGTGAAAGATGATATAGATTTCTTGTCTTCCCTGTAAGTCAAGTGTTGTTTTTACTGTTTGCTGAGGAAGCAGCATTGCGCTTTTTTAGATTGAGTAGATTTTCTTAATGGACTGCCACTCTTCCAAACGGAAGCTCACACCTAGCTACACTAACCCAGTAGTTAAGGTGCTCCACTGCCAGACGACTGAAATGACAAACCCCTGCACAACATTTATCGAGTGTTCCATATGAAGTAGACTTTATCCAAATGGCCTTTTGTCTCCCGGTCATTTATCGCAAATGACGCAAATATGCCTCAATCTATCGTAACAATCCATTTATCCGACCGTCTATTGATCACATCCGGCTATGGCTTTCAGTCTCTGTGACCTCGCCTGCTCTGAAAGGTCATCTGCTCCACGCGCTGTTCATCGTCTGCTGTGTTACAACCAAATACCTTCCTATTGAACCAGATGCGGGTAAATATTGGTGCATAAGCAAAATTGATTCTGTGGACAATCAGAACGCAATTTAGCTAAAACGTGTTTAACCTTTCGACATAAAAGTCGTATGACAGTTAAAAGATGTCGATTTATAGGGCATTCCATATACAGACAAAACCAACTTTGAGGTCTACTTGGCTTTTTTCTCACAAACTGCTGTTACGGTTAGTATTCGTTACGAACAATTGAAACCGATTTTGTTCTTAGAGTGACAAATATAATATTTGTAACTCAAAGTTTCATGAACTGTTACTAAATTTTGTATCCCAAAGTAATAGACTACAGAATTACGGCATTTGAAAATTAAATTAAATTTTGAGTAAAAGTTGAGAAAACGTTGTTAAAGATTGAACATTATTTACATTTGAAAAAAATGAAGAATATCCCTAATCTTACAGGAAATGTTTGTATTAGGGTTAATGTATCACACAACAAGTAAGTTTCTGTTGTGTGATCTTGGCTAACTTTTATTTAATTGTGTGTTTGTAGGCTTTCTGATTCAAAATGTGGGTCCATTTTTAAAATACCTACTAGGCTGATTATTTATGTAGACATTATGTGATTGACAGAGGTGCACACATAGCCAAATAGCCAAGTAACATTTTTTTGCAATGCGTTTACTTGCACGCGGGTTACTCTTTAGTTAAAATTCACAACAAAAAGGTGATTTTGTGTCAAAAACATCAGACAATATGAACATCGACGTTGTTAAGTTCGAACTGCATCGTGTCTGATCCTTCAGTTTCTGATTTAAAGATATTATCCAGGTTAAACCACAAAATCCGATTAGCAATGGAGACACTCTCGACAGTGTGAATTGTATAAAGCGGATATATATGCACACACACACACACACAGAGGCACAAAACGTAATATGGACTTTGCGGACGTATGATAGGAACAAAGAAAATTATCACTCACTCTTTCTTTCTTTCTCTCTCTCTCAAAACGTCTTATGTATTTTCTCACAGAAATGACGCTTTTCATGTGGTTTAAGCGTGTGGCATGAGTCTAATATTAAAATGCACACCTTGAGGTTTGGTTGTTATTATATAGCACCAGAGATAGGCACTTCCCAATGCAATGTTTTGGAATGAAGACGACCATTGCATGCAGAGCAAGTCTATTTTTAAGATTAATTTGCAACCATTATTTCAGGGGTGTTGTTGCGATCCACATCGACTTGCAACGCCATGATATCAACCAGTGCACCGCACATGGGGATTTCTTTAGTGGAACTAACCGATGTCAACCGGAAACCACCAAGGTAGGCAAACCAATTAAGTTAAATGATATATGGTGACATAGCATACGTGCTGAAATATTAGGAAATATACAACAAAGTTACAACGTAAATAAACTGACCAAAAGTTCATGTCAAACAATCTAAAATGTTAGAATAGGCCTATGTCACTCCCCCAGTCGTCAACGCGGTTATTTAAGTATGGAAATACAAGCGTAAATGTATCTAATTGAGCAATCACTGTATTGATAGAATATAAAAAAACCACTTCAAGTATTCCCATATTTCGACAACTAAGTATGATACATGGAACTTTGATTTTCAAAGTAACGCTCTGCAATTACACCATCAGAACGCCATCATGTCACATATGGAACTGCTCCTGTATGTTTGTTATCCTCGCGGGAAATCGCGTCCCACACCTATCACATTCACTGCTTCCTCTCATCGGGCTTTGATATCGATGAAGGTGCAGTGTTTTACACGTTTTTCAAGAATGATCATCCAGTCGAACGTGTCAGAGTGGTGATGGATGAACCAGTTCATACTTTTAATTAAAGGTCACCAGAGAAATCGGACAAAAAGGAGTTTGTAAGGAATTCGGCTTCCATCCATCTTGCAACTCTCTTGTGTGTTGTGTAATTTTGTAACAGTTTAGTTCAGTGCGCAGCTGGTATTGAGTTTTCTAAATAGTGACAGTGACTTTAATATGTTGTGTCTTACACATGATATACGGGGTTGAGAACATTGGGTCTAACGCGCCGATACCCATTTAATATGCTGCAAATGGAAAGCAATAAAACTAACCCGTCATACTGTAGAGCAGTTGTCATTTTTCTAAATTTGCTTTTCCTGTAGTGAACCCAGTGCGATTAACTTCTATATCAAACGTGAATTTAACTAATAAAAAAAGTATACCTTACCCCATATTATGCCTGTTTCTTTTAAGTAAATTAATGAATATAAGGCGTATATAGATATCATTCAATCATCAATTCTCAGAGAATCACTACAATACCGATAGCGTTTGCAGCTGGACTAGCTGTATCAATTTAGTAACATAATGTAATATTAATAAACGTCACTGGGTCCTGCCGAACATATGACACATGCCCAGCTTCAAGTCCCCGTGTCGGGACTGTGATATTTCACATGCCACATGCCTAGCACCAAGGCCCCGTAAGAGCAACAAGAACCGCGGTGTTTCACATGACATTTCCAAGTACTCTGGCCCCACACCCGGACCATGAAATTCCACGTGCCTAGCACTTTGGCCCAGTTCCATGATCATGATATTTCACATGCCACATGCCCAGTGCTAAGGGCCCCGTACAAGGACCATGATATTTCAATTGCCACATCCGATGTACTAGGGGCCCGTTCTAGTGTACTTTAATATATATAAGGACAATTTTACACTGTATTTATACGCTTTATAGGTGCACTCTTGCTTGGCATCTCACTCACCTTTTTACCTTAGCTCTTGCATTCATTGGGTGAGGTTACAAGAAAAGTATTTGGTCTGTTTTACCAAAGATAAGAAATGGCTATTGCTTTGGACAGTTTGCTATGTATTTGTGAAATATTGTTGATGTATCCCGGGTCAAAATGGAGTTAATTTTTTTGTCTTTCACCTAATATCTAGTACTTTCATAGTAAGTTTTTGGATGAAAATGCTGGACAGTTTTGTCTTGCAGTATGTCGGGTATATAATGGCGGTTCCTCATTGGCCACACTGTTTCATTTCCAGTGCATTCCTATCCCCGGGCGGGGGTTTAGTGTGGGAGCGTACAAGTGCCAATGTAAGAAGGGATACTACTTCCCCAACATTACTGCCAACGTCTCCTATTTTGACGGGCTGGAAATGGAGAGAGTTTACTTCAGTGACCTTCAAAAAAACAAGAACTCCAGCTTTAGTGAGGAGTTCCAGTGTCTTCCATGCAAGAGAGGTTGTGACCAATGCGTTGACGACAGTCCCTGTCTTGTAGAATATGACTTCCGGTTGATGAGAGGCATTCCGCTGGGAATACAGAGCTTCTGTATGACGATTGTTCTTATAATTGGCATTGTTATTATTCGCATACGAAAGAAGAAGGTGAGAATATTGAGGAAACTCAAGTGTATTATATTTTGGTATATGGAATATGTTCAATCGATGCCAGTTGGTGCCAGGGTATTCGCAAATCCGCTTGTTTCCGACTGAATGTAATTAGTTGTATTTCATTTCGTATCTTTATTTCATAACTGAAATGAATTTTCTTATTTACTCATTTGTTGCTAACTTATTTGTTCATTATTTCATTTATTTGTTTATTCTTGAATTCGCACAGACTAACCGTCTGTATTGTTTCCAGGCCATTAAAGTAAGCATGTGGATCATGTTGGAAATCATCTTGTTTGGAGCCCTACTTATGTACACTTCGGTAAGTGCACCCCTCTTGAATCATTACAAAGGTCACTGTTCATTGCCTTCCTCTTTTATATGGACGACAGACCGAGGATCTTAAAATAAAGATGGACATTATTCTATACAATATTCCCCCGTTCCTCTTCTGAAAATTCGGGAATTATTGTTTCAAGAGCCAGCCATATTATAATTAAGGTATCCCTGCTATACGGCTACCAAGGATGGTTTTAATTTAAAACCACATACTGTACCTTCTAAAGGTACATGTAGCAGTTTCTTGCATATATTGACAGTCCTTCTTTTATTGAGAAAAGCATTCTCATACATATAAGTATATTAAATTCAGTATAGTACTTATGCAGTCCGACTGTAAAATACAAATTGCGTGATTTATGATTGATTGCTTACGTCATTTTCATGTGCGGATGACATCATATACTATATTTCCAGGTGGTTGTTCAATACTTTGAGCCTACGACTCTGACCTGTATATTGGTCCCGTGGTTTAGAGAAGTAGGATTTGCTATAGTATTTGGGGCACTTATTTTGAAAATTTACAGGTACAGAACATTGACCTGCTACATGTATAGATCTAGATGTCCTAAAGGGGCAGAATATCGATAGAAAAATATTTACGAGAATAAAAAGTTAAAGTTATTAACATGTGTTTTGTTCCGTATTGATCAGCTATTACTGTGTATTCTCATTTGACTGACATTGATTTAAAAAAGATGTTCTCGATACTGTCAAATGTGATTGTGACTAGTGGTTGATTTCTTTCTTTTCAAGATAACATCCGACTAATTTCTATTATCGCTTTGTATTTTTAGGTTTCTTGCAGAGTTTCAGACGCGGAGGGCCAGACGAGTCCATATACGAGACAAAGACTTACTTAAGTACCTTTTAGGGCTGGTGATAATTGTATTAGGGTATATGTGCGCGTGGACTGCGGCTAATTTCCAGCATGAGCACGACGGCAGCTCTCTGACGGAAATGGGGATGATTGCTGAAGGAACACAGTTCGTCGTCTGCAAATCGCATTGGTGGGATTATATTATTGAAGTCGGTGAGTTCCTATTGGGATGGGTTACATTAAATTGTTAAGTCACTTGCAGTCGAATAATTATTGACGTCTGTATGGACGGAGCGCTGAAAAGTTGCTGTGTCGCATTAAAACAATATAAGTCACAATATGCAGCAATATGGAAAATTCAATACCCGCAATATAACATACATGTATAATTCTGCCAATCATGGGCAAATGATCAGAATGTTATCGCTCTGCTTATGTCATAAATATGTAATCGCAAGCATTGCTCAGCTGTTCTAATATTGTCACATCCTACTCTAACAAACCTATAAATTGCCATTTATTCCTAGTCCTGATTGAACCTTTATTTCATAAAGAAATATCGCCTGTGTGCCAGGTCAAGAGACACTTACAGAGCAATTTAAGACAGAAATGCAATCAGTATGTCCCGTACTTTGTGAAAAATTCGGTTACGAAATATATCTAATAGAGCTATCCACTCAGTGTTATCGATTTATGAAATTTACAGCAACTTTGCACGTTAATTAAGACAACACTGCAATAAAGAGTCTGCGTTTTCCATATAAAAAGTATATGACAAGCCAATGACATGTTTCCCGGGAAGATTAATGATGTTGGAACACGAATATGGCATTAAACAGATTAAAGGAATGTTCTTGTTATTTATATTATCTCAGTGGAAATAGACAGGGATCGGTTTTGGGATTATTATATAAGGGGCTGGGTTCTAATTATGTTTTTATGTACAGACACAGATGTGTCTGTACATATAGCCGTCATCTGCGTCTGTCGTCGCCGTCGCCGTCGTCGCCGTGCACTTTTACTGATAACACCATAAGTGGAAAACTGTTTTTTCTTTTGGCTTAAAACTTACAGAACTGATGAATATTTATAATATGCAGGTCAAGTTCGAAAATCAGCATGATCGGGTCACTTATAGGGAATTTATGCTGTTTTTTCACTTTTTTCAGCATATATGCAGCACCGATAACACGATAAGTGGAAAACCGTTTTACCTTTTGGCTTGAAATTTACAGAACTGATGAATATTTATAATACTCAGGTCAAGTTCGAAAATCAGCGTGATTGTGTCATTTTTAGTGAATTTAGGCTATTTTTTCTCTTTTTTCAGCATATATACAGCACCGATAACACCATAAATGGAAAACCATTTTACATATTGGCTTGTTTGCATCTTTATTTTCTGTTTTTTGTCTGTACATTTGACAGCTTTGCTGCCTTGTTTAGGATTACTTTTAAGGGGGTGCCATATCATAGGGTGTTTTGTTCATAGCCACTGACGTTGGAGGTTTTCACAGTAAAGTCACGATTGGTGCTTCCCTCTTAATAACGACATATCTACATTTTCATCAAATTATCAGATGTCTTGTAAGACATGTCTTGTAACAAAGGACCATTTATACTTATACTTATACTTATACTTAAAAATTTACCGTCAAATGAATGACTTAGTACAGAAAAAAATCATTCTACACTACCGTATCAAACATCGTACTTCTCAGAAAATATGTAATTCATTTGCACAGTGTGTATGAAATAGATCTTTTGCTTAAGAGCTTGTATCTTAATACATGATACATATGAATATAATTCTGTTCCAGCGGAGTTTCTATTCCTATGTTGTGGAATCTACCTCTGCTACTGTATACGTAGTGCACCATCACTGTTTGCAGAGACCAGATACATCTCCTGGGCCATTTATAACGAAACCGTCATCTCAGCCATACTACATGTAGCCAGGTAACGCAATTAACGGCTATCAATGCCAGTTTCTTATCGCTACACCGATTTGAAAGAAGTGTTTGTAACAAAAAAATACAAGCCAACATAAATCTCTGGTGTACTGTAATTCTTGATAACCTTTAAAAACAGAAATTTGGCCAATGGTTTTGAGCAAATGGTTTTGGGCAAAATCAATGATTGTGTATTTATATATATCGTTTTCTGATAATTCTTGTAAAATAATTGCAAGTAAAATCGTCTTGTACTGCTAAATTTCCTGACTTTGAAACAGACCGATGTTTCTCCTTTGCAGACACTTTTTGTTAACGATCCTGCATCCTGACTATATGTTCCTCATGTACTTCCTCCGCTGCCATCTAACGGTGTCCGTGACTCTGGTGCTGGTCTTCGGGCCAAAGGTATCTGTCATTCTTGGAACGCGTTTTCCTTTTCAAACTATTATTTTGGATTGATAGACATTGTGGTTTTCCTTGCACATTTGAAACAAAGAAAACAGAATTATTTCCAACCATTAATATAATTCTTTGCAATATATCAGAAAATCGGTTTAAAACTCGTCTAAATGACATCACTGACAGATTGATCTAATTAGTCATTGGTTTTTACTTGGGTTACAAAAGTATTATTTACTGATAATTGCCACGGAGAGCAGCTGTGTGTAATAAGGATGTTATTCCTCTTCTTTGCTGTAGCTTTGGTACACTCATCGACCACCTAAGACGGACTTCAGGGGCAGGGCGTTCTCAGACGTCGATGAAATCACCAAGCTCCGAATGGGTCTGACTCTTAACGGAGAGGTGACGGACATGAACATTGCAGAGATGGATCCAGAAGAGATAAAGGTACTAGTGAAGTGGTTGCTGATTTATCTGAAAATTCCCAATATCCAATATGTTTTTCTTTTTGATCTGACAAAAGTTTCGACGATAGGTTCTTAGGCTAATAGTCAGCCAACAGCGCATTGTTCTTTTATTTAAAATTCACGTCAGTTGAGGCCCACTTATCCTAATTGGGTCAATAGACTAATTTAAATGAATCAATGTCTGTTCTTTTGTGTTCTTGTGTTCTTTTGTATCTTTGCTATATTACGTGTTATTTTCAGGGAGAATTAAAGAGACTTTACACCCAGCTGCAAATCTTTAAAACAAAATCTATGCGAAAAGACAATCCTCATATATCGAAGCGCAGAGGCGGAAGAAAGCCGACTCATAGACGTTTTTCTTTGCAACCTTTCGCACACCATCACAAACATTCTCGACATCGTGATCACGAGCACGAGTATGAAATGTCAAGGACACCGGAAGAATCTACGAACAGTGCCGAAGGAATCACGATTATAGTCGAAGACACCACAAACGGTGAACACGACGAAGCACAATCCACGTCTCACCAAGCACAATGTCTTCAAAAGGAATCTTCTCCTGGTCCCACTGTAACATTCAAACCAGGAACCAAGAGGTGTTGAGGATGATTTAAAACATATTGTTTTNCATTTCCTCAGGTTCAATTATTAGGCATGTTAACAGTCTCATTATTTAACTAATAAGATGCCTAAAAGTGTTTGTTTGATATTTCCTGCATCTTTACAACATTGTTAGTTGATTATGTAAAAAACATGGTAAACTTGTTATCATGTATTGTGTAATAAGTGTCAAAAATGGAAATAAACTCATATCATTGCAGTTTGTCGGATTCAATCATCCACTATGTTCAGAATCTCAGAATGGAGGAAATTGGACATTTAACACTGTTCTATTGATACTTTTCCCATCTCATCAATTTTCTTAGTTGGTCATATAAAAATGGCAGTAAAATGTTTATTTTGTTTTATGTTAAAAAAGTGTTAAAAATGGAAATAAACCCATTTCAGAACAGTGCTGTCTTGTTTCCTGTTTTTTGTCTGTACATTTGACAGCTTTGCTGCCTTGTTCTATTTGCAGCTGTACTGCTTCTTGTCTTGTCTTGTATAAATTTCTTCCTTCTCACAGGGATCTTTATTTAGGTCCTCCACCAATTTATCAGCGGGCGAAGAGACAACAGAAATGCCGTTCAGTTCCAAAATCAGAATAGTTGCTTTATTGAATTTCCTTAGATTTTTATTACCGATTACTAGTCAAAATAACATTGTTTTCATGTTTATCTATATTTACTTTTCACTGAGAAACTCTGGAAGATAACTTTCACACACACCTAATGCATGCCAGCACATCTTCAACTTTTGACTTCATTCAAGTATGTGCGAATAGAATACTTCCACAGTCCCTCAGCTTTAAACCCAAATAAACCATATCATATATATGTATGAAGCAATGCTCACAGTTGCATACTAATTACGAGTTGCCGAAAATGACCTAGGATGTTAATATAAACTGAAGAGAGGTTTCTACTAAAAGATGAAGTGACATACTTACAGGCACCGATTTCTAGTAGACCCTGTCAATTTGCTCACTGTATACCAAATATTTGTTTATAAATCAGATATGTACAATAATTATAATTGTGATTTGTACTCCATCTCATCACAGGAGAACCAGAAGACCAATCCACCCCTTGGACCCAGAGATGTGTTGAAAACAAGTCAGAAGATGGAATAAAGCAAGAAAGAACAAGTTGGAGCAACATAAATCACGGCATCCATCTGAAAACAGAACCAGAATCCTCAACATCAGGCACTGCACCCAAATCTGAACCATTAATAGAAGAAAGAAGATCCAAGATAGAAATGATGGTGTGTGAAGATCCATCTGAGATGGAGGAAGAACCTTTGGAGAATAAGGGAACAGAAAATTGTCCTGTTGAGGTGAACATAAAACCCCACTTATACAAAAAAAAAAAAAAAAAAAAATTAAATCTTGAAAATTTGTTTGCTAGAAATATCTCAAATGAATTTTGTTTTATTGATATTCATGAAAATATCTACAAAACATTGAAAAATGATTTAATGCACACATTCATCTGATTAAAACAATTTTCAATTCAGTCTCTTCTCTTTTTTGAACTGCAATCATGTTATAATTTTAACAATAATGACTAACAGATTTCTTAAAATCACACTCCTCCACCTATCTCACCTATCTCTGTTTACATATGTATTTAAGAACTAAGACCACAGATATACATTATAAACAAGTATAAAATGTTAAACTAAAAGCTACCAAGAAACCAAAATATTCTTTAAATATTTAAATTTTAAAATCATTTTTAAAAGATGATTAGAGTCATTAAAGGATACATTTTCTTAGTAAGTAATTATTTTTCAAAATTCATTTAAAGTGTACAAGATTCTTCCTAGGCACATTTTTTAAGATGATTTACATTATTTTGTTATAAGAGGTTAATCATTAAAAACATATATATAATTATTAATGCACCTTAATATCATTCGAATTAATATTTTTTATGTTTGCCTTCTAGCGTACCATTGCCGATACAATATTCCATACCATATCAACCCGAATGTCTTTCATGTGGAGGGAGCTGGCAGTTGAACTGGGACTGGATGAGGATGAAATAACAACCATAGCATCTCAGCATCCAGACAGTGAGGAGCAACAGTGTGTTGAATGTCTTGAGCACTTCCTCAACAGGAACTTCTCCAAACCATGTGGTCAACTCACAGCAAGACTGGTGTCTGCTGTGTATGCTGTGCAACAGCCTGCATTTGCTGGTAATACAATTTTGCTTGTTTTTTTTACTTTTTAATAAATAAGATTTTGGCTATACCAATGCTTCAAGCCTTCTTATAAAAGAGAAAAGTTCCACATGTTGAATTAATGTAAAGGAAATTAAATAGATGCACTTGGTTTTTAGTCTTCCACATCTCTTCCTTTTGCCCTACTTCAAATTAAAAACATTACAAACAAGAACAGAATAAAACTGCTGCAAAACAATATACGACTGCAATTCAGAAAACATATTTCCTGAACAAATCAACCCAACAACTTCCATTAACAGTGCACCATTGCTGTAAATACCTACTCCATCTTCTTTCAGAAACCCTCTGTGACATTATGCAAATGGAAGGGCTACCCATCTGTCATGACCTCATAGTGAGATGCCAAGTTGATTCTAATAAGGAACCATTTGATGCCGTTGATTATGATCCCAAAAAAGATGATGATGGGGATGATGACATGGATGGAGAGCACAACTGCAGCTTGCCGAAAGAAGATAAAGAGCAAAGTTCTAGCCTGAAAGGTAAAGGGGGCAATGCACTTGATTTAGGTCTTAGTAGTCACTGTACCTCAGTCAACTCCAAAGACACATATGATGCTGATTCAATAATTGAAGAACAGGATGGAGAAACGTCCATTGAAGATTCTGAGGCATATCCTCACAGTGATATTGAAACAGCCAGTTTAACAGCAGACAGACTGCAGTCATTGCTCATGGCAGGCACTATCAACTATACAAGTATAGAAGAGATCTACCACATAGTTGAGACATCACCTGAAAAATTGGCCAACCTTAGCATGGCTCATCAAGAAAAGCTTGCAACTGAACTTTTATATTTAGGGTGTAGGGGAGAGGAGAATGCCAAGCAGTGCAAACACCTCAAGGAAAAGTTTATGAAGCATGCATATTCAAGAAAACCTAGGGTAAAAATGCTGACACGCGGAATGTTAAGAGATAGACTGATAAAAATATTTGAAAACACTACTGTACAAAACCCTTCTTTGTTCACTAAAAACTGGGCAATTTTATCTCCCACTACAAGACCGAAAGATTGGGCACCTATTTCTAAAGCCTTCCTCAGCATCTATTGTGATTTTTCTGGTCACAAGTTGCTGGAAAGAGTTTTATGCGGAAGCAACCAGCTCCAAAAATCTGTAGCAGAACAATTATGGAAGGATGAAACATTTGGTAACAATATAGAGACAATCACTAGATTTCTATACAACATCATAGGAAATTGTAAAGAAGGTACTGATATTCAGAAAATCCTTGTTGACCACAGTGGACAACAACCTGATACATTAAGGGAATGTATCAGAATGTTGTCCAAAAAAAGAGCTGTCTCGGAGTTTGTGCTTCAATTGCTATACAAGCTCCACATATCAAAAACTAAACAACAATTGTTTCTGTCTGCAGAAGAGAGGACACTACATTTGGATGTGCTGTCACAACATGTAAAAAAGTATGGACTATGTTGGCATGCTAGTGAAGGAAATGCAAAACTTCTGATGGAATACTTTTTCACCAACCGTGAATTTACAGAAGCAGAGCATACAGCATGTATGGAGATTTTAGCCAAAGATAAGTACACATCAGAACATCTACTACAACAGTTCTACAATATTCATATAACCAGAACACTGTCAGCAGCAGGGAAGACATCATTCCTGGAAGTGTTGTCACAACATGCAGAACAACATGGGAGATGGTGGAGCTGGTCTTTAGATAAGCAATGTCAAGCCAGAAATGCTGAAATGTTATTACAACATTTCTTTGTCAACACAAACATAACAGAAGCAGAGCATACAACATGCATGGATATTTTGTCCAAGGATGAGGACACATCAGGTCATCTACTACAACAGTTCTACAATATTCACATAACCAGACCCCTGACAGCAGCAGAGAGGACATTTTTCCTTGAAGTGTTATCACAACATGCAGTGCAACATGGAAAATGCAGGGGTAAAGCTAAAGGAAATGCTGAGATGTTATTACAGTATCTCTTTGTCTACACTGACACTACAGAGGGTGAGCAAACACTGTGTATGGAAATTTTAGACAAGGATGAATACACATCAGACCATCTACTTTATCAAATCTATGCAATTCACACCACCAGACCACTGTCAGCAGCAGAGAGGACATTTTTCACGAATATTCTGTCATATCATGCAGAAGAGCATGAGATCTGTTTTACTGCCATCAAAGAAAATACTGATATATTGCTTAATTACTTATTTGCAAGCACAGACATAAAAGAAGCAGAAGATACACTGTGTATGGAGATTTTAGCAAAGGTCAAGTACACATCAATACAACTACTTAAAAAGTTGTACAAGATTCACAAAACAAGAACACTGTCAGCAGCAGAGAGGACTTTCTTCCTTGAAGTGCTGTCACACTTTGTAGTACGGCATGGAGGCTGCAGGGATACATGTGAAGCAAATGCTGAGATGTTATTGCAGTGTTTCTTTACCGCCACAGACTCCAAAGAAGCAGAACACACAGTGTGTATGGAGATTTTAGCTAAGGATGAAAACATATCAAAAAATCTACTACAACAGTTCTACAAGATTCACAAAACTAGAACACTGTCAGCAGCAGAGAGGACATTATTCCTGGAAGTGTTGTCGCAACATGCAGTACAACATTGGACTTTTTGGAGTGCAGTTAAAGGAAATGCTGAGATGTTATTACAGTATTTCTTTGCCCACACTGACACTACAGAGGCAGAGCATACACTGTGTATGAAGATTTTAGCCAAGGATGGCCACATATCAGAAAGCATGCTTGAACAGCTCTATAACATTTGCACCACCAGACCACTGTCAGCAGCAGAGAGGAAATCGTTTTTGGAAGTGTTATCACAACATGCAGAACAATATGAAAGGTGCTGGAGAAGGTATGAAGAAAAAGAACATAGTCGAGCCAGAAATGCTAAGATCTTATTACAACATTTTTTTGCCCACACTAACACCACAGAGGCAGAACAAACACTGTGTATGGAGATTTTAGCTAAGGATAAGGACACATCAGAACATCTACTACAGCAGTTCTACAAGTTTCACACAACCAGAACCCTAACAACAGCAGAGAGGACATCATTCCTGGAAGTGTTGTCACAACATGCAATACAACATGGGAGCTGCTCGAGTGCAGCTGAAGAAAATGCTGGGATGTTATTACAGTATTTCCTTGCAAACACAAGTGAGGCAGTGCATGCAAAGTGTATGGAAATTTTAGACAAGGATAAGAATACATCAGATAGCATGCTCGAACAGCTCTATAAAATTCACACAACCAGACCACTGTCAGCAGCAGAGAGGACATTATTCATAAATATGCTGTCATATCATGCAGGACAGCATGAGAGCTGCTTCACTGCCATCAAAGAAAATGTTGAAATATTACTTAAGTACTTCTTTGCAAATGCAGGCACAAAAGAAGCAGAAGATACACTGTGTATGGAGATTTTAGCAAAGGTCAAGTACACATCAATACATTTACTTAAACAGTTGTACAAGATTCACAAAACAAGAACACTGTCAGCAGCAGAGAGGGCATTCTTCCTTGAAGTACTGTCACACTATGTATTGCGTCACGGTGGCTGCTGCAATACACATAAAGCAAATGCTGAGATGTTACTACAGTACTTCTTTGCAAACACAAACACTACAAAGGCAGAACATTCAATATGTATGGAGATTTTAGCCAAGGATAAGGATACATCAAAAGGCTTGCTACAAAGGATCCAGAGGGATTGTACAACCAGATCACTGACAGTGGCACAAAGGACATTGTTTTTGAACATATGGTCACAACATACAAAACAACATAGAAACTATTTTTTTTTTTTCGAGTCTCATTGGGTTAAGATATTAAACTATTTCCTTAAAAACCGAAACACTACAGAGGGACAGCATACACTGTGTATGGAGATTTTAGCTGGGGATACATATACATCAGATGGTCTACTACAACAGTTCTACAAGATGCACATAACTAGAAAACTGACAGTAGCAGAGAGGACATCATTCCTGGACGTGTTGTCACAACATGCAATACAACATGGGAGCAGCTTGAGTGCAGCTGAAGGAAATGCTGAGATGTTATTAGAGTATTTCTTTGCCCACAATAACACTACAGAGGCAGAACATACACTGTGTATGGAGATTTTAGCCAAAGATAATAGAACATCAGAACATCTACTACAACAGCTCTACAATATTCACAAAACTAAAACACTGTCAAAAGCAGAGAGGACATTATTCCTTAAAGTGTTTTCACAAAATGCAGTAAAACATGGAGACTGCTTGAGAGGAGGTAAAGGAAATGCTGATATGTTACTCCATTATTTCTTTGCAAACACAGACACTACAGAGGCAGAGCATATAACATGTATGGAGATTTTAGTCAAGGTTAAGAACGCATCAGGATATTTACTACAACAGTTCTACAAGATCCACACAACAAGAACACTGTCAGCAGCAGAGAGGACATCATTCCTAAAAGTACTGTCACAACATGCAGTCAAACATGGAGGCTGCTTGAGTGCAGGCAGAGGAAATGCTGAAATGTTATCACAGTATTTCTTTGCAAACAAAAATACTACAGCTGGAGAGCATGCACTGTGTATGGAGATTTTAGCCAAGGATAGATTCATATCAGCAAATTCTGCTAAAACAGTTCTTAAATTCACACAAACAGAACACTGACAGCCAAAGAGGGGATATATCTTCATGAACATGTTTACAATATGCAAAAGAAAATAGAAACTTTTGGAATGCCAAAAGTAAAAAAAAATGTTGACAGATTACTAAACTATTTCCTTGAAAACCCAAACACTACAGAGGGACAGCGTACACTGTGCATGGAGAATTTAGTCAAAGATTAGCACATATCAGGCCATCCACTACTACAGCAAAAAAGGACATTTTTTCTTAAATATGATGTCATATTGAATAGAATATTGTAACTCTTTCATCAATATTAAAAGAAATGCTGAGACATTATTAAAGTATTTCTTTACAAATCCAAACACCACAGAAGCAGAACATACAGTGTGTATGGATTTTAGCCAAGGATGTAGGCACATGGCACAACAGGCTTCAACAGCTACAATCCCAATTAGAAGCAACCAGAACTCTGAGAGCAGCAGAGAGGACCCTGTGTTTGGATATGGTGCAGAAAACAAAGTCCTCAGCAAAATTGACAATTGGATTCCAGCATAGTTGATAATGAAGTCATTTTTGTCAACTGCTTCAAGTGAGGCATCGAATCCAGAATTGATATGTTGGCCAAGGATAAGAACATCTCATAACAGCTAGGCTGTCCTAACTTTTCATCAGATGGCAAAATCAAATCTCTCAAGAGATGAACAAATTTAACTGCAGAACATTGAATCCAAGCTTCTATTTAGAAACTTCTACTGCAGAGAATATAATGCATGCAGTGAAAACATGTAGTACACTTATGTTTTAGGAATATTTCAACATTTTCTTCATGCCTTCCTTTATGACTAGCAGTTGAGAGATCACACCTAAAATATTTTGGTATCTTCCTTTGGCATTCATAATTCAAAGTCATTACAGACCACTTAACCCTTAAATAGCTATTGTCACAAAAAAGATTATTTCCATGGATATCGACTTGGGTCCTCTTACAAATTTACAGTTGAACTGAAAGGAAAAAAATCACCCGTACAACCTGTATAACAAGGAAAACCATGATTAAGAATTAGACTTAAAAAAACTTAAAACTAAGCACAGAGATTGATTCAGATTTGAATGAAAGAGAGTGCCAACAAATCAGTTAAGGGTAGAATGATTCTAGCAATTTAAGGGAAGGTGAGGAGAAGAGATTTTTAGTCAAATGTCAAGATTACCTGTTATTGGTTTCCAAGGGGAAATTGCTAAAACTCCAACATGAAGCTAAGAACCTTCTGTCAATTATTGCGTACTTGATATCAAACTAACTTTCACTTAATTAGTAAGAAAGAAGCTCGGTGCTTGTTGTTAGAGATTGAAGACCATGTAAAAACTCATGTTTTTTACATCATGTATATGTTCCCAAAGGAAGAAAATCACCCCATCTAGAAGGTTATTTGCTTACGTACTTGTTATTTCAGACAAGTTAAAAGTACAAAGTTCTGTCTAGCCCTTCTGTCACCAGTGATATTAATCTCTGTTAATGAATTATCATGTTCAAAATTTGATTAAGAAACTAAATGTTGCTCAAAAGATAGCCTATGTAAATGAGAAAATGAGACTTCCAGATACTGAAATACTGGTATTGATGATGCAAAACTGCAAGATTTTCCCAGTGCTAGTTTTAGCACAGAGTCAGAATGAAGAGCAGTTGGAAAATGAGACTGAAGAACAAGCAAATTTATCCCAAACCCCAGATGAAGTATTTGAAGTAGAAAAGGTCTTATGAGGTCAAGTCAGAAAAAAAAGGCGAAACAGACTGGAGAGGATTTCCTTATGATTAGAATACTTCGGTACCAATTGAAAACCTCAACAAGGCTATAATAGAATAATTAAAAGCAGATAACATGCCTAATAAAACTCACAGATGCAATTGAAAGTAATAACTCGTAAGACAGACAGCACAGTGTAGTTAATGTGGTTAAGTCATATTTTTATCAGATAAAATTAAGATGTACATGTAGAGTCCATGCAGGTAATGACGCCATTATACTGTTATGTGGATTTTAAAAGGTGCAATCAAATTTCATTGTTACTGACATTTGTTTTTAAACATGTACGTTAAGTCTTTTCCAGAATGATCCAATGGGTGTACAGCATTCATGTTTTTTCCTGCTAACATGACTGATAGGAATTCCCATATTGATCATGTCAGACAAAGGGAAGTACTGATTACAAGAAATAATGTGAATTGCTTTTAGACTTGTCAAATGTACCACCTTTATGTTTATTTTGTTTAACGGATATACATTGTAAGTGTCTGCATGAATATTTTCTGATGCCTGATACTTTAAACAAAATGTAAACACTATTAATATTTTTATACATCATATGTTTGTTGTATGAATTTACTTTTGTTTACATTCAGGCCTACCCAAATACCAGACTTGGCACTGAATGATCCCGAATTCACCGGTAGATCTGATCACACTAGTCAACCGGTTTTCTAGGTGTGTGTCAGTACGCATTTCACAGTATCATACCCCTGAATAAATTTTCGGATGAGATGCACTACTTTCCGACCCCGCTGAGAATCACCACTATCACATTGTGTTCTAGGCAAGAGTGGTGTCGCATCTGATACTTCAAAGCACATATATACTGACGCACACCTTGAAAACAGGTAGTGTGGTCGGATATACTGGTGAATTCAGGATCATTCAGTGCCAAGTGAATGTGCCCAGTGAATAAATATTTCTTCGTTTGTCTACTCTTTCAATTTTAATATCTGTCATTATGAGATTTTCTTTCTTTTTATTTCTTTTACAGAATATGACACTTGTCTTACATGACATTCTCTTTAATTTCAGGCAATACTTAGCATTATTACAGTTTATTTCCGTTAAGGGGTTCCTAAACTTACTGCTTCAATAATTTCAGATGATGCATTATAATTCTGTTGATAAGAATACCCGTTTTATTTCACCCACTACCTCTTTGCAATGTCAAACACTGTTGACAGTGCATATACAATTATGTACATGCATAATTGTTATCATTAACTTCTGCATGAATTATACCATTACACACTACAACTTTGCCTGATATCCATAACTGTATTGAATTTTGAAGATAACTAAGATATATGTATATAGTTCAGTTTTTCCTTTGACATGCATTTCTGTGTCATTCCCTTGCATATACTATACGGAGACAATGGACATTTGAAATTCATGGATAAACAGAAAACTGTGAACATTTATCTATACATGCGCCGCCATATGCAAATAAGACAATTATCCATTCAAAAATGAATGGCGCATGACAACACTGTCTGGAAGGACGAATATGACATAATATGGAACTGAACTGTTAATTCAGAATGCAGAGTGTAGTGAACTTTTCCAAATGCAAGTCCTTTTATTTTTGTGGCAATGAACATTAAATTTGTTAAATTTGAGTCATCATATTGGGCCTGGTAATTATGTCACATTAGGTATTGTGTAATGAATATTAAATATGTGAGGTATTTATGTATAAATATGTCTATATTTAGTTTATCAATCTTATGATTATCAGTTATCAATATTTCATCAGAAAGTTATTGGTATATAAACACTATATATTTTTATAACAATGATGACATGAAACTGATTACATATGCAATAAGGGAAATTTTCACATTTTTGTGACTAATTTATTTCTTGGTATAGTTTTATACTTGGATTGAATTTGATATAAACAATTGTTTCTACTATAGCCATCAAAAGGGAGCACTACAGTGTGGATAAATATATTAAATGAACAGGTACTTCATCATCAACGATGCACTGGTCGCAGTTGTGGTGAATGCCGCCCTATTGATTCATGTAAAACATTCCTACTACATATCTTAAATGACACGTGAAATAGTGAAAATGTTTAATGAAAATGTGTCTGAGCTGAAATAAGAGAGTCACAGGTTATTGTCATAATAGAATAAGAAATGATATATATATATAGACTCTTGGGCCACACACAAAGAGTGTAAATGCCAATTTGTACGAACTGACATATTTTCCAAAAAGTTATCAATTTATCTTCCTTTGAGTTATATTTTCGGTTTCATGTCAGAAACGAGTGAATAAGGAGCGGGTAGTGCTTTGTACAGGAACTGAGTTGCTTGATATGCTTACATTTATGACTAAACTGCATGTATGTAAATGGGAGAAAGCTGCTAGAGAATGCATGAGGTAGACACAGAAGTGAAAAGATGGTGGCATGGGAACCAATTGGAAAGTAGTTAATAAATAACATGAAAAAAATAACTTCCTTGTATTTACAACCTTGCATAACAACAAAAGATAAAGACAATAACTATCACAGGTTTATTCCTTCTCTGTATTCTACCTATATTCTTGTATATTCTATCTAGATTAATTGTTTTTATTGTCTCTTCTTAAAGCATAAATTACATTATTTGATTATTTTCTCTAAATTGCTTATACATCACAAGTTTGCACATAGACTGCTTCTCTGACGTACAGAATTCTGACATTAATCATCATTCTAGGGACATCTCCAGGAAATAGTTTCCTAAAGAAGTCCCTGGGATGAGGATGAAACATTGGAATTCTGTACGTCAGTGTCCAGTATTAAAGTTAATAATTTTACCTTTAAACCTCACAACTGGATAAATCAGAAGTTTATCTCTAGCTTCTAAATGGTAAAAATAAGAAATAAGAAAGGATTTTTAAATAGCAATTATTATGATAATAAGTTGATTATGAATTAATTTTATGTATTATCCTCTAATAAATGGAGCTTACATTCAATATATTGAATTTTTTTTTATTTCTTTGTTCCATTGTCATCCTTCACCCCCTCCCCCACCCCCAAAAAAGGGAGGAAAATATGCTGAGGAAACCCTATCAGTTCATCCATTTTATTACACCACAGATAATGAATTCTGACATGAAAGACTTAATAATTGTATTATTTTATGCCTTGAACAATTTGATCCAAAAAATATTGACACTGAGAACCTGGCATCCACCATATCTCTCACACACTATCTACCTGCTAAGAGCATAGAACATGGCCCATTTTGCCCCTTTCACTGGCATGGATGTATTACCCCCCTCCCCCACCCCTCCCAAGAAATATATCCCAAAATATTGTTCTTCACACTGTTCAACTAGTTTTCTTTAATTTTAAGGAGCTGTGATGTCAATTTCATATGAGTTAAATGTACAAATCAAATCAAATATTATCACATAAATGTATAATTTGTAAAGAATAACATATTTTGAGATTCTTGTTTTAAAGTAACTCAATTTAATCTGTAGTTGGTATCTTTAAATAATGAAAATAGTTTTTCTCTTTTTATCAAATGATATTTATTAGACAATGACCTAAATCTTTTCAGACAAGATAAAATATAAATTTATATCGACTGTATGAAAAAAAAAACTATTTTATTGTGGTCCCTTAAAATCGAATGATGAAAAAACTATTATATTATGGTCCCTTATCTATTAATATAAGATATTTGAAAACTTACTCTCCATTTGTTTGGCAAAGAGTTGACAAAGCATTAGGAACTTTATAAATGAAAAGAATGCATATTTGCCCGTTAGGTATTCTACTGCATATATATAAACTTATGTGTAAACTTATAATAAATCCAAAGAAACACCCATGGCAAATTAAAGAATATGAAACTAAATATTAGTATATGCCGACTTAAATAACTGTAACATAACTAATTCAAATAAACCATCAAATGAAAATTATCAGACAAAGATTGGTCCCTACTTGTACACACAAATATTTTACCCTCAACACATTAGTTATTGACAACATAATACTGTTATTTGTCCTTT
>NW_019773599.1:36158-76092 GCF_001039355.2 Lingula anatina | reverse complement strand
AAAAAAATTCACAGAAGACAAATAGACTCATTTATTTTCTTATAAATGTATGAGCTATTCTGTTATAATTCTTTATTTTATAGGCTAACTATCCATACCTGCCCCGTAATCAGCATGATTATGACTCGCAGGGATATTTGTCGTCACAGGGCGGTGTGAACAGTGTATACCAAGGTAAAATAGGTGTCTGTGTTCATGTGCGTGTGATTGTGTGTGCATGTGTGTGTGCGTGTGTGTTTTTGCACCTGTAGATTATGTTCCCGTCCGTTTGTTAATAGGTTTTACTACTTGCTCAGTCCGGTGCCAAAGTAAAAATTCACTTTACGTGGTTTAAGGACCAGTTTTGCATAATTTGGCCTTTGCTTGAATGGCCACATGTACCTAGAATACAGATCACAAACGATATACAGTCCCTTACAGCATATATTTATGCCCTTACATTTTCATACTTACAAACGATGCGACCATATTTTGTGAACACGAGAAAATACGCTGCTTTTGTGTCACTTTTTGAAATGAAATCACTACACTGATGTTAATTTTATTTCGTAAATGAAATGCTTTTATTAGTGTTTTCGTCGTATTTGATAACTATGTGCGATTCGTGCCAATGTACATGAGATGTAACTGATGTAAAATTCTGGTTCCAGGAAGTTTTGGTAACATCCCTCGTGGCGCTGGCGGCCAGTACGGAGCAAACGCCCCTGCCCAAGTTACCTCGCCCTCAGCCAGTCGACAACCAACTTACGGGAGCCAAGGACAGTACGGTAACCCTTATGGGGGTCAACAGCAATACGGCAACCCTTACGGGGCCCAACAACAGTACGGCAACCCATACGGAGCTCAACAACAGTACGGCAACCCATACGGAGCCCAACAACAGTACGGTAACCCATACGGGGCCCAACAGCAGTACGGAAATCCTTACGGAGCCCCACAGCAGTATGGCAATCCTTACGGAGCCCAGCAGCAGTATGGCAATCCTTACGGAGCCCAGCAGCAGTATGGCAACCCATACGGAGCCCAGCAGCAGTATGGCAACCCATATGGACCCCAACAGCAGTACAGTAGCCCTTACGGGACCCAACAGCAGTACGGTAACCCTTATGGTGCCCAGCAGCAGTATGGCAATCCATATGGTTCACAGCAGTACAGCAGTCCTTACGGGGCCCAACCGCTAAATGCTAACCCATACGGCGTTCAACAGTTTAGTAACCCTTACGGCGGGTATGGAACCGGATACGGGCTACCAACATATGGACCCAATAGCTTACGAAACACTCGCTATTAGATCTAAGGTACCGTAGACATTACTGAAGACATTTTTTAAAATTCCACATTTATTTGACTATTGGTCACTGTCGTTAATTTTTAGTCATTCCTTTATGACTGATATAACAATACTGAACGTCAATTATTACCATCCTCTCCATATTGTTTCACCTTTATACTAAGTAGGCCTATGTGAACCATTTTCCATTTTCAGAACAGGATATGTGCTATTATAACAGAGACAATGTTTTCATTGCAGTTTGACCACACGGGGCCAAAGACGCGTTCAAGCTTTAACTAATCTGTGATGCATCATCCACTCTCTATAAATCCTCCACCGGTAGAACCTACCCGGACGCTAGTTCATATTTGAACTGGATACCGAGAGAGGGACCGTTTCATTAGTATAAACTCACCGGGTTTCAATTATACATGTAGATAAATAATGCTGCTTGCATGTAAGCACACCAAAAAATGTTGTTGTCATGAAAATAAGACTTCCATTAAAATGCCGTGATCTGTTTTCGCTTTTTGCTCTCACTTTTCATTTTTTCAGTGTCTTATATACCAGTTCATTAAACTATAATTATATTTATTATTATTTTGACGAATACATGTGGTTTGATTTTCGAGTTGCGCGTTCTGCTTCACAACGATTATTCAGCTATGGCCATTAGCGCCTATTTCTCAAATGCTACATATGTATAGTGCAGTAAGAGCCATTTGCTTCATTCGACAAGATTATAAACACATTTTGTTTGCAGTTTTGGGACTGGGTAACAATAAACGTTTATGTGATATGTATTCTTTTGTTTTCTGGTAGTGCTCATGTTTTTTTTTTTCATGCCTTTGCTGTACAAGGTCGGAATATTTTATTTCGTATTATGTTTTTTTTTATCTTATTCTTATAATGAGGTTAATTCTGACAAAGGTGTTTTGTTTTGTTTTGATATAAGATCATTCATCTGAAGTTTAAAGCTTTTAAAAAAAGCTATAAAAGTATTTCTGTTTCTGTTTTAAAATTAATAGATACGTTATTATAAAGATCTCTTTATAGATTATATAAGATAGGCCTCGTGCTTATTATAACGTATCTTGTCAAATCTGTTATAATTGGTTATTTCAATGTTGTCTATGACGTATCGACACTGATGTCGATAATATAATAATTCTCACCTGTAGAAGTAGACTCCTGATTGCGACAGAGGTCATTGCGTGAGACTGAAGAAATGCTGCACAGCAACTGCAATAAAGAAGCTCAACTAACACACTTTGGTTGTCACTAAGCACATATCGATCTGAGTCAACTATAAACGCAGGGACAAATGCTCGTGTGATCAAAAATATGATATCGTCTGTGGTTTAGCCATAGTAATCAAGGATAAATCTAAATGGTTCGCTGGTACAAATGCTAAGATGTATAATACTGATTAAATGTAGGAAATGCTCAGTATTTTGTTTCAAGTAGCTGCTTTACATTTCTACCGACAATATTTCTGTCAAAATAAAATAATAATTAAAACATACTATGTAAGTACCGTTGGCTTTCATATTTAATTAAAGGAGCAAATATCAGTAGAAATGGCGGAACAGTTAACCAAGTCCTACGGACCATACTTTATTACCTAGGAACAGTAGTTCTAGTAGGACCTTGGTTCCTGGCTCACTATTATAATTTTTACTGATATAATAGGTAGGACTTACATCATTCCCAGACTTTTAATCCTGCTCAACCTATGACAGTAATCTACGCCGTCTATTTTGAAGTCCTAGCATTATGCAATAACATGTTGAAATGTTACAAGTATACAATTCATTGCATAGTGAGCTATAAATATGATGGAAAAACCAAATTTGATCAGATCGTCTCTTGTGTGTAGTGGTTAGCTTGCAAGTCAAAAAGATTAGTATGGGAAGATGCATGTTCGATCCCATGCAACGGCTCAGTCTTACACTTGATTGTTCGTTTGATCTACCATCGTAAACGGTGCATTTAGGTATAAAGATCGCAAACATAAGCACGCACACACGCACACACACACACTCACACGCACACACACACACACAGAGACATATCTTGCTATCGGTATAATACCTTTATTTTTCAAAAGATATTAATGAGGAAGATTAAGATAACAAACCTACAGAACAAGAATATCAAGGGGAAATTAGTGACAGGGTAACCGGGTTGAGAGAATCGGTTGGAAACGAAACTTAAAAAGAAAAATTGAAAATGTGCAAAAAGGACAAAAGATGCATGCACATAATAAAAAAGATATTAAATATGTAATATGTATATATATATGTTATAGATTTACCTCTTCTTCTGTCACTGTGAAAAGTAATAAAATTTGTTCAAACTATGAACTGACATTTATACAATATATCCCTTTCAATGTACTTATTTAGTTAGAATTGTCCTTTTTCATTATTTATTTTCAAAGTTATTTTTATTCAGTAATACCTGTAAGCACCAAGGGCCTTAAAAGAGACAGAAAGGGTGAGAGGAAATGCCTTGGCTTGGACCGTATAATATAGAAAAAAAAGATTTCTGAAAAATCTAGCCCCTACATCATATGTGCGGAAAAAAGAAATACCCCTCAAGGCTGAGTAAACGCCAGCAATTTTAATAATTATGCAGAATAAGAAATACATATAAAAGAATTAAAACCCGACAGCTGTTTTGATTGTTTTTGTTACTTTATGAATATATGAATATAAACTACATATCGGAAAAATCAAAACATCGCAAAATATGAAAATAAGATGTCACACACATGAAATAAAGCAAAGCTAAGTATACCTATAATTCTAATATACCTATAAATCTAATCATCAATATATATTTTTTGTGGGTTAAGTATATAGGACATGCGATATTAAAATTTTGGGAATGCATGACCTTGTACATGTAGGCAGCACGTTTTGACCGAAAGTGGGCCCTCCTGCCCCCTACAAGGTCACAGATTGATGTTTCTTTAGATATTCTTGCACATTTCTGTACTGTGACACCCAGAGAAAATGTTATGCTCAAAAATCAATGCCGTAGATAGTGGAGCGCCTTTCTGATCAGGCACGAAATATGTAACACTCGTCTCACTCGGCGGTTAGAGAAATACGCTAAAAACTGCCCTACGCTATAATTACTCAGATGAGATATCAACTTAGACAGTTGAATGCACCATTTTACATGAATCAATTTATTGTTACCCAGTTTAAGTTCCAAATCTCTCATCTCACTGACGAAATGAAGACAGTCTACATCAGTTTTTTTCCCCCGGATACTATTTCTGCACACGTAAACTGAAACAACCTTTTTGTCCCCAGCACCGTGAGAGACAGCCACATCCACACATTACGTGTTATCACAGCACCTGCGGTTACTTGACTTCTTAGTTGCCAGATGGCCGTTCCGATAACCTCCCTACGGAGCGTGTTAGTGACACCCATGGGGTGATTCATTAACTGATACTTTTCAATTAGGTAACATTTACTCCATCAGATACACACAACAGGACTGAGAAGTTCGAGTCACATTGTCATCATTATTCTCAGTACAAACATTCCATTCATCGTACGACAGTTGGTGGAAATATGACCAATAATTAAACACCTCTTAACACTTTTCTTGACGACGACCTCTGACATTGAATTGTTAGCTCTTTATGTCTGCGGCTTT
Organism: Lingula anatina; assembly: GCF_001039355.2. The sequence goes on along the minus strand of NW_019773599.1, from coordinate 71,141 downwards.
GTAATTATTTTGAGACGTGCCGTGATTCAGATACCAAAACGATGAAAGCGACAATTTATCCATGTCTTTAATTTTTGGGAAGTTTTCTCTTTACATCCGAGCCCCAGTTGTTTAAAGGCCACTCACATTCCCGAAGTCTCATTAGTCTCATTAACCTTTGACTTATTTCAATATTTAGAAATCTCTAGACGAATCATTTTATCAAAACTGACAGCATGTTTTTTAACGTTGGACACTGTAAAGGATTTTGTATTTATTTCATTGGACATGAAAACGCAAAAAAATATGTTAGCAAAGAGCAGTTGAAAATTTCTGCACATACAGGTAGTTAAACACCTTTTACTTCGTTTTCTTTTGGATGAAAAAAAATGAAGCTCATAAGACTACAAAGCACAACGAATGTTTCCGCATTTTGTTTGTGTTCTCGTAGTTTCTGTTGAATTATTATTGACTTCAAAATAGTGCGATTTCACCATGTTTTGGGCGTCACCTCGTACATACAGTATACTGGCAGACTTTTGTATTGTATTTTAAGACATTCCGGTGTTACAGGAATGGAAGTCTGGGCGGCTGCCTTATGATTAGTACAGTTTAGGGACAGTTGGAGAATTGAGGTTAGTATATAGGACGAATGTCATCTGTACTAAGTGACAGGACCCGCACGAAAACGCAGTAGATGCTCCAGCGCAGTAGACTACTGCAAACATACTGCAAATATGCTTCAAATCTGCTTCGCATTGGGAGCTAATTAGCATATTTGAAACATGCTTCTATCATGCTGCTAATCTACTGCATTAATGCTCCTCCTCTGTACAACCCTATGTAATTTTTGAAGTAGAATTGTAGTAGGGTATACTGCATTTCTACTGCAAATATGCTCCACACCACTACTGCGTTAATGCTTCTTTGCTACTTCGATACTACTGCATTTTTGTGCGGGAGGAAGCGGACTATGGTTTCTAGCGGACTTCCATTCCTGTTACACTGGCATTTACCTATCTGAGTTTCAACCTCTGTCGTCCAGAAGCTAACATCCCCTTACGCCCTTGCGGAAATTTTCGTACATATCCCTGTCTCGTATGACATCATGTAGTACAGATGGCCTCGATAAAGGCAAAAGCAGATGATCCCCATTGGACAGCACTTATTATCTTTAATTATAATGTTTTTGAATCTGATCATTTGTAATGGTTTTCTTGTAAATGGACACATTTGTCCTATCCACAACAGAGTTATTTTGCTATTTCTCAGATGATACCATTACTTAATTCTTTATCTCTCTCTTCAATAATGGTGATTCTCAGAACATCCACGCACAATACCAGTTCTCTGGAATAATCATTATTCTTTTCGTGACACAAGTAATGAAGCACTTCTGAAACGATCTAAAACACAACCTACCATTAAATATCGCTTACATCCCATCAAAAAATGACAAATGTTTTTTTCTGCGCCAGACTGTAGCCGTGAGGACGGCGGACCATCGTGATTAGCGGTGCTGGCCAAGTCTATAAAAACGGGAGAGAGAAACCAGACACCTCCATCTTAGGGATCTCCACCACGATGGCTAGTTTCCAGAAGCTGCTCGCTGTCCTCGCCTTGACCACCCTGCTCCTGTGCTCTGTGTCCGGGGAGCTGGGAATTAGGGGCTACTATTATGACAACTACAATGGACGTGGTCGTATCTACTATGGGAATTACTTCAGACCAATCTACAGGCCCATTTACAGACCAATTTACAGACCCTACTACAAGAGGCCTTACTATCCACACCCATTCCCTTACAAGGGTTAGCCTCGAGCCACGGCTGGTACGTGAGTGTGTTGGATATAATATATAACATACGAATTTGGGCAGTGATCTGTTACGATAGAAAACGGTATATGAGTGTTTCCTTAAGTGTAATGTGACAATTAATATTTTTAATTATCTTATTACGAGGAACCTCTGATGTACTGGGTAGTGCTACAATGAGATCTTTAATTGTAATTGATTCTCCTTATTGGTCGTAACGGCTGCACAAAAAAAATCTTCATTGTGAATTTTTTTTACAATTTAAGTACAATTTTCTGTTTTAAATCCGAAAGCCAACATAACAAAGCAGTAAATGCAATCTTATACTGCTATTTCATTCCCTTTTTAATAATTGAAGTTTTCATTATTATCATTTATCATTGCCTCTTCTTGGCCAACTTGCTGTCACAGTCTTTGGCGAATGATCTTACCGACGGTTTTTTGTTCCAGACGGCGATGCGCAGAGAAACGGTTGAGCCATCTACAACATAACAATATCGTCTAGACTGAGTCAAGAAAACCTGTTTATTTGTAAACAGTGGATTCCCTATAGACTACGGAAGTTAAAACTCGTGCCAATGTGCAGTACAGTCTCAGATGATCTAACTAAGCTTGGAGAAAAACAAACATTGCACATGGACTCTTCAAGGTTTTTGTCGTGCTGTTTACTGTGGAGTGGCATGCAGCTGAAAATGTCACATTTTACATTGGACTGTCTTTCAATAAAGATTTTTTTCTCTCAGTCAAATTTTAGTCTTTGTTATGCAGTTCATAAACTAAAACTGAGCAGTACAATCAGAATAATGCTGACTTGAAAACATTATAGCAGGTAAAAGCAATGCATTAGTACTTTCAGTCTCGACGCTTTGTTAATTTAACATGGTATGCATAGTACCATTTATAAAGGAAATTTGAAAGAATTGGAAAATACGTACAAAAAAAAAAAAAAGAAAGAAAAAGAAAATGGAAGGGATAACATGAAAGGTGCATTTTTGCCGTCTCACTGATGAACAGCCCTGCAATAAGTAATAAGAGATGGCATAGGCAGGACTTAAAGGTCCATTCTCAAAATCATCCCTGAGCTAGTATAGTTAAGGTATAACCTTTTCGATAAAACGGTGTGATTACGTCACTCGATCACAAGTTCCGGTGTCAGCATCTTTACTAATCTATAAATTGCCTTTATTTTTCAACTACACTTGACGTGAGAATTTGTTCTTGACAACCATTATCTATAAGGTGTAGAAGTGGGAAAAAACAAAAACGCCCACAACTTTGAACTTCACGGGCACGTTTATCGTCTTGCAAAATAATAATGGCACTTTCCCAAGTTACCATGACCTCTGTAAAACAGACCCCTGTCTTCAGCGTATTAAAATTACCCTCCTGTGCCAAAATACTGCCGTCTAGACATTGTGCATGATTTAATTGGACATCACAAAATTTAATATTGCGTGAGGCATCCAAGTGGCACTGATAAGATTCGAAGAATACCATGATTTTGTTCTCATCGTTGATATAGAATTAACTTACCGCCCTATATATTCACAACGTTGCACAAAATTTGCACCGTTTCAAAAGCCTCAGCGTTGTAATGGCAGCCGTTCAGAAGTGGTGCGCTTTGTTGGCCATGGCAGGGCTTCTTCTTTGTGTCACGTCGCCTGTGTTTTCAGAAGGTTACTTGGGCTACACCTACGACCCACCGCTTCAGAGATATCTGCTTCGAATTTTCTTGTACAACAGGGCACGGACCGACCCACGCTCTCTCGTAAGGCTCTTCATCTACCTTCGAAACCTTCGGAATGCTGGGTAAAATTTGTCCCAAGGTAATTATTGACTGCGGTTTAAGATATAAGGAGGAGAAGCGATAGCCAGATTTTGTTGGCATGAAAATATACAAATATCTTTCAATACGACTAAAACTAAGATCAGTCATTAATAATATAGCCATTTCCCAAATTAAGAATGTACTTTTTATTTTTCACGCACTTATATATTTTTGTACTTTTAGGTGCCTAGAAACCAGCGGCTTTGACCAGAACGACTATACTACAGATGACTTCTACGGATGACTCCTCTGAAGTTCTATTTCAAAGGCTCGCAAAAGCAATACATTGTACAATTTTCGGCCATGATGATAAAGACGCTTGAACTCAGGCGAACAAAAAACATTGACATTCTTGACTTGCGTATCATTTATGGACAAGCGGTCAGGGTTACAATTTGGAACAATAATGAAATAGATTGTATGACAAATACATTGCCCTTTACTGACAAAAGAAATCTAAGCAGTGGCAAAAAATAAGATGAACCACAACCATTTGTTTATCTCGTATATATAGTCTCGTTCAATAAAGGAACATTAGTCCGCACAATGTATTGAATTTTAGACACCTATATGGTTACGTAGATGTCCGTTCTAATCATCCCAGACATTGAAAATATTTATTCCACAAATGTTGTAAACTTGTTGTAATCTTATTCCATCTATTGTGTTGGAGGCATCTATCGCAAATATGCCTTCATACAAAAGCAAAGCTCCTTCTATTTTGGAACTAAGGTTTAGGTTTGAGAAAACCATTATTGATCAGTGCACCTATATCAATTCTATTGTATCTTTCTGTCAATGAGTCCTCTGAAGATATCCATAGGTTCACCCACCTGAAACGTCATAATGATGTCAAAATATCGGTCTTTATGTACTACATGATGTAGGAGATTACACACAATGAAGCACATATTTTTCTACGCCGCGCTTTTAAATGGCCGGCTGGTCTGTCTGACCTTCCTTCGGGGCTCCCGGCAACACTTTCCTTTAGACTGTATAAAGCCCTTGCTATTTAAGATTGCGTTCAAGCTTCATTCATTCATTCAAACAGCCCCCTCTTCTCTGATGTACTCATTTTTTGTATAATTCGTAATTTTATCAGTTGACATTTAAAAATGGGCATTCATCTCATAGAAAAACGCTAAGAGCTAAATTAAATTCAGTATCGTGAACTTCGTGAACGCAACTTACATATTTAGTATGCACAATAACTTATCTACCCCTTATATGGTATCGGAGGGTACGTACATGTAGGTAGCATTGGCGGTTGGCTGTAAAATTGCAGCCCACTGAAAATGAGCGGATTACTGTAAATCGACGGCCGGTTGTCTAAAGGTACCTTGCTGTACATATACTGTACATTGCCACTATAGAAATAGGGTCCAGATCTGGTCTGGGTGTAACCATGAAAGCGGGAGTATACGCAGACTAGCATCGTATTTATACCCATATGTGTCTCCATATTCTGTCTTCCCCACAGGGAACGCCAGTAGCACCACAAGGGCTGCCATCAGGACCCCTACTCCATGAGATCTTGCCATTTTTGCCAGGGAAGAGTTTGGTCATGCCTCGTATAATCAACCGTCCATTCATTTCCCAACTTGTCAATAGTTTGAAGAAAATCTTTATTACATCTATTTTGAATTTTGCCATGAACTATTATTATCAGTATATGACAAAGGTGAAGGTTTGCGAGCATAAATATGTCCTTTTCAACAAAAATTATCTTCATTGACATATTAAATATAGTTCAGCCGTTTTCTCATGATTCATGACTTCATCGATTGTAATTTTATTAACATATCATGCTAGACAAATATAGGTTTTTTCTAAAACAATGAAATAAACGCTGTGAACGATATCGTGTTATACTATATTTTATTTGATAATAGCTAACATGAGCATAGCAAACGCTTTTAGTCCAGCGACCTCGTGTCAGCTTCTTATAATTAGCCTTAAAAACTGCCTGATGTGGGTGGAGCAACGCCTTTGTGTACTAGAAAGCATAATATTATAAATGTGATAACAAGCGTGACTCACTTCCTTCTCGATATCTATATATATATAAATTGCATGGTGCCCCTGGCTCTCCTTCACCAACATAGTCTATAAATTAAACTGAAACCCGTTCAATCTTTGTGGTACTTAAGGTACCGTTGCAATTTTCGAATCAAAATGCTTTACTTGCTGAGGGTTTATGTCTCCGTTCTATTAGTTCTGTCGTGCCTAGACCTCTCACTCTGTTTGCATCTCCCTGGGCCTGGCGTGCCATACCCCGGGGACCCATATGGCTTGCAGCCGCCGATATACTCACAATATGGTTTCCCAGTGACGGGATATCCTGGGACAGGATACCCCGGGACGGGATATCCCGGGACAGGATACCCCGGGACAGGATACCCAGTGACGGGATACGTGTACCCCGGGACAGCCTATCCTGGAGTGGGATACCCGGCATATGGTATTCCTGGGTACGGGCCGTACAATTACGGATACCCTAACTTCTCTGCTCTCTATCTGTAGGCGGATCCTTACAAAAGGTCAGTATTTATTTCGCCATCAGCATTGCTTTGTTTCATTGTGGTAAGCCTATGTAACATTTGAAACAGTTATTTACCACGGCCGCTGTTCTTTACGAAAAAAAAATATATATTTCCTTGGAGCATCATATAATTCCTCGTTCATGCAACTTACTTCATTTTGTTTGCAGATCACGGATTTGTTTCACGCCCAGAACGTAGAACAAGAATAACTGAGGACTGCATCTTCACCTACAAAGAGATACTAACATTCCTATGGCATTGTTGACGAGCCTACTTTGAGGATGTGAAATCGCCGTTTTTTATAACTCTTTCGCTTTAATGTTTAACTGTTTTTCAAACTCATTAACCAATAATGCCCTACCCTTGAAATAGTCCTCAATGTTGAACATGCTGTAGAATATAGTAAAGCATATTGCTGCTACAAAACCATCTTACAAAGACATTTAACCTGCTGTAGAATACACTGGAAGCTATGACGAGGAGATCTACAGCCATCAGCGTACACGAATGTAGAGATAAAGTCATTACGCTTAGTCAATATTACAGTAAATGTTTCAAACTTATTTTAAGGCCAGTGAATAAATATGCCTTGTCGACGACATTTATGCTCGTGTCATTATTACTTGAATTTTTTTCTCTCGCCACCACCTAGTGAGCACCCGATATTTCATCTTTTACCGAAAACAAAGCGACGTGCAAACCCCTTTTCTGTCAGTTAATAATGCAGTGCAGTTTACATTTTCAGAATTTCCTTAACGTGGTCTGTGCAAAGTTAGTCATATTGATAAATATAATCATTATTCACTTTCAATTTTTGATAACTAAGCCGTGTCATTAGCTAACGTCCACGTAAAATCTTAACTCCAGAGTTGGCGCCCTATAATTTCGTCTCATAAAATCGTTACATTATCTTCCTCTTGAACGCCTGCCTTAACTATTTAGAAAGTAAGACATACTTCAGTTTTACTTTAACTTTTTTATTAATTTGACAAGCGAGGTATCTAGATAAATCAAGTACCCAGCTGCCTTCGTTATCATATGTAGTTCAACCTAATCCACCCTGTGTCAAACCACGGCACGAACCAAACGTGCTGAGAAAACCACAAACTGCTTTCAACTGAAACGCTTCACGAAAATGAGCTGTGCGTCCTGATTTAAAAAATCTACAACTTGTTGCATGTTAAAAAGATCAAAACCTTTGTTACGCGGTGTTAATTTCATTCTGATTTGGCGCATTATGATAAAAAGCAGTTTTTAACTTTGGAATGGCTCTTTTATCCTTTAATTTCTATATTTCAGATATACTTTCTCATCAACTGTTTTTTTATACCATACGCTTTATTTTTTCCTCGCAAATTCTTCTTTTTTTCAACTCTGAGCAGTCTGAGCAGGACAAAGATACACACGGTAATATTCAACTCAAAGTTATCTCATCAGAGATATTCGCGCCAAATCGATTTTCACCTTTAAGAAATTCTTCTACCACAAATTAAAACTTGATCCTTCCCTGCCCTTAAATTCAATGTTTTATATCATTTCTACTTAATTATTTAATTTCAAATGTTTCAAACGCGTATAGTGTACTTTTAACAAAGATTAATAAAAAATAACTGACTGCATTTTTTCCTAAAAACTTTTTATCTCGATGTATCGAAATGTTTGCTTTGAGAAAAAAAAATGCATTCAAATTCGTCCTGTTATCGATACTACGCATGTACATGTATCCAATATCTATGAGTAAAACTGTGTGAACGTTAAGAAACAGGGGCATCATCATCGTCAAAATATTTCGAAATATGTGAATTTCTGGACAAAAAGTACGACACCACAATGACCTTTAAGGTGAGAGGTCAAAGAATGATAAAAGATTACATATCAATTAGCAATTACGAGGCGTTAACCGTGACACCAGCATCTAAAGAAAAAAGTATTCGCTAAAAAAGGCTTTGACATTTCCCTGTATTAAATTCAAATTAATGAAATGCCGATAAAGTTTTATACTGCCTGCCCAAATAAGATAGGATAAGCGTTCATATTGTTGACTTGAAGAGGACTAAGGAACACAACGCCTGGTGCTGGACAGTTTTGAGCGGATTGGTATGGTCGCCGGCATGGGAACCCTTGGTAATTATCCAGCGTTCTTAAAACGTTGAATTTTAACATTTCTTTTTCTACGTATTCAAAGAACCAAAATGTTGATTTTCTTCTATTTAATCTTTATTGATTTTGATGTCTTTTTCATTGTCTTTCATTGTGGCCCATAATAGAGTATGTCAAATTAGAAGCATATCATTCTTTTGGCTCATATTAATGCATTTTCAGATCGGTGAAATAATTGGTTCAATCTAGCATCCATTAAACAAGTTAGTTTGATGGTTCCTAGGATATTCTTATCAATTAATCTTATTAAAGATTCGGCTGCTATAGGACTAAAATTTTAGTGGATATGTTATGATTTCATAAAATTTAGTTCTAATTAAATTATGAATTAAGTGCATGTATACAGGTAGTGAAAACAGTATTCCTGTCTGTCGCTTTCACTTGACCTCGTGCGTGCGTGCGTGCGTGTGTGTGTGTGCGTGTGCGTGTGTGTGTGTGTGTGCGTTCGCGCGCGTGCCTGTGTCTGCTTGGATACGTGAACATGTCAGCTGCATTAATAAATGTTCACCTTTATGTAATTACAGGACTGTCCAGTAAGGTTGTGGCAGCGGTGATGTCCGCATTGTCCATTATGTCGCTGACCACTGCCTATCATTTGCCGGCAGGTCCTTTACCAGACTACTCCTACCCTGACTACGGCCCTCCAGTAGCCCCACCCCCGCTGTACGGCCTATCTAAGTCTATAGACTACTCCTATCCAGATTACTTCAAGTACGGTTACAAAGACAAGGAACCCTTAGACCCGGAATACAAAGACAACGAAGCAAAAAAACACAGTTATCGCAGATTTCGTTATTTCATCGACTACGGTAAACATTTCCCAACTGTCAACAACAATAATAATAATAACAATGTCACGCCGGCTCCCATCATCCCCATACCTCAACCTTATTACCCCCCTCCCCCTCTACCACCAAAGAAATATTTCCACTCCTCTCCCCCCATGCCCTATCAAAAACCCTTTTACGGAGCCCCACCCCCTTACTGGGCGCACGGTGGCGGCCATTACGAGACCAAACAGCCAATGCAATACAAGTACTCTCCGTACCCGCATTCAGCGTACGGCGCCGGATATAAGGGCGGACACGGCGGTATGTACGGCCCCTACGGAGCTGGTCTCAAAGGCGAATATGGCTATGGTCATGACCTAGGATATGGCGGAGGGTATGAGCCGTATGCACGAACTTACTACCTAGGAGGACACTATGGCGTCGGGATCAAGGCTGGTAACTATGGGAACGGTTACCTGGGTTACGGAGCCCCAGGCTACAAGGGATAATCGCGTTGCTATCCAAGAGACAGATGACAGGAATAAAAAGGTAATAAAACAGGGATGCAATTATCTCCATATTAAATGTAAAATTATGAAAAAAAACTTAAAACTTCTACCCTCTTAACACGACAAAAACAATACATGAAAGCAGGTCATTTGTACCGCCATTTGTGGCACTAATTTTAGACGATGGCTGAAGGAAAATTAAGACTTTTGATGAACTAAGAGAAAGGAAAAGGCTAAAACTTTATAAAGACCCTTCTCCCAAATTTGTTTCAAAAGTATCTTTTTCTCTGTATCCCCTTTCCTCAGCCTACATCCTTTACAGGCTATAAGTTTATTGGATTATCAAATGTTAAAATGTTTAACGTGTCTAATGATGTCATCCATTTGTTAAAAACCCCCTTTACGTCATGAATCTGATGGTTTTGCCCTCATATCATTTCAGAAACGTTGTGACATTGTGACAAGTGGCAATTGCGTGTGACCCGGACTGCTTCCTGTTAACGAGACACTAAAATTAGGGCGTTCCCATAAACGATGCCACAGTGTGAACTGAGACAAAAGAGTACAGAACGTTTAAAGTGATCCTCAATACGAGGACGTCAAGATCTGAACGGTGATCACCAAGCTAATATCTCCGCTGGCGTACCGACATGGCATGTAATGAAGGGTACAATGAAGATGAGCAAATGCCTGTCAACTAGGACAAAATCAGATAGTAATTTGGCAACTTCACGTCTTGAAATAGAGTTTCAATAATTGAGGCACAGTAAGTGCTACTGTCTCCCCCTGACGGAAAAAAGTCACCACGGAAGCATTCCAAATACATAGTTTAAGAGTTAAAGAACGAGCAAACATCCGTGCCTCACGTTCACGTACATGTGTATATAAAATCTTTTTCCGGCTTTATTTCTACAAAAGTTGCTCTAGTTTAGGTACAAAGCATTAAAATAATTGAAAAAAAATAGTGTGTTTTTGGAGAAATGCATACTCGAAGACAGGGACGAAACGTAAAATAAAATGTAAAATTCTTGAGAATGAACGTAACATTGTTCAATCTAATACGGCCTGGGAATAAATTTACGCATGCTTGGCAAAAAGGTCCAAAAGGCGTGAGAGCCGACAGCATCAGACAACGTGAAAGTATTAATGGGTGGGGGCTGTGCACGTTGAATTTATGCCTCCCCATTTCTCGTATTCTCAAAAATAATGCCTGAATTATCCGTATTCCCATCAAAACTTTGTCCACTTCCAAGACAAATAAATGGAAGCCCCATAAAAACCACCCAGTTTTAGGCAGGAATAAAAAGTGTTTCAGACCACAGCAACAATTTCGTAGCTTAATGAAAAATAAAAAAGCATTTAAGAAGTCATTTACCAAAATCTTTTCAAGTTAATGGAAAATTAACGCCAGGCAGACGACAGTCTCCGATTCCCGCTAATATTGGTGGTTCCTTATCGCTTTTTGGACCGTAATTTATGCGTGGAGTCTAAAGGGGGTTATTTTCTTCTTATCTGCTGCATTCCTAAATAAAAGTGTATTTTTTTCCCCTACGAGATAGACTAATTGTGATGCTGACAGTAACCACCCACCGCTGCACTTCCTCGTAGGAAAATTATATCAAGCACGCTATTTTTCGTCCAATGACAGGTCTTTATTTGTGTATTTTTTATTCTACATGTATATTTCTTTTTTCAATAACGGTTTCCCAAAACTACTTTGAGATGTAGTCCTAATATGCAGATTTTAGCCTTGTCAAAAGACTTGACAGTACTGCACTATCTATGTTTGAGGAGGGGGGGTTATCTTGATAAGATTTTTATCCGTTAGGAGTTGCTTCTGTTGCAGTTTCAAGGGGACTTACAGAAAGGAGAAATATAAGACCATATTGTAACTTAAAAGAAGCAATATTCTGTCAATTAGCAATGCATAAAACACATGCGCACGAACATATTTTTTGACATTTAAAGTTTTAAGATCTTATAATATTGCCATATCTAAAAATTTGGTTGCTTGAATTAAATTACGGTGATAGATGAAATTTAGAAAACGTTTGAAACCTTCAAGATGCGGGGGTTAAAGACCCATTAATATAAAGATGAATTAGCAACGCAGAGGGGGATAACGGCAAAATTGTGCACTTGAATTTAAGCAATGCTTGACATGGGTCACGGACCTCGACTTAATTAATATTCAGTTGGATATAAGTATGCATTTTGCTTAAAGAAGTTGAGGGGTGCGCGCACCTATCCCACACCCGGCGTATGTGGCACGTGGACAGAACTGCAAAGGCAAGAGCAGGGAGTAAGTTTTAACTACGAGCTTGGAAAGCGTACTCTAAGGAAAATACCTTTTAAGTCACTGCAGGCGCTCGACAGCAGGTTAAGAAAGGTAAAAACGATTTCTCTCATTCAAAACCATCGACCGATCCATTACTTGATTCAAATCATCCAATAAAAAATAAACTGACATCATTCAAAGTTATGGCATTTTATTTCAGATAAAAGAGAGTGTAATGTTATTCATTTTTTAACTGTTAACTAAAACTGATCAAGAGACACGATCCTAATATTAGATTAATGCTCGGGATTTTTTTATTCTTAATGTATTTTCTAACACAATACCCATCTTCCCAGCAAAATTGATGCTGAATGCAGTAGAGGTGACGCCTATTGTCATACCGCTTTGCCAACGCATTGTGTTACAAAATAATCTAAGTAAATGTGTTTTTGGCGTAGCTTTATTACCACCGCCGTAAATAGGCTCGAGGTTGGACAACGCGTGCACAGGGCAAAGGTAATTACTACACTAATCCCGTTGGGTAATAAGAAAACATGAACCCAAAAAGAGAGAAAATTTTTAATTTTAAATGAATAAGAAAAAAAAGAAAGTCAGAGGTAAATTCTGTTGTAAAAGCTGGTGCTACAATGAGGTTTGATCAAGTTCTATTCACGGGCACAGAGGGCACGGTTTGGTCAGAGCTAACGGCTTCTTTCCTCGCTATTCCGAGGTACCCTGTACATTATGCTTCCTGCCTTGTTACCGGACGCATACAGGGTGCCTGGAATCATGTTCTCCACGAACCCTGATGTCTTAGCAGAAATGGATGAATCTGACTCTTCGTGCCCAACGCCGACTGCAGGGGCATCAGTGACATATGTGAGTGGTGTATCTGGGCCATCGGAATAACCTGAACCTTCATCACCATCATCATTGATTCCTGATTCATTGACATACGGAACAGCGATTCGTTGGGCATTTAACAATCCATTAACAACGGCCATCAATTTTGATTCATTGACATGCGGTTTAGCGACATGCTGTACGTGTAATGATTTGTCAGAGGCAGTTTCATTTTGTGAACCACTTCTTAACATTAACATTGTAACAAGTTTTTGCGGTGTGAAGCTCCGGTCTGAAGTGCCAGGTGGCTGAGGTTTTAGGTGACCGTCAGAATTTGGGTTTTTGCCAGTGGAGTAGCTGGTGAAGGGAAACACTGTGTCATGACGAACCCATCGGACACTTACACCCTTGCTAGAGTCAGATCCATAACTGCCAATTAACAGGTATGTTCCATTGACATTTGGGTTGGCCACTCCTTGCAGAGTCAACGATCCATAAGAAGCATTTACGTTTTGTGAACCACTTCCTATGACTGAAGACAATCCCTTTGATTTAACTTTTACAATAGAAGTGTCAAGAGCCTGTGGCTTACTTGCTGCAGGCACATCTCGTTTGAATGCCACTATGCGGCCTCCTGCGACAGTCTTCACGTGAATCTGTTTCTTGTTAGTTTTGCCTACCTGCAGGGTCTTGCTATGCGGTGCACCTTTCGCCACACCCTCTGTTGGCACCCTCCTTTGGTTGTTCTTGTCCTGCTTACTATCCTTTTTTCCACCTGTCAACAAATGCAGAATAGAGACCTTTTCCTGGTTGGGCTTGCTTCTCTTCCTGATATTTCTATCTGCCACAGAAGACGGGATATATTGCTTACCTTCGTTGGTCTTGCCTCTGTTATGGATTTTACTTGCTTTTCCACCTGTCGCTAGATGCAAAATAGAAATCGTTCTTTGACTGCTACTGCTTCTCTTCTGGGTCTCGCCGTAATTTCCCTGGTTGGTGTTGTATTGAATGGCGGAGGGTTTTCCACTTGTCAAGATAGTTCCTTGGTTGGTGTTGCTTCCATATTGGATACTCGAGGATTTTCCGCCTGAAATCTTCCTTTGATTGGCCCTGCTTCTTTTCCGGATCTCTCTTTCTAAGGTGCTAGTCTTGTCCTTCCTCTGGATACTAGCGCTTTTTAACGATTCTATAGCAGCAACTATAGCAACTTGACCCTGGCTGGTCCTGCCTCTTTTCTGGATCTTCACGGGTTTTCCGCCTCTCTCCAAGGGGAATATAGGAACATAATTCTTCTTGCCCTGGTCTTTTTTCGAAACCGTTTTGACTTTTCCAATTGTCGCCAAAGACAGAGCAGGAATGCCTCCCCGGTTGGTGTTGCCTCCATATTGCATGGTTGAGGGTTTTCCAGCTGTCAGAATTGAAATGCTTCCATGGTTGGATTTTCCTCTGTTCCTGTTTTTTTCCTTTGTCGCAAAAGGCGGGGTATACATTTTTTGGTTGGTTTTGCCTCTGTTCTGGATCTTACTGCTTTTTAAAGGCAGGTTGGATATCTTGCCTTGGCTGGTCTTTCCTCTTTTCCGGATTTGACCGTTTCTTCCATCTGTCATCAAAGAAGAAGTCTTCCTTTGGCTGGACTTGCTTCTTTTCCGGGTCTCGCCGTTATTTCCACCTACTAACCTGCTGGACTTGTTTCTCTCTAGAGCAACTTGGCCCTGGTTGGTTCTGCCTCTTTTATGGACCTTAACGGGTTTTCCACCTTTCACCAAGGGGGGCAAAGCTACATATTTTTTCTTGTCTTGGTCTATAATTGAAACCTTTCTGACTTTTCCAGCTGTCGGCAAAGACAGAGCAGGAACGCTTGCCTTTTTGTTGATGCCTCCATATTGGCTGCTGGAGGGTTTTCCGCCTGGAGGAATAGGAACGCCACCCTGGTTGATGTTGCCTCCATATTGGTTGGTGGAGGGTTTTACGCCTGGAAAAATAGGAACGCTTCCCTGATTGGTGTTGCTGCCATATTGGCTGGTGGAAGGTTTTCCAACTGTTAAAATAGGAACGCTACCCTGGTGGTTGTTGCCTCCATATTGGCTAGTGGAGGGTTTTCTGCCTGTAAAAATAGGAACGCTACCCTGGTTGATGTTGCCTCCATATTGGCTAATGGAGGGTTTTCCGCCTGTTAGAATAGGAACGCTACCCTGGTTGATGTTGCCTCCATACTGGCTGGTGGAGGGTTTTCCGCCTGTTAGAATAGGAATGCTACCCTGGTCGATGTTGCCTCCATATTGGTTGGTGGAGGGTTTTACGCCTGGAAAAATAGGAACGCTACCCTGGTTGTTGTTGCCTCCATATTGACTGGTTGGAGATTTTCCACCACTTAAAATAGGTACGTGCACCTGGTTCCCCTTGCCTCCATATTGGTTGGTGAAGGGTTTTCCACCTGTAAGAATAGGAACGCTACCCTGATTGGTGTTGCTACCATATTGGTTGGTGGGAGGTTTTCCACCTCTTAAAATAGGAACGCTACCCTGGTCGTTGTTGTCTCCATATAGGTTGGTGGAGGGTTTTCCACCTGTAAGAATAGGAACGCTACCCTGATTAGTGTTGCTGCCATATTGGCTGGTGGAAGGTTTTCCAACTGTTAAAATAGGAACGCTACCCTGGTAGATGTTACCTTCATATTGGTTGGTGGAGGGTTTTTCACCTGTTAAAGTAGGAACGCTGCCCTGGTCGATGTTGCCTCCATATTGGTTAGTGGAGGGTTTTCCGCCTGTAAGAATAGGAACGCTACCCTGGTTGTTGTTGCCTCCATATTGGTTGGTGGAGGGTTTTCCGCCTGTGAGAATAGGAACGCTACCCTGGTTGTTGTTGCCTCCATATTGACTGGTTGGAGATTTTCCATCAGTTAAAATAGGTACGTACACCTGGTTCGCCTTGCCTCCATATTGGCTGGTTGGGGCACTTGTAAGAGGACGAACACTTCCCATGTTGATGTTGCCTCCATATTGGCCTGTGGAGGGTTTTCCACCTGTTAAAATAGGAACGCTACCCTGGTAGATGTTGCCTCCATATTGGCTAGTAGAGGGCCTTCCGCCTGTAAGATTAGGAACATAACCCTGGTTGGAGTTACTGCCATATTGGATAATTGAGGATTTTCCGCCTGTCAAAGTAGGAATGCTACCCTGGTTGGTGTTGACGCCGTATTGACTGGTTAGGGATTTTCCACCTGTCAAAATAGGAGTGTGCACCTGGTTGGCGTTGTCTCCATATTGGCTAGTTGGGGATTTAGCACCTATAAGAGGAGGAACACTTCCCTGGTTGGTGTTGTCTCCATATTGGATGGTGGGGGGTTTTCTGGCTGGAAGAATAGGAAGGACCACCTGGTTGGTGTTGCCTCCATATTGGCTGGTGGGGGGGTTTCCACCTGGAAGAATAGGAAAGACCACCTGGTTGGCGTTGCCTCTATACTGGTTTGTTAGGGACTTAGGACCTGTAAGAGGAGGAACACTTCCCTGGTTGGTATTGCCTCCATATTGGATGTTTGGGGGTTTTCCGCCTGGAAGAATAGGAAGGACCACCTGGTTGGCATTGCCTTCATATTGGCTACTTCGGGATGTAGCACCTGTAATAGGAGGAAGACTTCCCTGGTTGGTGTTGCCTCCATATTGGATGTTTGGAGGTTTTCCGCCTGGAAGAACAGGAAGGGCAACCTTGTTGGTATTGCCTCCATATTGGCTGGTGGGGGGTTTTCTGGCTGGAAGAATAGGAAGGACCACCTGGTTGTTGTTGCCTCCATACTGGCCTGTTAGGGACTTTCGACCTGTAAGAGGAGGAACACTTCCCTGGTTGGTGTTGCCTCCATATTGGAGGGTGGGGGGTTTTCTGGCTGGAAGAATAGGAAGGACCACCTGGTTGGCGTTGCCTCCATATTGGCTACTTCGGGATGTAGCACCTGTAATAGGAGGAAGACTTCCCTGGTTGGTATTGTCTGTATATTGCATGGTGATAGATTTTCCACCTGTCGCCAAAGGCTGAGCAGGAATGCTTCCTTTGCTAATAAACGGAACCTCAGAGACCCTACGAAAAACTGGGGACCGTCTCATATTTGCCATGTTGGCTTGATTGACCTGACTTCTATCGGGTCTTCTTACCGTCCCAGATCTTTGCATTCCCAGGAACCTTGCGGTATATGCATTCTGAGAAGAAGCGCTTGTTTGAGGAACCACTGGAGGTAAGCCATTGGGTACCGTATTGGCGTTGCCAGCAGCAGAAGCTCCAAATGTGCTTGTCCGTGACAAGCCCAACTTCTGACCTGAACCAGCACTATTGACCGCACCGGTATTTACCCTCCTAGACGCGGCACCTGGAATTAATCTTGGGTCCTTGTTGAGGTTTCCAGGCGAAGCCCCAAAACCAGTGTCTAGGGGACCAGTCGGAAAAAATGGGATAAAGCCGAGGTCAATCTCTGTAACAAGTTGTGATGGCGGTGCTGGACCATTCAACCCCGGATAAGGGTTAAATGGAGGACTGGCCGGAAGAAACGTCGCACGTGCTGACATCGCGCATGCCACGAGAAGAGCGAGTTGCAGTGGGACCGCCATGTCTTGCCTTTTTTCACCTTTTTTTGTGTTTTTTCAGGCTGCATTGAAACACACCATGTTGTTTTTTCTTTCTGTCTTCTCCTTCTGGCAAGTGACGAGATAAATGTGAGGTGAAATGATATAATGCAAGGTTGGACTTTAGTACTAAACAGGGCGTAGAAGGGGCGGCACCTGGGATAAGTTTTTGGCATTTATATACGTGAGGTTACACCTCACTGTTCATTTCAATTCCACTTCTTATTTTATTCTTCAAAGGACAAGTATATTTAGTAGGGAGGATTTTAGTCAGCAGCAGGCCAGTTTTATACATGTACAGGGCCCATGTAAAATCTTTCTTGCCGAGCACCTGTATATATTCTGCCAATCTGACATAATGTGAACTATTGAGTCTATGGTCGCGCATCAAATTTACTTTGGAGAGAAGCCATCATTGTTTCAAATAATTAACATACGATCTAACGGGTTATCAGCCATTCCGCCTACTCTTACGCAGTTATTAGGGTAGACAGCGTTGTGAGTGTGCTTTATTACTGTTATAATGTGTGAAGCCATGATAAAAGATAACTCCTATTAGCGATATCTTGCACGGATGGAACTCCCATTGCTCTCTTTGTTGCTCAAGGTCATGGGTATGTTGTCTTTATGCTCTGTATCTAAACTTTAGAACAATACAAACTCTGCCAATGGAGCATGAAAAAAAAAACTAATTGCAATCATTTGATTGTTTCTACATTACTAAGTGTACTTGACTCAACCCCATTTCCTGATATTATGCAATAGTATAATTCAGTTTATAATGTTACAAGCGCTGTCAAACGTGGTAATATGTATATACAGTACACACAGTGCATGACATATACAAACAGGTAAGTAATTGAACGTGACTTCGATTTAATTAAAAGAATATCAAATATTTGTCTATTTTATTGAAAAAGGAGAGGAAAATTATGCTGTATGCCAAAATGTAAATATCGTTAATTCATCACTCTCCCACCTCTTAACATATAATTAGTTATTAGAGCAAATCTTTAAATCTTGATCAAAACGCGGATAGCAAGCACTGAATCTTTTTCATAAATGTTTTTTTCACCTGACCTATGCATTTAGCGTAGCTCCGTTTGACTTCTGTAAATTCAAGCTTACATTTTGTGAAACGATAACGCGTAAGGTTAAAATGGCAAGGGCACGCGTATCGTTGAAGAAAACGTGGGAAAATCGTGGGAAATACATTAACTTTCATGTTATATTTTGTTCATGCTCACACAACAGGAAAAGGCATGCACGTTGATGGTTGACACAATACTTCGAAAACAATGTGTATTTTAACAAGGAGTTATAACTGTTATAACTCCTTGATTTTAATTACTCTTAGCTTTTGCCAAAGTAAAGAACCACAAGGGTTCAATAAATAGGCAGGCATGCAGTTAATTTTAAATCAGTCTCCTATCTAGGAGCCACACCTAGAAATTCGCCAAATAAAATCGGAAAAGGGATATATAATCCTGTCGAAACACGACATCAAGGATACTCGTAAGTGTGCAGGAGACGACCGGAAATTACGCCAATTTGTCAAATATAAGACTCAAAGTCACCAATAACCAAAAGAAGGTCCAGAGTTCTTGCTAGCAATGCATACTTTCAGTGCCATTTCTTTTTCATTTCGCTTCCTGTTTTTCTTTTTTAATTTGTATTGTGAAAACAAACCTCCGTAAGCGAGATATTGGCTGACACCCCCGCCCATGCCCGTGGTACCGACTGGGCTGTCATTAGGGTGTCTAGACAAGGGCAAAGTAGCGTGTATTGGGTCATTTATAGAAAGGGCTATTCCATCCATCACTGATGTTATTTGGTCCTGATTCGATGTTTTTAAGTCTTTAGACAATAAGTCTTAAGACATTATACTTGCCGTTCTTGCTTCCATCTTAATGTGGCATTATAGTGTATCGTTAAATACTAAAATATTAAAAAGCATTAGAATACTTAAGAGAATTGGTTTATCTTTTTACTGCGTTTTTTAATGATGATACGCTGGATGACTTCGTACATTTCACGATATCCTGAAACGTTGTCAAATACTCAAAACTAGCACTTTGCCCGAGTTTCTTAACGAGAAACGGTTCATTACCACTAACAAACTGCTTTTGCCATCTTGTAAATTTTACTGTTGTAATAAGTTTTTGAAATTTTCACTTCAAATGGCAAGGACGTATTGTTGAGTTCTAAAATATTTTGTATTATATTAGAAAAAAATTCGCTTTAAATTCTAGAAAACACTTTTATGTCAAACACCTGACGGGACCTTGTCTGTCATGCACCTTTCACTATAATATGCATTTATGAAGAATTTAAAAAAAATTAAGTAAATGTAACGCCATCGATGAAGACCTCAGCGTTTTCTTGCCGCTTTTTAATTGCGGTTTGCTATCGGCGATTTTCCTTTGTATGTATATTTTGGACGTATAGAACATTCATTTTAACGAATTAACACCGCCACAATGGTAACCACACCCAACACAATTTTCACGTCTTGACATGTAATAGTTTGTATCCTACAATATCATTTTATGCCAGATATAGATTCATTATGACGTTGAGGAACAGTTATCTCGGATTTAACGAACATATAGTTCACTGGGAAGAGTTGAGTCCTATTGATATGATCTTCTCTTTTGGTTATTGACTGGGGTTGAATCCGCCATTCTGTTTTGGAAGGCTGGGGCAGTTGGCGGGGGTGGGGGGCATCAGCCTCAGAGCATGCAAATTTTTTAAACTGTAAAAATTGTCTTCACTATTCAAATGCTGTAGACAACGTGCTTAATCGGGAGCGTGTATAAATCTTCGACATTGACTTTTAGAGTTTTTTTCCGGGTGTCACAGGGTGCAGAGTCTTGAGTGCCTTTCGTCAATCGTTTAGTTTTCGAAATCGGTAGAAGATACCAATCTCTAGAGGGCGGAAATCTTAACTTAATCAAAAGAATGTCACAATAGCAATTTAAAAGAAGAACCAAGAACAAAGAACAAAAGAAGGATTCTAATGCGATCGTTTAGATAGTGTTTTATTACATATTGCAAAAAAGACTGAATAATACCAATTCTTTACGCAGAAAGGCAATAGGTTTGTTGATTGCAATCACAAGCACCCGACCCAAACCACACACGCGCACACACGTGCGCACACAAATACAAACTAACACTCATTTAGTTATTTTATAAACATAAACATTTAAGTTATTCGTGACAAATGAAAGAAAATTTTGTGATTCAAAAGAAATATGACTGATATAAGCCTACCCACTGAATCAATAGAAACGGAAATTTTAATTGAATTTAATTTAAAAATTGAAACTTTAAAAAAGTTGCAATTCGGGGTCCAAAAGTGACACTTTATTTCGTAGGGAGCAAAACATATTCACACATTTGGATGACAGTGCCCTGAATAAATACATATGGCTAGAGTGGCTACAGGGAAAAATCAAGCAAAAACACTATCAAAATCCCTCTGTTAAGATTAATATACCGATGTCTCTTCTAGCCTTATTATGGATATGAAAACTCAGTAGTGGGTTGTGGAGTGAGGTGTGAATCAAATTTTATATTTATATATTTATATTTTATATTTATTCACATAAATGAAAGCCACGTAGATTGCATTTGAGTATGTTCGTTGCAATGATTTACTAAGTTCATATCGAAAAAGCAGCTTACTGGCGTGCGGAATATCGATTAGATCTTTGTCTTTACAAAAAATTACGTGTACAAATTTATCAAGCAAAGTACGGAGAGATTGAGATACCACTTTTAGCACTTTTTATGATATAATAGTATGATGTTCAGAGAGCAGTGTTTCATGCCAGCACTCTCTATACGTTACATCGTACGTGTATACATAATGCATCTTTTGGCCTTACATGAAAAACAACAAGTATCACACAATAATAATAATAATGTTCATTTTAATAAAGTTAAACAATGCCTTTAGTGTAATAGATTTCATCTTATTTACACTTAAGACAATTACAATTATAAATTATATAAAAAATGTTATTAGATTCTGAAAGTTTGACTTCAGAATGTTACGGTCTTTATTGTTTATTTTTAAGGGCTTACAGAATTAAGATAAAATAGTTTTACTTTGCTTCCCTCTCCCTAGTCGATTCCTTATTTATGCATTGTATATAAAAAGTACAGTATTCAAGAAAAGAGACCATAGTTCATTTTTATCATTCCCAAAGGTCCATCAATCTGTTTCGTTTTCCACGCAGTTTTTGTATGTTTGGAATCTGGAAGCAACTACCATTGAAATGACTCAAATGGGTACAGTGCTGATGTTTTGCCCGGAAAAATTCCCAAATGTAATTTTTCATTACAGTCGGAAACATCGAATGTTGTGGTGGCGTTCACAGTCACGAAAAATACCAATCAGACCTTCTTGTTAAATGAGTTCATCTTCAGAAGTAATGGGGCACGGGTACGTAACTCGGGTTGGTTCAGTTATCCAGTATAAGGTGTTGGCTGGCTGAAACCTGAAATTTGAGTTTATAATAACAATACACATCTCATAAAAGACAAACAAAATGTTCGCGTTAAAAACCACTCATGACATTTTTTCTATCAAAAATACATCTCATGATACACGCGTCACTTCAAAAAGGCGTGCATAAATCAGACTAGATGAAGACGGTTATTGACAAGTATTGAAAGGCATTTCGGGAAAAGTAGCAATATACATATCCATCTATGTATGTATAAAATATGCATTTCATGAGAGAGAGAGAGAGAGAGAGAGAGAAAGAGAGAGAGAGAGAGAGAGAGAGAGAAGAAGAAGAAGAAGTTAAATCACACAACTCACCCAGTATTATCATCACTAGTAGTTGTAAGTGGCGGCGTATTTTTGGCCCCTGTATCTCTGCCTGTTCCCGATGACGCGGTTATAGATGTCCACGTATCTCCTCAGCCCCCCTGTATACATACTGTAGGCCATTGGACTGCCGTACTGCCCACGCAGCTGGACACGGAGCGGGACCACGAAGGCCCTGTCATCTGAGGTTTCGGCACTTGGTCCTGTGCTCTGACTCAGCTTCTCCTCTTTCTCTTCTTCTTCTTCTTCCTCAGGGAGCTCCCCGAACTCTGGCACTCCACTCAATGGCGGCTGCTCATCTAACCCATGCACCTCTTCAGAAAGAACATCGGGGCTGTAGTCCAACAGCAAGTATCTGATTCCTTCTTTCTGGGCTGAAGCGGCTCCAACGGAAACAATCGCAAGGAAAGCTAAGATGAATCGTTTTGGGCCCATTGTTTTCCTGTACAGTTTTGATGGAAATCGTTTCACTTTGTATCACGTCAAATATCCAGCGCCGCTGCCTGGTTCCTTCAAGAGACCACTGCAGCTATCTGAAGACTTCTAACAGGTGAGCCCGCCTTACATCCTCCTAGACTCCTGCCTTATATAACCCTGCTGTATATTGAAACATTTGTACTCAGGGACGGCTTATTAAAGCTTTGCGCATCTAAGTCTCGTGTACTATCTAATCATGAAAAAAATAAACAACAAAGGAATAAAAGGGACTTTGTCGCCTAATAGGTTTTCATTTTAAGTATACACTCTGAGGGAGTCAGACGGTGAAGATGACTTGGCACATGCGAGTACCACTAATAACACTAATAACCTGATACTAATAGGAAACCACAAGCATAAGCCTATATATTAACTGAAATATTTGTTTTGTAACAAAGCTCTCTTAAAAAGCTCTTCCTCAAATATGTTTGAGGAATGTGTTAATCTAAGTATTCTAAGTATTTTCTGTAATAAAATATGCCAATTGTAATATAGCCACCAATGTGTAATTTTTAAAGTGATTGTGGTTTATTTAAAATGCGTCTTTGTCGTTTTCATTTGCCTAAATTGATCTAGAATATTTTATTTGTGAATTTGACGGGGCACAGGTTAAATAAGTTTAAGTGGCATGGGCCGCTGAATTGAAAAGAAAGTTATGAGTTTTTTGTCCGTTTTGTCCGTTTCTTCAGGCTACTTGCAGAGACGGGTCGAGCAATGATTCGTTAGGAGAAAATTCTTTTTCCACGAGAAAAATCCATTTTGGCAGGAAAAATCCTTATGGAATCAAATCTATCCAACTTTTAGTACTTCTCGTTTATTAAAAAGAATTTCCTAAGAGCACTGTGTTGTACATTGTAGCTGGCTCTATAGTATCGCTACAGGCACAGGTTTCCTTTCAGTGACGTGACAAGAGCGATTTGTTTCCAACGTCAATGAAACAGGGACAGTAGATACTGCTTCTCAGTGGACATGATACACCCTAAGCGTGAATGGACAAGGGTGTAAGGTGTAACTGATTTAGTGATAGGACTTATGACAGGACTTATTTTTCTAAGCATGATAGCGTACGCCCCACATGCTGCCTGTCCATAGACGCACGTGGCCATGTTAAAAGCACGCACCAAACTCGGACAGCTCTAAGATGCATGCATTGATTATTATTATTATCCAAATAAATTGATATATATATAGCAGTTTATATTGTTTTCTCTGTCTGACTTCAAATGCCGTTTTTTTTTGTTTTTTTTTTTTGTTATTTACTTCAAAACGGGTCGCGTGAATACAAGTACAGACACATAGGTGCAAGTGGTGGGGTGGGGGCAGGGTGGAGGGGGACGAGTTTCAAAAGGTCCGCTCCAAGCCAAAATTTGATCATACTTTTGTACCATTCATCAGGTTGGCTCAACTAAGGGATAAATGGCATTTTTTATACAAAGAACCCAACTGAAATTGCTGCCCTGTTGTAGGCGTTTCTCTATCTTGGCTAGCCGCAGCCGACTGCAAAAAAACGTCTAGAAGCAACGGTCATCAGGCGGAACGCCCTTATTTTTTCGGCTACACGTGACAGCGAAACAGCCACAGAGCGATGTCGTCATTCACAGAGAGCAAAAAGTGCGTTTTTATCAAACAATTAGATTTATTCATAAAATAATAAAATATCTACACTCAGTAAATGCATGCAGTATTTGTAAGCGTTTAAAATTATCTGTACACATAAATACCATCGTACCATACGTGGTTTAAATAATTGTATTTCCATAACGTGAAATGGGGAGAAAACATAGACGAATAAATGAAAACTCAACGAACATAAAACTATAAAATATACATTCAATGATTTAAAAATGACATTTCTGTGAACTCTGTGAACTATCATACCCTTAAAACATAAGACAAGGATTTTCATTTTACAAATACTTCATTTAAGGCACGCGTTAAAATGCACAAAATAACGTGCCAAATACAAGTTCACATCGCAATAAAAAAACACAGGAATCACAGATTTACATGTATTATATGATCATAGTAAAAAATCCTAAAAATTCAATGATTAAATTCTACACGTCATAAGATATATGTACGTTATTATTGGCTGTTGATTGTCCTGAGTGTGAAATCCGGCATGGCAGTGGACGTAGCATGAAGTAGTCTCATTTAAGTGGACAAGACATAACCGCAATGTTAACCACGGTCAGAATACCGTCCAGTCTTCCAGACAAAGCGTCCTCCTCAACTCCCTGCTTCTGTTAGTTCTCCATGCATAGATAGCATCAAGTGACCTGAAGAAATTGCTGCCTTCGCAGTTGGAGCTGTTACATTTGTGGTCGTATATATGTTAATTGACCACACAAAGGCGGCATGTATTCCACGTAGCTGTAAATATTCCTCATGCATACCACAATTTAATGGCGCTATCCTGCCTGTAGGGAGTCACTATTCCAAACCACGCACACTATACCGCTTAATTCACTGGCCTGGGAGAACCCAACGTTACACCATTTACTGTGACTTTTACCAAAATGACTCTCTGACGGATATTAAAATTACAAATTTTAAAAATATAAATCACTTTAAAAAAACCCCCACTAAATCTTGTTTTAAAAATACTGCTGTGAGATCTTCCATTTCAATTAGTACAGAGCCTTTTTTGTCACTCATACTAGGTCACTTGGGTTTTACAAAGTGAATGACTCAGTTATGGACTGTCAAACATAATGCATGACTTCATACAGTTATTTTTTCTGCACAAAACCAACACGATGTATTCAAACTGCCTCAGTCACTGGTCCTTGCTCTCTCTCTCAGGCAAGGCATATGTATCCAACCTGATAGCCTGATCAGCATCCATTATTCAGAGGTCATATCAGTCACAGCCTGGCCAATATCCATTATCCAGGTATCATGTCGATACCAGCCCAATCAGTATCCGTTATCCACATAAACTGCAGTATCCTAGGCAGATATCATCTCAGATACAGCCTGGTCAGTGTCCATTATCCACATTAACATCAGTCTCCTTAACAGATGTCACCTAAGCCACTGCTTGGCCAATATCCAATATCCAGGTGTCATATCATCCACAACTTTGCTAGTATCTGTTACCCATATTAATATCCATATCCTAAACAGTTTCATATCATCAACAATTAGGTCAATATCCATTATCCAGGTGTCATATCAGCTACAGCCTGGCCAGTATCCATTATACACACTAACAACAGTATCCTACACAGATATCATGTCAGCCACAGCTTGGTATCCGTTATCCTGATTCAACAACAGTATCCTACACAGAAGTAATCTCAGCCACAGCTTAGTATCCGTTATCCAGATTCAACAACAGTTATCCTTCACAGATGTCATCTCAGCCACAGCTTGGTATCCGTTACCACGATTCAAAAACAGTATCCTACACAGATGTAATCTCAGCCGGAGCTTGATATCCGTTATCCAGATTCAACAATAGTTATCCTACACAGAAGTCATCTCAGCCACAGTCTGGTATCCGTTATCCAGATTTAACAATAAATATCCTACACAGAAGTCATCTCAGCCACAGCCTGGTCAGTATCCTCTATCCAGTCCAGCAGGGATTTATTCAGTGGGACTTCTTCCTGAAAAGAAAAACAGTACTCCTGGTCACAATGGTCAGATAAAGAGCTATTTCTTCAGTGTCATTTACAAAGGGAATGTCATGAAATAATTTATAGTATAGCCCCTACAAAGTATTACCACAAACTGTTTTTTCTAGCAACTGAAACAACGCAGGGTATCATCAGTCACCAAATTCCAAATCGTTTTTACTTGTGAGAAGTCTTTTTCACATGAAGAGGTACAAGCAATACACCCTGTACCAGTACGTTTCTAGAGACTAGAGACTGATAACTCAATAGTTCAGCTGCCACATAAGAGAGTCTCCAAACAGAGCCTACCTTGCTCAACAAGGCAAGTGAGTAAACTTGCGAGTAAAATCCCCTGTAGTGTAGCTACATTTTAGGATCTCTCAAACTGTACTGACACAGACTGTATTGCTAAAGTATACCCCATGATGTAAAAAGGGCCATAAAGAAGACACGCTAATTTAACTTGGACAAAAACTAAATCACAGATGTAATCCAACTAAGTACACACTCCTCCTTTGACAACACATCAGTAGAGGTGCAGTGCAGAAAGGTTCTGATGTTGGGTTAAACACAAATTGGACAAATCATCAGTCATTGTGTATACATTATAGTGTAAGGTTAATAAAAGCCACAGTAAAATGAATTAACAACATAAGTAGCATTTACACACAGTTACTGTAGTAAGAAATGAGCTCCATCCAAGTAGCACACAACATAGGATATCTTAACAAGGACATGGTGTTATTTTCAAATCAAAATTGAAAAAAAAAAAACTTGTTGCCATACTTCTCACACATGAAGTTTGTTTCATTTGGACCATACTTTCTGCATTGCACAGTTCTCTGTGTAGATGCTGCTTTAAGCTGTTGGAAATTTATGCAATATTTGAATGAAATAATGATCCAAATCTACACAAAGGTGATAAATAAGTGCTAAAGCAACTAACGCACACTTACTAGTTAGTCAAAAATAATGGGACAGGAACAAAATCATAAATCAATTCCAAATCACCAAAGGTATTAAAAAATTGGCGTTATTTCAAAAATATGACAGCACATTATCAGAAACAAACTTAAAGAGGTTTCGCCAGAAAAGATACGGCAAAAACTAAAGATGGAATAGCAAGAAATGGAAAGGGAGACTCCAACCAAGTCAATGCACTGCTACTTCCCCCAAAAAAACTTACTGATAATTTGTATGTCTCCCTTTATCTCTTCCTCCCAACCATCCTCCTCCCTCTACATACAAAAACAAGGTAGAAATAAAGCTCTGTTCTTACTGACCCTTACATAGGTTATCTGTGTGCTGATTCAAACAATGGCAAAATATCTCGGTGTTAGTCGAAATTGTTAATCATATCATAATTAACACTCAGTACTAAATGTGGAATATTTCAAAGGCCGTGATGGGAGGGGGGGGGGGGTTAGTGAAGTACTGGAGCTTAACTATGATGTCAATTAACATCATGCATGTCCAATTGCTGATAGTAACAATGTAAGTAAAATATACCAGTTTGGGCAAATGGTGTTAGGAAGCATGCCAAACAAACAATGGTCTGATACTACTCCAGAATTAAGAGTCACCAGTGAAGACATGCAAACACTACATATTACATGTAAAAATGCTATGGAAAAAACATTTAGTCTTGCATCGGTGCAGAGAATTGCAACTGAAAACCAAAACAACAAATCAAAATACAAGCAACTGTGAGTGCATAGTGTTCAGCAGCCAAACCAGTGCCATGCTGAATGTACCTTTGGTTTTCATGGCTCTTGTATTGCTGGAGTACTACTGTCAATCCTGAAGATTTAAATGGTTACATTTTATAAATTTAAAACAAAACAACTGTCAGATTTGTTGTAGTAACATACATAAGATAACATCTGGACAAACAATAATACATGTATCTGCCTTTGTTAACACTTGAAGCAGTGCCAGTAGAGCCCCCCAGACCCATTATGTAAGGAGTGTTTAAGCTATAATTATATGGAACTAACTCATGCTTTCTAGCAGGACATAGTTCTCCATGCTAGAACTCTATCAAAAAGATCACGAAAAGTGCCCATCACAGTAATGGTAATTGAAATTGGAGTTGAAATTTAATATGTGTGTGTGTGTGTGTGTGTGTGTGTGTGTGTGTGTGTGTGTGTGCACGCGCTCGGTGATTGTATGCATGTGTGCATGCATGTGTTAAAGATCCCCAGCCAGTCACTTACAATTACAATCATGATGATATCATTTACACCTAAATGCACAGATTGTGATGGTTATCATGTTTCTGTACAGACCCTTATAGGCTAGTCAAAGACTGGACATTACAAAGAACATAACACCCTGCAACAGACAATATACATGACACATGGTTGGTTTACAAGTGACTCCAGTTCTGGACCTAGGGAAAATAATACTATATAGAGAAAATATGGTGCACTACAACGTTTTTTCCATAGGTAGTCCATCACAGAATGCGCGAGCATGCATGTGTGTGAGTGCATGTCTGTATGTGTGTGTGCACGTGTGTGTGTGCATGCATACGTGCATGCATGTCTATCCTCATTACCTCAGCTCTGGAATGACTGCGTGGAGACCTAATGGTCACTCGCTCTGGAGACCTCCGTCTTTCAGGTGACCTGAGAATTGACCTGCAGAGAAAGTTTTGCCATTTTATTCTCCCATTCAGTCAAGGTAGCTAGAGCAGAAGTCACACTTGCAGCAGTAAGCAAAAAGATAATAGGATCAAAATTATATGGCACAGTATTGTGTAATGCTACACCTAAGCATCAAAACTAGCAAAATTACAGTATGATAATATATCACATAGTTCATATAGTTTTCACAGAGGTACTATACAAAGCAGAAGATAGCATTAACCCTGTTGCCTTCACATCTGCAACAAATATGAAATATGACTGCAGAAACATGGGCAACTGAGGAATATAGAAGTTCTTAGCTGGGTTCCAAGCAGTACTACCTTGTTGGACTGGATACTCTACGTGCTGGGGTGGAACTGCGACCGAGTGAACTGCGCGACATTGCTCGTCCTGACGTGTCTGCAGGAGGAGTGAGGCCGTGTCGCCGCATTTCCTGCACTGTGCATTCTCTGAAATAGGTATCAAATGTGAGAACTTTTTCTAGTATCTATTTTTGAACAATCAATAATATATACCTTATAAAAATACAATAAATATCAAGGTCAAAGTTTTAGATTTTTTAATATTTCCTTTGTACCATAAAAATATTTACCAAGTAAACTCAAAATATCAGCAAATAACTTATATTCTGACCTCTGTATAAAAACATGTCTACCTCAAACACACACAAAGGTGGTTTTCACCACCAATGAGAAAAAAATCATAATGCTCTTACTTTTCAAATCTCTCACTAGTGAGTTGTCTTCTTAATCTCTCCACCTCTGAGTCTAACTCCATGTTTTTAGTTCTCAGTGTAGACATCTCTCTGTTCTGACTTTGTCTAGAAAATACACAAATGTTACAAGTTATTAAAACAATGACTTATTACTCTTTAAACTTTGTTGAATTTCATCTTAACAAACAGAAGTTGGACTAAATCTACCACGTGTAGAATATTTTGCAGTCACCAAGAGTAAAGTGCCATGAGGTAAACTGAAAGTTCCTCAAGACTCACAACCATGTTATAATTACAGACGCCAAAGAAAGTGGCCTATTCGCTGTGGGAGTCAACCTTAATATGTCCTTTTAACACTTATGAAGTGAACATGGGAATCTATAATTTAAGTTTGGCAAAAAAACATTTAAAACACACAACAGAGAAACAAAGGTTCTCAGAGAAACAGCCTTTTGTTGTTTCTTATATAATAGTGGTAACAAAGTACATAATTTCTTAAGTTTCTTAATTTCTATACTTAATGACTCAGCCACGTGATCAAGCCCCTTTGATGATGAGACAAGCCTTAATGTCATGTCCCACAGGTAAAAAATATTTCATCTCTTTAGAGACCTTTGACTATTTAACCAATAGGGTTCCCATTTAAATCTCAACTGCAACTTCAGGTTCTGTACTCACAATTTACTCTCATTCAGAGTCAGCCTATCTTTGAGGAGCTGTATCTCAGCATTCTTCTCCTGAGCACTGAGCTGGGTCTGGAACTCTTTCTCTCTGTTGGAAGACAGCAGTCCCTCCAGGTTCCTTACTGTGCCGCGCTCGCTGTTCACCTGGCTACGTAACGCATCTGCGTCTGCTTTCAGCTCATCCAGGGCAGCTTGGAGCTGAAGATATGACAAATACCTGGAGATGTTTTTGTGACCATGGCAATATATGCTTTATTTAGTTTTAGGGGCATTTTTCAGTGAAATATGAGTACTTTCTCTTGATATTCATGTCTAAGAATACACTGCCACCTTCTTCCCTCAAAGGCCTTGAACACACTTCGCAGACCCTCTTAGTTGTTCTGGTATATACCGCTCAAGTAACTGTGTATTATCTCAAACATTCTAAACTAACATAAACATTCTGTTTCACAATGAACTCGTGTCATAAAACATGGGGCTGAATAAAACATCATAAAGCAAGTGAATTTGAAGTATTTGACACAATATCCATCTCAAAGATCGTTATAAAGTCCTTACTATGGATAAACATGATGTTACAGGACTTAACACCCCACCTGTTCCTGGTCAAGTGTCTTCCCTGTCAATTGTCTCTGCAGTGAGTCTTTGGTGGCCTCCAGCTTGGCACACAGGTCACGTACAGCAGCCAGATCCTGCTGCACACTCAGACGCTCGTCCTCTGTGACCCGTAGGTTGTCCTCCAGCTGAGAGACGGACCGCGTCAGACTGGACACCTGGGTCTCGTAGGCCTGCTGAGCATGGAGGTGCTGGGAGAGAATTCACATCATATAGAACACAGCCTACTACACAGTTAAACTTCCAGTTTTGTCTCTCAATAAGTCAATAAAAGTTCCAATTTACTTATCTGAATCTTATATTTTTAAAACTTGTACAATCACCATCTTTTCTGTATTCTACTGTACTGTACTTCTACTCTAAGCCATTTTACTTTACGTGTATTAATCTGTTGCATTTCTGCGACAGTCCTCTAGGAGATAGAGCGATCTATGCAGAATGACAGCTTCATTGGAAACAAGCCGCAAATCTAGGCCTTTTGCCCCTCATTTAATACTCTTATAAACAAATCCTCTCATTTGCCAACAAGAACCAAAACCAACCACTCACTTCTTGTATCTCGCGTTCCATCAGCTCTACTTTATCTCGTAACCTCCTGACCTCGGAGTCTCGTGACATGAGTTCTAAGCGTAGGTTTGAGCCCTCGCTCTCCAGCTGGTGGGTCTGTGTCTCGTACCTCTCCGCCTCCCTACTGAGGACCCGATACTGGTTCAACAGATCTCCTCTCTCGTCCTCCTGTAGGGCACAATACATATATATAGAGAGATGATGACATGCTTAAATACATATATTGCTTTTTTTCAAAAGGGTCATATTTGCCAAATCTTTGCATTATTGAGATTCTTACACATTTTCCAGTTTAGTTTCAAATTGTTTTCAGGTTCAGAAATGATTTTATAATGAACAGTATGTTAAACAATTACTTAAGGTATTTTGAGTCCACTGATTTGGCAACTCTGTGGTGCAGTCTCTTCATTTAAATAACTGCAACATCAGTTGTTTTAGTACAATTTCAAGAACAATAGAATCATTTATCTTTCTGATTCTAATCAAAAGCAGTGTGACTTGAACAGGTTAATCTTGCTGAATATTTCTGCCATCATGTAAAATAAACATGGAAGAACAAACCAATAAAGGACCATGCAACAGTAATAACAACTTATTGATAAAATCATCATTTTTATCTTAAAATAGCATTATAACAAAAAGCCAAATAAAGAGCATGCATGCTGATAAAAAGTTGACATATACTGCACTTTACCATCTTCGTTTCCCTGAGCTATGAGTTAATCATTTATCAAAAACAGTCCTAAATTATGACCTAATACTTTAAGAAAACTAACCACGTTAAAGATATATTACTTATAAACAACCACAGAGCAAAAGCTAGGGATTGGATTGTGAGGTATCAAGCAGTGAAGGTGTCATTACATCAAGCCATTTTCCATAGGATGCATTCAACAATAACTCACAATATGCACTATAGGTGGTGCTGTTGTATAAAACACTAAGTGACTATATTCCATATAGCTATGTACAACAAAAGGTGATCCCAAAGAAGGAAATGCTAAAACAACGTGCCCACATAGAAACTACATACCACAACCAGTGACCAAGATAAGATGGACAGAACCAAGTGCCCCAGTCTTTTGCTTAAAGTTTTATTATAACCTGTGATAAAAGCACAATGTTTCATGATACAGATTACCCATACTATGAAGGATCGAGTGCACTGAATAACTATAAAACACCAATAACTAATATGCCTTAATTGTGTAACATCATAAATAAGAAATGAAAAAAAAATGTGATACAACTAAGAACAAATAAGTGACCCAGAGGATTGGGGACAAAACTATGAACACAAAGCACTGGCAGAGGACGTAACAATAATTAGTTGTCAAAACCGTGCATTTGGGTGACAGTGAATCTAAGCAGTACAGACTTCATAGGTGACCACTGCCAGAATGGTCTAAAACTTCTCACCACATAAAAAGCCAACAATAAATTTGCACCAAAACTGAATGAAACACAGGGAGAGATAATAAAACTAAGTAAACTAAACAGTAAAATGCTTGTCTATATAAATGATAAAAATAAAAGTAAGCTGCAGAATGCTGAAAAGAACCAAGACGCTGGACAACTCAAGGGAGAGAGACAAACAAGCAAGCAGGAAGATTTCAAGCAACAGAGCGGGGAGGGGTGACAGGTGACTCTTTTTTACATAGACTGCATTCCCAGAGATTTAGATGGACCCGTCCAGAATGACCTAACGCCCTGGGGGTTCACGATAAATTGCTGTCAGCCGAGCGTGCACGACATTAAATTACCCCCTTACAGCTTTAAGTAGGCGGGGCAGACATTTAAGGTGAGACACTACACCTAAAAATTGGGATTTTTGGACCTAGCTGAGACACCTCAAAATGTTTACCAAATGTCTGGGTATGATGAAAAATATTAAAATTAACAATTTTAAAAGCTCATTATCATATGCAAATTAGGTTAATTATGCAAATTAGGCTAATTATGCGTATTTTTGGGGAAAAATTAAAATCATTATATCTCAAAGACCAAAACACCTTTTTTAATTCTGTTTCTTTATTTTTGCAGAAAACAACTTAAAATAAATTTTGTCAGAAGGAATTCTCTAATTATACATTAATAATAAAATTAATTGAATTTTTTCATTTTTTTAAGTTTTTTGTAGCGGTCACTGATACAAAATTACCTATAAAATTGACCTTTTACTTTCAAATAAAAATTCCTTCTGACAAAATTTATTTTAAGTTGTTTTCTGCAAAAATAAAAAAACAGAATTAAGAAAGGTATTATGGTTTTTGAGATATAATGATTTTAATTTTTCCCCAAAAATACGCATAATTAGCCTAATTTGCATAATTAACCTAATTTGCATATTTTAAAATTGTTAATTTTAATATTTTTCATCATACCCAGATATTTGGTAAACATTTTGAGGTGTCTCAGCTAGGTCCAAAAATCCCAATTTTTAGGTGTAGTGTCTCACCTTAAGCCGGCTAAGCTGACAGTAATCCAGTGAGACTCCCCACGAGGATAAATGGATCTAAAATCTGTGGGAATGGGGTCATATACACATATACATATACACATATATACATGTATATCTTCACATATATGCCAGTACCTGGTCAGTTGGGGCAGTGAGTGTAGAGTGGGAAGCAGAGAGAAGAGAGTTTTGGTACTGTTCTAGTAAGTCCATCAGCTCCTGGTCCTAGGCAAGGAGAAAAACAGAGATTGTCACAACCAAACATATGGATATGAGTTGAGATAAATTTGTTAAAAATTAATGGCAATTTTGCTATGAAAAAAAGGAGAGAAAAAATCATGGCCATTGTCCAAATAATTACAATCTTTATAAATCAAAACAAGTCTTTCACAGCACAAGAATTTAGTAATCAGCTAATTTTTAATCTAATAACAAAAATTAATTCAAGAAATGTTACAAACACATCTTTCAAAAATCAGCTTCACTCCACTCTACAAAACAGTTACTGCTCCAATGTGGGCCTAACAGGCACCAATGACTGTAAGCTGCTTCCTTACTATGCATACATACACACATACATCCATATATATGTATATATATGTAGCAAGGATGGGGAGATGCATAAGTTATATAAGCAAGCACACACTGACTGTGCCATAAGCTGCTACCAGGTTTCTTCCCTCAGAAACGTCCAAAGATGTCACCTTGGTGGCAAATAGCTGAGACCACATGCAGCATGATGCTCAGGATATGCAAGCACAAAAGCAGGAAGCCTATTATTATAATAGCACTGCCCTTGGCACATTACCTTGGGCACACTGTGAGAATTGCACACCTGACCATACTGAATTTAAACCAAAATCTACCCTACCCCCAGCAAAATTTGGTTTGTAAGTTTTCCTATCAAAACTGTATGGTCCACTGTCATTTTGTAATAAAAAATAATTTCTTATCAACATTTGAGCTCCTGGGTAAAAAAAAAACAAATATTTAGCCCCAGGGAAAAAGAGTCCCAG
>NW_019773599.1:7532-35406 GCF_001039355.2 Lingula anatina | reverse complement strand
TCAGGTAGAGAGGTATACAGCCCACCTTAGCTGCCAGTAATAAGAATACCCTGACCCCCCCCCAGGTAGAGAGGTATATAGCCCACCTTAGCTGCCAGTAGTTCCTCCACTCTCTTCACCTCCATCACATAGTCCTGCACCTGGTTCTTCAACTCCTCTCTCTCATCTATCGTGTCCTGGAGATCTTGGTTTAGATTCTGCCGATTTGACAAAAAAATACACTTCTTATTTATATAAGTCATTATTTTTCTTCCCCTTCTGCCTATAATATCTACAGGTAGACAAGGGCTCCTGGTCCTTTACCAACTTAAGGAAAACACAAGAATCAACACACACAGAAAAATATGGGCCAGAGCAAGGAATTAGATGCTAAAACTATCCTCATAAGTTGTAGAGGGTTGTATATACTGTGGCATTATAGAGAGAGAGAGAAAGAAACTGTGATTTAGGCACATTTTTAGAAGCACAATTTCATCTTACAATGGATTACAGTATAAATCTAAATTATAACAATAAACTCTAATAAGACTGTACCTGGTTCTCTCTCGTCATGGCTGCAAGGTCATCTTGAAGTCGCCTGTTTTCTCGTAGAGCCACCTCACGCCCCCTGGTGGTCTCTGACAGCTCCTCGGTGGTACTGTCCAGCTGGCGACGCAGGCTCTTGATCTCGCGGTCCAACTGGTTAATATTTTCATTGGCACGACTGAAGGAGACGGCATTGGGAAGTGTAATTATGATGATTAAAAGTCATGAATTTTCTTTGTGTAAAGACCAGTTTACTACGTACATAAACGTATTCTTATTGAAGACCTTTCTAATTTTTGGTCCATCAGATATATCTACATGGTTAAATCATTAGTATAACCAAATAACCATTATCTATTCTTAATCTATTCACCTCATGTGAACTTTCAAATAAATGCAGATATATTTTAATTCTACAGAGAAACCATTTGAAGAAGTACTTACTCCAGCTGGGCCTCTAACTCTCCTATATTTATCCTTAAATCACTGATCTGTCTGTCCTGTTTTCAGGGAAATAAAAAGAATCAAATTAAAATATTGTCTCTAAATATAAACATAAAATCAAATCTGAAATGCTGTAAAGTTTCAGGCAAAAAATACTCCAAATAATCTATTTAAACACAGGAAGTTGTTGTTGTTGGATATTAGTTGAGATTTATATTTCTATTTTGGTTACATACAAATTTACTCTCTTAGGTTTTCTACTCCAGTTTAACCAAGGTGAGATAGGTGAGATATAATGTTTAACTCACCCTAACTACAACTTCTGCATCCAGACCAGCTATCCTTTCGGACTTCTCATCCACTGTCATTTGAAGACTGTCTTTCTCTCCGTCTAGTGCACTTATTGTGCCGCGGAGCTGAGTGATTTGATCTGATTGGTTAACATTGGCACGCTGCAGGTCTGTGGAACGCTCCTCCAGGCGTAGAATTCGTTCCTCCGCCACTTTGAGATCTCCTTCCTTCCTGGTGAGTCTGCGTCTGTGCTCTTCCAGGGCCTCTTCCGTCTGCTCTGCCAGCAACCTGAAGATATCAAATGACATTTAATATTAAAGGGATAATAACTCTTCTTTCGGCCAAAAAATGAATTTTCCTGGAGTAAACAACAATTTTCCCATACTTACCAATGGTAAATGAATCAATTTTTACATTCATAGTTAGTCCCTGGTTTTTTTCTAAAAAGTTTGGTTTTTTGTTAAAATCTCTTAAGAGATTTTAACAGAGTATAGCCATCAATGGAGGTCTCGTGGTCTAAAGACAAGCTCAGATATCAGAAAAAATAGCTATAACTGCCGTTTTTGTGGTAAAACAGAATATATTATATTTCTATGAGTTATTCACAATGTTTTTATTGTGAAATATAGATCTCATACGAAGAGTTATTATCCCTTTAACAATATATGGTGGTCCTGGTATATTCTCAATAATATTCCAAACACCTCACAAAATCATGTATAAATGTATGACTTGGGTTTTTTCGGCTTCGCTCATAAAAATCGTTCTGTTATATAACTGTATATTGAATAAATTGTATCTCTATTTTAGATTTTCATCTACTCATATAGGCGTACATGCTATAATAAATACAGCATTACGTAGGTAGCAGGATGACTTGTGTGCCCTGGTCACTGTCACTGTCATTCATTTTGTCCATTTTTCAGCCCAATGGACACTTGTAGTAGTGGTAGGCAAGCAACAAGTCTGAATCAATGTGAACTAGTCTGAAGGTGGAATCAAAGGGCAATGAAAAAATATTCCGAAAACAATGCTCAACTTTTCAGTAACACAACTAGTCATTTTGAAAAATCCCAAGTTTTTACTGGTGAAACACCTTCCGGTCAGTTCTCTGACACCAGTAGTGGCCAGCAACACAGTGCCCGAGTGACCACCCACCTCATCTGCGTGGCCGTAGCTTTGTGCTGAGATCCGTCCTCCAGAGCAGCATTCAGCTGGATGTTCAGCTCTCTACACTGGTCTTCTGAGGAGTTGGTCAGAGCCTTCTGTGTACTTAGGTTAACCTGAAGTTCATTCCTCTCCACCTCAACCTGAAATATAGACCAGATAATGGTCATTAGTCCGTTTTCTCAGAAGATTTTGCAGTATTTGTGAATAAAATTTTGAAGAAATAACAGGGTCAGGGAAGGAGTTGCATGTTAAATGTTATGCAGTCTCTACAAAACAGAAAAATAATGCAACTGATTAAATGTAACAAATCATAATCCAATCTATGAAGAAGATTTAATTGAAAATCTGAACAAAAAAATAACACGGAGGGGAAGGTGAGCAAAGGTGGGAGCTGAATGTCCCTGCAACTAATTAACTTCTAATATTTGGAGTACCATTTTTCAATTGCTGTCACTTACATTATGCAGTGCATTTTCTAAATCTTCTATTTTTTGTTCCAGCCTGGCTCTGTCTGAAAGACTTGTTTCTGTGGCCATCTGCAAGAGGAAATCATTCTACCTAAGATTTTTGCCAAATGATTTCTAAACCATTACACGTGTATCTGATTTCCATATAGAAAGGAAACTCTTATCTTTACGTTTACTGTTCAAATTCTTTACAGTAATGATAAGAAGAATAATTTCAATATTTTCTTTTTTACCTTTAGCCTCTCCCTCATACTATCTCTCTCTGTGGTCATACGCCTCAGGTCTGCAATTGCGTCATCCCTCTCATTCTCCACGCGCCGTAACACTGCCTGCGCTGCCAGAGAGACTTTGGGAGACTTGGGAGACTTCACCACATCTCTCCTCATCCTCTGCAGCTCTTCTTTAGTCTTGATGTGAATAGTATTTAATAGTTAGACCAGGGAAGGAAATAAACAATTATATGACAATGTACTAAGAAATCACAAAACTTTCAGAGACAGAGAGCCCGAAGTGTATCCATACCTATGCTAAGTGCCTGTAATTGTGTGTACGAACGAGGGCAAATGAAACTTTTCAGGCATCTCCACAACAGATCTTCCACAAAATAATAACCTTGCTTTTCTGCTCATCATTTAGCTAATAAAGGCCTATACTGGTATCAGTGGGTGTGTCAGAACTGATAACCATACCCACCTGTTCATACATCAGATTCAGCTTATCTCTCTCTGACGTTAGCACCTTGACATTGGACTGGATCTCGGCCATGTGCCGCTCAAACTTGTCCAGTAATGCCTGTAACTCGTTCCTCTCTCGGGTCACCCTGAGCAGCTCTGTCTCCTCGGCAACACTCTGAACAAGAAACAGACAGCTTGCCTCAGATGTGAAGTCAATAAAACACTGCAAGATGCTGGAGTACAAAATTATTTGTCTCAAATTCACCAAAACTTTTAATTGAATTATTTCCAATCCTTATTACAAAGTTTCTAAGAAATTTTAAAAATTCACGTTTCGAAATTGAAAAAAAAAAATAAATAAATAATAAAATGAAATTTAAAAAATAAAAATTTAAAAAATAAAAATTAAACAACATGAAAGAGAGGGGAAAGTTACACACATAGACTGAAATAATACAAAAAAATTATTTCACATAATAAGCTCAAAGCCTCACCCTGTCTCTAGTTGGAGGAGAGCGAGCAGGACTGGCTGTTCTGGACATTGTGCGTGCCTTCTCGTACTCTTTCTTGTAGAAATCTCTCTCGTCCTCCAACACACGAACTATGGTCTCGTAGTGAGCTGCACTCTGTCAAAATACACAGAACCTGATGACTTCTGTACCTCCCAACAATGTAAATAATCAAAATGGATATATATTTTTGATTACTCCTATAGATCAGTCTTAGTGAAATAATGCCAGTCATACGGATAAATTATATTTTTAACGCTTTTTTTTAAAGACTGATACAAATATCAAAACCTAAGCTAAATGCATGACTGTCTGTTTTTCCGTATCTCGTGAAGATTTTCCATTTAAACTCCACATCAGAGCTGTACCTTTCCTCCTGGGGAGGTGTCACGTTTTGCCCTGGCTGGACTGCGTCCCCTGGCTGGAGAAGCTGACCGCTGCTGCTGCATCATCTTCTGCAACGTGTCCACCTCTCCCTTGTAATAATCCCTCTCCTCCTCCAGCCCCCGGATAAAGGCATCCAGGCGGTTGGGAGACTTGCCTCTTTTCTTGACTAGGCCGTTTTTCTTCTTCAACCTCTCAATTTCTAACACAAGCTCTCTCTCTGAAAAGTGAAAAGTAAGCAAGCACAGGAGTGAACTTAAAAATGTGTATAATTTGAAGGGTGTTTCAATACTTCACAGCAACACCACAACACAAGCTCTCACTATGAAAAGTTAACCAAAACAGGAGTAAAACAACAAATATATATAATTTTAGGTGGGTGTTGCAATACTTCATGTCATCAACTTTGGAACAACACCTTCATTATATATTTATTACTTTTTTATTTTCATTTATTGTTCTTCTTAACAAAAATCAATTCATTAGTGAACTCCCAATATCTGTCTACACTACTTACCATTGGAAGTTAATTTATTCACTCTCTGACTGAGCCTCTTCTTGTCTTCCTGCACTTTGGCCATAAGTTCTTCCAGTCTCTGGTAGTCTGCTTCCCGCGACGACAGCCGCGACCTCAGAGCTGCATTGTCTTCTCCATACTGCTGCTTTTCCTGATAACACACAGGTGACATATTGTTTACAATTTACTAAAACATACAGTCTGCTTTCATGCAAGACAACTTACACACCAGGTAATTGTTCTCTCTAAATAGAATATTTTAAAATTAATATGTACTTGTAAAGAGTTAATGCAGGTATAGCACGCATATAGGTTTGTATTACTAGACTGTGTTTAAGGCTATTAAAATGTAATGAAAAACTACATGGCAACTGCCAAACTGTTGCCCTTCTATTTAATACAGGTAAACATACAGACTTCGATGAATATTTAATACTAACAGCACTGTGTTTGTGCTACTGTATCATTAAATCACATGGAAACTGGAAACTTATAAGTCATGCTTTTGCATCAACATAGCTTAACTAAAGATATAAGCACAACAGACCAAATTAAACCCTAAACAATCTTTGAATTACTTACTTCTCTTAGTTGTGACACTGTAAGATCTAAGTCTTGTAATTCTTGCCTTGACCTTTCAAGCTCAATCTAGAATTGAAAAGAACACACAATTGTCACCAATAAGTCAAAAGTGGTTTAATTTTCAAAAAGAAGTTAACAAGAATTGAACACACACACACACACACACACACACACACACACACACACACACACACACACACACACACACACACACACACACACACACACACACANACACACACACACACACACACACACACAAAATACACAAACACACACACTTACCTTAGCATCTGACAGCTCCATATCAGCACTCCTCATCACGGAATCTTTCTGTAGCTGCAAGGACTGTGCCATGCGGTCCACATCCTCCAGGTCCGCCGCCAGGGCCTTGTTCTTAGCATTCAGATCGATGGTCTCGGACCTCGCCTCCCGCTCCACCAGCTGAGCCTCATCCAGACGCCGCTGGTACTCACGATTTTTCTGCTGTAGGTAGTCAATCTGGAAGTGGGATTGAGATAGGGTCATGGGGTATTTGTGGGACAAAAGGTAGGTCACGGCGGGACCTTTGTGGAATTGTACGTCAAATAATAACTATATTTTGTTGGATCTTTGTTTTGTAACATTCACAAATTTTAACTTGATTTAAGTAAGACTATGAAAACTTGCATCATATCATTTAACAGAAATTTACAAACCTAATTTCTCTTACCTGTATATTGAGGTGTGAGATCATGCGTTCATTGGCCCTGTTCCTTGTTTCCAAGGCGACCACATCGTAGGGCCGCCCTCCGTCCAACATCCTGCCCAGACGGTCTATTTCCTCATCACGTTGGTCAACCTGAAAATACAGCAGGTTTTGGTCAGCAAAAACACGTTGACAGAAAAAAAGAGTCTACTGAGTAGTCCTTCAGATTATTCATACTTATCATTGCATTAAATTTTCACATTATTTTCTCCTTACTATACTCATTACTAAACTCTCAACCAAGACATTGTCAATCTAACAAAAACTGTTTAACTTAACTTTAGGCAAATTATTTGCAAACTGGAGCAACAGCAACCTACTGAACAGAGCACACATTCATCAGCAGTCACTTAAAAATAGTTTCAATAAATACACATTTACAGCAAACAATTCCCACCATCTGCTTCCAGGTTATCCATTGTCCTGGTCAAAAAGGACATAAATATTACACCACACTGTATTGTACCTGCTGTTTAACAGTATACAGAGATTCTGGACGAAGTGTATAGTGTACATGTAATAAATATATATGTCAGGTTTACTGAGGGAAATTATCCATTGATCTTGTATTGTGAAGACCAAGCACAGTCACAGTGATGGATGATGCCATTTGTCTGGCCTTTGTTGGGAAAACATCCCAGTATGGACCAATCAATCTCATCTAACAAGTGCTTGTCATATTAGGGCAGACTTGCCTATTGTTATTACTCTGTATGGAAAAACTTCCTTTTGTTACTTCTCAACTCAATAAATAATAAATATTACATTTCCTAATTATATCTTCTTTTGGCATGAAGCCCCCCCCTCCTCCTCCTCCAAAAAAAATATTATCTCAACCAGGTTTTACCATCTTAAAACACTTAATTACTGGTAAGAAAAGGATTCTTCATACTAGGCATAATTTTTGATTAATAAATGTGGGCTGAACGGTCAGTTTGGTCCGTATCTCTGAAAATATCTCCCTGCTTTCCTTGACCCCCAATTAATATACTAGTATGGTTAAACTTGCAGCTATATTTATATTCAGGAGCAAACACAGGGATTGTGACAAATCAGATATAATTTAGAAGTATGAACACTCCCAAATCTTCCTCTACTCCAATCATAACACTCCCAATTTGGTATGTGTTAGTAGCACGCACGCACGCACACCCACACACACATACACACATACACACACACACACACACACACCTTCCTGGTGGTAACCCTCTTGGTGACTTAAACTCTTCACATCAGCCATGTGCAATCTAAGATAAATTCTTCTCTTCAGATATCAACCATCACCGGCATGAACAACATGTGGCAGTGGCGAACGAGCGGAGCAGCCTTGAGAACTCCATATAAAATGAATTTCCCACAGAAAACTGCTTTCATGCTTCACTCAAACATT
Source organism: Lingula anatina (assembly GCF_001039355.2). The sequence goes on along the minus strand of NW_019773599.1, from coordinate 27,702 downwards.
TTTCATCACTTTTAACTTACCACCGATTTGAACTTTCCAGCTGTTTTTGACAAAAATTTCAACAAAACTTTAACATGAAACCCAACCCTTGACTGTTGCAGATTTGAATTTTCCCTCTTGAATCACGTGAATGTAAATAAGACTTCAAGAAAGTGAAACAAAACAGGAAGAGGGCAAAGTGTTGTTTGTCATAACTTATGGGGACAATCGTCAACATTGTTCCACAAAGCCATTATGCTTGCTTGAAGTATCAAAATACCCAAAGCTTGCAGTATAATAATGGATTTAGAAGGGCTGGATAAATATTGGAACAACAAGGCTAAGAGGTCCCTTGAATGAATGAAATGGAACTGGAAAACACCCCTCTGAAATGCATGGCATTGAACATACACTGACATATAGCCATATCTCTGGGACAGATAAATTTTCTATTTGAAAAGCTCTACTATGAATATACTCTGTTATGTGTATATAGTATCTGCATGCATGCTTGTGCAAATATAGATGTAATCAATAAATAAAAAATATCCTTTTCTTAATTTTATAAGACAACTTGAAACATGCATCCCATTTACAAAATAGGTTAACCAGAGGGTGGGGGTGCACAAAATCCATTGCCCATAAAAAAAATTACTACCACACAACACAGACCTATTGATTTGATACCTTTAAACAAAAGTAAATTGAGAAAGATAAGTCCTTACAAATGGTTTCACTTTGTACTATAAAATAAATAGGTAGAGTGCAGTGCTTTAGCAGTTAAAAAATTATAGTAAATCAAATAAATCCCACCTGACCTGGGAAAATAAATTAAATTAATAAATACTGCAAATATTTCTCATCCATTCTCCATTCTTCACCACATCCCAAAGTCCCAAAGATCCTTTTCTGCTTTCCACAGAGGACTCAGACTTGATTAGTTGAGTAAACAGTGACACGGAGAGGGAATTGATTTCAATTAATCAAAGAATCTCTTGGGCCTATTGAGCCAGCATTCAGTGGCAGTATGTGTAATGAGGAGTACTATTGTGTGTAAACTTGACTCCCTGACTGATGAAGGCACTTGGGTCATTTGATCTTTCAATTAATTTTACATGGGGCACCCTTAATGTGTCTGATTATTTGTTTGTATAATTGTCTATTTATTTACTTTTTGATAAAATTACTACTTTATATAATACTAAAGCAAATACAAACAATTTATCTGACCTTCAGCTTCATATTTAGACTCAAACAAAGTAAGCTCTTAATAACCTTTCTCATCTGTCAACCACTGTAAACTGCATTTGAGAAAAAAAATTGCCTTGATTATAGTTCTGATAAATCAACAGAAAAGGCCAAGCCTTGTGATAACCAGCAAGAAAATGTACTGTCCTGATTAGCCAGATAACCTCAATGTAAACCATCATTCCCCACTCCCTAGCTTAACTGTGTGTCAGGCTGAAAACCAGGTTACTTTCTAACAAACTCTGAAAGTCAAGGATACTATATATTAAAAATATTAACCCAAGTTTAACTCCTTACTGAGATTAACTCAAGGCCAGTGGGACTAAATACCTATTACTTATTTATAACTGGTCTCTGAATGGATAGAAAAGTTATTTTTCTCCTTGCTAATGAACCTAATAAAAGTGAGCCAACAGAATGCCAACTCCACATCATCATTTCCTGATATAAACTCAATACTGTACGCTGCAGTTCTGTTCTACCAGGCATATGCAGATATTGCACAAGAGAAGATAATATATTAGTAAGCCCTTAGACATTCTAATCATTTCATATTGTCAAATGCACCCTGTATTTCAAAGTGCAATGGACCTCCCCCCCCCCCCCCCGGTCCCCCCACTGTCACTTTGCCTCTGTCATTTTCACTCCCAACTATATGCAAATAACAGATATAAGTATCCAGTTAAAAGAAACCCAGGGTGCTATCAAGTATATTATCCCCCATCTCTGCCCATGCTGTTTTCATTTCCAAAAAAAAAATATACATAGCACTTTTCTTTGTCTACTTTAATCTTGTAGTTCGTTTTGTAAATGGTAATATCCAGAGCTCAATAAAGTTATTCTATTATCTGACACCTATCCATCACCAGAAGGCAGACATAATAGATCAGACAGGAACACTGCAATGGTTCAGTGCACTTAGCACTGAGGGAGAACAGCTGATCTTAGTGCACTGGTAATTGCTGGGGAAAACCCAACTGAATCAATCACCCTGGAGACCCTCACTCTGCTTAATTCTGTTGCAGTGAGAGAAAATTTGAGCTTTGTATGAAAGGAAAACTTGTTGCATCTGTAGAGTATACTAGTGCATGCACTCTGTGTTCATATCAGGTCTTAAAATCCACATGAAAGTTGAAAGAAAATGAAAATGATTTCAGTTTAGATCTTCCCCAGTGAGAGAACATGACCTCTAATACAAGTGGCCACCAGAAAAATTTAATGAAAAGGCAACAGCTTCCTACTTACCTTCTAAGCCACTGACAGTGCACCTGCATGCACCACAACCAGCAAGGGAATGTGACAAAGACCCGTCCCAAGCCTACAACTGTCTTTGAACCCAAACTACCGCTGCTTGCACAATAAACATCAGACACCCCTATGCAAACACAGTGTTACATGGAGCCAGCGCATACCCAATAGACAGGGTCAATACCTCCAGTAATACCAGTCATTAAAAGTGGATAAAAAGTGTCACAGAACTGGTCAATCAATGACTTACCCTGGTTCTGCTCCTCTGGTGTGAGGAGCTTCTAGGTCTTAGGGACATTACCTCAGTCAACTCGCATCAAACCCACTTCATACATGCTCTCAGCAGTTTTTACTCACAGTAAGCCGGTTAACTAGGTCAACGTAAACCCATACCTCATTTTGAATTTCAACAGTCAGTGATAAGAAGGGTTGTTTACACGGCGCATGCTTGCTTACCCTGATACTGTGTCAGTGCATTATGGGGAGCCTTTGATTATGAAATTCAATACTCATTAATCCTAATGCTCAGCTTTCATATGCTAACCCTGGGGGAGGGGCCGGCCCAACAGTTTAAAGGAACCAATCAGTACACACCTGGATTGAAAAGTGAACCCTCATTTGCTGCAGCCATGTTGTTTACATGTTGCTAGGCTGCACACTCGTGTACAAAACTTTCACAGGGGGGATGGCGTGAAACTGCAAAAAGAATGCCTTTAAAAAAATCTGAATCCATTTCTTGATATCATTTGTGTAGCTTTTTATAAGCTTTGGAACTTGTCAATTATTTAGATAAAAATAACAGTCTAAAAAGCAAAGTGAATAGTCTTTGACATAGTTTCAGACTTACAGTTATATGGAATATTCTCTTCATCTTTCCCCTGATCCCACTAATATGTATGTCCAGTAAAAATTGAGATAATAAGAAAGTCAAGGAGGCGTATATTACATATTTACTGAGCATTTATGAAAAATAATCCTTTCAAGCCCCTCTGCAAGGTGAGTAGTCATTCAAATGGGACTGCAGACTAAACAATATTTAGTGAAAATGACATGTTTAACCCCATTTTCCACACCAGTTCCCCTCTTGTAAAAAGGTCCTTACACAAGGACATACTATTTAAAGTTAAGTGACAGGTGAGAATACCTGCATTACGAAAATATCAAGGGTAAAAAGAAGCATATTTCATATTTCTGCATTGAAAAGAATGTGGACTACAAATCTAACCTTAAACCTAGCTATGTGTGCCAGTTTACTCACGTCTTCTTTCTGGCATTATTTAATCTACCACAATTCTAAAGAATTAATATATATATATATATATATATATATATATATATATATGAAATAATTAAACTAAAGCATTATTTTTTTCAGCCCTGGTCTTTGATGATCTTTCATAGTTGTTTGCATTACATTTACACCCTCCCCAGACAGAAAAAAAACTTAAATTTTCTAACTTGCTTTAAGATGGGTTATGTATGTGTGTTCTGATCTAACAAAGATACACAAACTAGCTCTAAAATGGCAATGCATTTCAATAAAGTGCTACATCCCATATGAATTCAGGCTGGCTCTGTATCAAAATAAAACATACAAAAGTTTACCTTTCAGGACTTTTTGCATTAGAACTTGTTACTCTCTCCCAGACAACAAAAACATAACACACACATTATTTGGGTTAAACCTTCAGTTGAGGTGGTCAATATTTGAAATAGATGCACTGATATGAAAACATTCTTAAGCCATTGATTGCTTACTCTCCTCAAACACCAACTCCAAATTGCTAATATATATTTTTAACAATTTTTTTTTTTAAATTTTCTGAGACTCAGTCAAACTATACAGCCATTTGTATCCAAGCTCATACTGAAATAATATTTACAATTACTTACAATTAATTACTTTGGTAAGAGAAAAATTGTTATCTTTAACCATATTGACATGATCTCTCTTGAGCTATCTGGCAAAAGCAAAATAAAATCTGGCAAACCCAGTGTGTTTTTCACTGCCAACAAATAGACAAGTACAAAAAAAATGTTTTGTCCATAAATAGCTTGTAACTGTTAGAACAATGCACATCTGTATGGAGTACAGGTACCCTTTAAGGGCCATTCCATTGTATTTCCCCCTTCAGTTCCATCTTCCCTCCAATATTAAAGTTTTTGCCACTTCTATGACTGCATTCCCATAAACCCATCATACTAGCTAGATCGATCTAATTTTGCAAGGGTTCTTGCTAAACTGCATCCAGTGTAATCAGCTTAATTGTCTGGCACGCCCCTTTGAGTAACTAGGAGGTAATCGACTGTGGTTAATTACCCCTAGCAGCTTGAAGAGCTATAGGTTTGTCAGACATCTATACGTTAGGTATAGAAATGAATTTTTCAATAAAATTAAAACAACAGCAAACCTACCTGAGTGCGGAGATTCTTGATCTTTCCTTCAGCAATTTCATTGAGATCCTTGTATTTCTTCACCTCCCCCGTCATTTCCTCTATCTTCTTGTCTGCCAACTGAAGAAGATCAGCCACAAAGGGGTCCTCTACTTGACTTCCAGGGGGGACTTGGGGTCTCTCTGCTGGGGGTAGAGTAGAATCTATCTCCATGCGCTGCCGTCTGAATGGAATGGTCTTCTTTTTTCCTCCTACCCATACAAAATGAACAAATGAGAAATAATTCCAGATACAAAGCATTACTGCAAGCTACAACTATTAAATTAAACAATTAAAACAAGGCAACATAAAAAGAACAGGTGTGAACATTTTTGGTTGAATTATGACAAGAGTTAAAGATTAGAGTTACATGAGTGTATTTCGGAGTCTCCTCATAAGCCATAAAGTTTGCCAGATGGAGTAATCCAATATCAGATTTTGGGATATGTGTTAGGAAGGATAACTAAGGCCGCATTCACATCAAGAAGAGCCAAGGATCTACAAAGCCGAGAACTAAATATGTTGGACGTACATGAAAGGAAAACCACCTTATCCTTTAATGGTCTCTCCGCCTCTCACACGCCTCCCCACGTGTCGTCCCGATGGAGCCGAGATTTAATGACTGTACCCTCGCAGGGACGACTCGTGGGGAGGCGTGTGAGAGACGGAAAGACTTTTAAAAGATTAGGTGGTTTTCCTTTCATGTACGTCCGCCATATTTAGTTCTTGGCTTTGTAAAGCCTCGGCTCTTCTCGATGTGAATGCGGCCTTAGTCTGAACACAGTGGATCAACTCACACCTTGCTTTTCTAGTTTTACATGTTATGAAATTATCAAAACAAAATCATAAAAAATGGACTTAAACTAATCAATGATATGACCAGGGAGCTTGCCCAATGGCACTACTCTGGTCATCATCAGAAAATAGATCAGTCTTTTTGGTTTTTGTGATCAGCATATTATATTCTTACCTGGTGTCTGTACAACAGCATGGAAGTTCTTCTCTTGTAAATGAAGGATCTTGTCAGTCTTGTCCTTGGATTCCTTCTCCAGCACTCTGATCTTGTGGATGTACTGGTTGTTGAGAAACTTGAGGTCTGCATTTTCATGTTCTAGCTTTCTTAAAGAGGCTTTTAAATCTACAACATGAGAAAATTAACAGTGAGAAGTTAATTAATGGTTATAATCAATGTGTCTAAATGTGCACATTTACTTATAGTGAAAATAAACTGCTCCATCTTCCTAAGAATTCATTTATCTATGACCAAGGTTTTCCCATCAAACTGTTCAGCTGTCATTTGAAGGCTGCCAGCATTACTCGAGGGCCAATATTTTCTAATTAAGACAGCTGGACAGCTTATAAATTTTTTTGAAAAATGATGACTTGGACTCTCTAAAATTTTGTAGGAAATTACAGGAGATAATTTTGCACAGCCTGTACCCCCAATACTGGAAAAAACTCTGACTACTGACTGTCTCTGACTATCTTAAAAACAATCCAATGTGACATCCACCAGCATTTCAATTATTAGCATTTCCATCTTTTTTTTTCTTGAAAAACCTCAACTGATGTAATCAAATAACTACTTCATTTAAAAGTAAAAAAAAAATTAATAATAATAATAATAATAATTTTCTTTTTGGTTTCTTAGAAAATGTGGCTTCATTTATATTCAAACCTATTAACTGTTTTCTAATAAAGACACTTGTTTGAACCAGTAAATCAGGCCAGAACAAGAAAGTTGCTCAATGATTGCTATCTAAAATCAATGAAAAGGGCAATAAATAGAGCAAAAAATACATGTCATATGTATTACCTTTTATAGTAAACTCAGCCTCTTCCTTCTGCTTAATATGCTGCAAGTGCAACTCGTTGTTTTCACGCACCAACTTCGCATTGTCACTTTTATAGGGTTCAATCTGCGCACTGAGGGCCTGGGGTTCATCCGAACCTCCACCCGATGCCAACTTGGACTTCTTCAGACTCTCGGTGGTATGAATTAAGTCAGCAAACAACTTCTCCACCAGAGGCAGGGACTCCACCCCCAGAGGCTGCCGATAACCCAGCTGGTCCAGACGCTTGCGCAGATTTGCAAATTTTTGCTGCATTAATGCAGAGGAGGCCATTTTTGTAGTCTTGGTATCAGTGAAATGGTCTCATGTTATTCCTGAAATGATGAAATTAGTTACTTATCAGTATCTAGTCATACGTATATATAGCTTTAGTAGTTGTGTACCCTTCACAATGTCTGTGCTTTTCAATGATTTCCTAAATTCAAGTATAATTATGGTGACCTTGATCAGTGTCCCTACTATTCAAATGAATTAGTTTGTCACCTTACCTGTCATGTGTACACCTGTTTTTTGTTTTTTGTTTTAGAAACTTCAAGAAACTAAAGCTCATTTAAATATGACGAGAGCTGAGATCAGTTCCACAGCATAAAACATAAAACATCAGTAAACTAGAGACATTGCCCAAAGGTATATCATTGCAAATGATCGACTTACAGGTACATGTTTAAGGTGGGGACCACACTCAAACTGCACAATTGGGCAACACTGGGAGAGGGATAGTGGAGGGGGATGGAGAAGGGCAGTAAGGGGGCGAGGTTAGCATAGAATAAAGCGACGTCTAATGATAAATGTTTAATAGTTTCGAAGCGCTTAGTTGGTACATAAGCTCACTTTCTGCCAGATGTCACCCTGAGCGAGTGAGTGGAAACTGAAGTCTAACACAACATTCAATCAGTGTGCATTTTAAACTGCATAGAGGACGATTCTGCAACTGCATCCCTAACTAAAATATAAGAATGGTTGTGAACATTCCGCGTTTGCTCACCTTATGCTCATGTTCCTTTATTTTCATTTAAAACTGAAACATTTTGTTGACTATGAAGAAATACTTCTTTTGAAAATGGCGGACTCTTACATCGTTTCTTTGACTCTTTTGACAGGAGAGCTTCGCATCCAACGCATTTGTCGTTTAGTCGTATCAAACACAATACAATAATAACCTTTTGAGGTTGCATGTGTACAACAGAGAGAGGTTTTTGTACCATCTACGGTAATAGTAATAGTTTTATCAAAAATTAAAGCAATTAATTTGAAAAGTTAAACATTTGTATGGGTAAATATACATCTACTTCAAATTCTTAAATAATTTGAAAGAAAATTAAATGGAACTGCTGCAAACTTAGTGAACAAGTTTAATAATGTATGAAAGAATTCATTCGGATATATTAAAAGAAGATTGCTGCCATTTAATTACCTCAAATTACATATTTTCATTACTCTTATTTTAAATTATTTATCTATGTATTTATTATTATTATTTATTATTGTTATTTTGTGCAGAAACAACTTATTTTTTCACATGCAGTAAAAATGGTGACACAAGTAAGAGATTCATATTTATTTTCTAAATTTCCCTGTGGTTTTTTTTAAATACCACATGAACTGTGACATGTATTTTTCAATTTCCAAGACATAATCACATACCTCTTCTTTCCAATGATCAATGCAGTAGATATACAGTGTCAAATTACAATTGTATAACAACCATTTAAGTATTTATTAATATAAATAATGTAATAAGCAGGTATGTCTCAGACATGTGCTTGGTATATATCAACAGCATAATCAGAAAGGGAATAATCTTGGAGACAGTCTTCAAATAGGAATTAAGTCAGCAGTTCATGTGTAAAAAAAAGCTGCTACTGAATGAACAGTGTCCATCTTAACACAGTTTCCCATTCTTTTTCTCTTCCCAGAACTTCTCTCAGAGCTGAATATTTTACAAGCATGGAGTTGACAATCATGAGTTCTAATAATGCTATTTCACAGGTTTCATATGCCATAGACCATCATTGAGAAAATGTATGTTGTCTATTGCAATGCCTTTGTTCTTCTGTAATCTGCAAAAAATAAAGATTTTTATAAATGTCTTTAAATTGTTGCTTGCTAAAAATACTAATATACTCTTTAAATGAAATTCAAACAAATGCAATAATCACCATTTAAATTTTGTCTTGTAAACTAACTCATCGGAAAACAATAAAGCAATTTTATTTAAAGCAATAATCATGATAATAGTTTAGGACTGACTAATTACTTATTGCATGAAAGGATCTATCAAAAATGACAATTTAAACTCAATAATAATTATCTTAAATGCTCGCAGCCTCCATACATACATTTCATCTGTGGACATTTTGGTTATACCAACAGCTATCGCATTTTCCTTGCCTTCTGCAGTAAGTATCTATTCTACAGTCAAGGTGCAAACATTAAAAATATCTTATCAATATAAAAAACTTCATTTCTCCACTTCAATAAAATAGTTCTTTAAAGTAAGAGATGAATACCTGAACTTTATACTAGATCCCTTAATAATAATAATAATAATAATAATAATAATCACCTAATAGAATACTAACTGATCAAGCATTCCTGTTATCACAATTGCAGAATAATAAATAATAATAAACATGTATTATTAAATTCTACTTGAAGGGATACAACTATGGTGTCTTTGTCCACCCGTGTCATCCTGCCCCCCGGGGACGTGAGGCCAGGACACATGATGTTGGCTCCACTCAGGACAAACCTGATTGCACCTTTGTCCACCTGCATGGCTGGGGCAATGAATGGATCTGAAACAGAGTAGGCAATACTGCACATAGATATATATATATAACTTATATATATATATAACTTAGGGGTCATGTATTTTTATCATCATTGTCACAAGTCTACAAACTGTATGCTGGGGAAGGGAGGGGCTAAAGGCTTTCTGTATGCTTTTCAAAAATTAATATTAATTTGAAATGATTATCCAAATTGCTGTAAAAGGTTATCATCTTTAGCTTTTCACTTTAATTTGTACATTTTCAAATATGGAATGAGTAGAAAACATCCTCCTACTGTAACTTTACTCAATCTAATGCTAAGCAATAAATAATTAAGAGGTTTGACAGAGCCCTGTACTTACATTTATGTACAAGTTTCAAGGTGGGATAAAAAGGACCTTCCCTTTGTTTGAAAAACAGCAATTCACCATTTGCTCCAGCCAACACTTCAATGTGTTCCTGGCTGAAAAAATGGAATAAACATTTGCTAAGTATATGAGATGTGCACTGCACTGCACTGAAATGTTTCTGGAATAGATTTTTTTTCAATTTATGCAATATATATATATATATATATATATATATATATATATATATATATATATGCACTTATAAAGAATAGTCATAAGTATATTGCTAATAAATATAAAAGAATGATTCAGTTATCCATAACAAATACTCAAGCAAAACAAACTCATCTACAATAGTAAAGACAAACAGCATTTTAACACCAAAATTATATGTTTCAGCAAAACGCCTGCAAAAGTCACAAAACAAATAATCTAAAGCTCATTCCCATTTAAAACTATCTATCAACATAGATCGATCCAACTCTCTGAATGCAAGCAGTATAACAGATTAACAGGCTTCCTTGTGGCATTGAGTAGAACACAGAAAATCTGGTGATTACTTGAGCACTGTTAATCTTTAAAACTGACTGCATTCATGAGAGTCCCTGCAAAGTTAGATCAATCTATGAACTGTATACTGACAGTTTCAATGGAAATGAGCACTAAAAGAATCAATCCAAAATCTTATCCAGCTTACCATTTGACCACTTTAAGAGCTCCTTTTTTGGGTACAATTTCATCTAAGTATGGTTCGATCTGTGGGTACTGATCCAAAAGAGTGCTGCGTATTCCTCTCAGGACTGACGACTTCACCTGATTAAGACCAGATACATTCTCCTTTTCCTCAAATCTGAAAATTATTACACAGGAAATGTATTTAAAACTGAATCTTTGATTTTTAGAAGGTTTGAAATTGAACGAGTGCTTACTCAAATGTGCAGCCAAGTCCAAATAAAAGTTATGTCAAATCTTGAAGTTTGAAAAGGTGCCAACTTCAACATTTGTGCAGTGGAAGAAAACATGTCTCACATTACTGGTGTAACAAAACATCAGTGAACACACTGATTTAATTTTCGATGAATACGAAATTTTAAATGTAGCAAGTGAACATGAATGAGTTAAAGGCCATTTATTTTTATGGTCACTAGGGTTAATCTACGTTCAAACATCCCACCTTACTGTCATTCAATGAATGACTGGGTCTAACTAACGTTGCTCACCATGAAAGAGTTATTTTACAATCAAAAGTAAAGTTTAAGATATTTGCGACATCATCAATTAACGTTAAACGAAATGGCACATTTGATTTCAGTGATTTCTATATTCAATTTGTTCTAACTATTAAAATATCCTTACTTTTTAAACATCTTGTAAATTCAGGCAGGTGCTCGTAAATCTAGGTCAATGTCACTAGGTACTTTAGAGCATACGACACTATTTTTGTGATAAAAAAAGCTTAGTAGTGCTATACAACATATTTGAACATGTAATAATAAATAAATAAATTTGAAAGCAAAATACGTGATTTCAATAATTACTTTATTTTGATTGCGATAAAGCTAGTAACTTATTGTCGTAATATTATTCTTGTCATGCGCACATGAGCCTCGAAGGGAGGGCTAGACGGACAGCGAAGGTTATTCATTTACAGATATATTGAGAGAAGAACGTTATATGGAGGTAGGTCTAGGAATACAAAATGTAAATCCAAACCTTTTCCTCTGTTGAGACATTTGGGAGAAATTTAGGTCAGGGTTAAAGACAATTGTCGTTCAATAAGTGAAATTTATAACGGGTAATCGACGAGCATTTTAAACATGGCGGAGCTATTAGACTGTAGATTACCCCTGAGTGTTTTATGTTTTAACTTACAATGTGATGCTTCAGTTTGAAAGATTATGAGATATAAACTTGGCTTAAGTATAACTTGAGTTCAGTTCACGTAGTGATTCTATTACTGGAGTTAAATATATGTGATTTCTTAAACCAATAAACAAAAAATTCAAGTTTCAGTCATTCTTTATGATAATGAGCCTCAGTGTGCGCCAGAGTTTACAACAAATGGATTTTTCACTTAGGTTAATCAATCTCAAAACTTCATATATTTTTTCACTTATCAGGGAGATATAATCAAGGCACCTCACATATAAGCTGTACCTCGTTGTGTGCGGAGAGACTAGTCCACTGCTGGTAGTGGTAGTCTCAACAAACATGAAGACAGGGTAGGCAGCCATGTTTGCAGCAAAAATCTGGTCACATGGAATAAGCATGTATGTTATATGGCATTTTTATATAGATTTTAAAATTCCATCAAATAAGTCTCTTTAATGAATTGTTCCCTTTGGTAACAAGTAGGTAAAATTAGAAGAGTAATTAATGGAAACTAATTCACAAATTTTTCAACAATTATATAGCTCAGAAATAAAATTTATGAATATTATAACAGGTTTTAATATTAACTGGTTATTTGAACTGATTGTCTTTTCAAATTGATGATAATTTTAGGTAAAGGTTGAGTGAGATGTCACAGATGATGTCTAGTCTCACTCTTCATTCTGTAAAACCCCAGTCATGTTTAGCAATGAGACCTGAAAGACTGGCCAGGAGTTGAAGCATTTGTAGTTTTAAATAACTAGTAAGTCCTGGTGAGTTTAATATTGATCATAAATGTAACAATTAGATATTAACTGGTAATTTGAACTTATTGTGTCTTTTCCAAAATACTGTTATTAACCAAGTTTAGTCAGAGATGAAATTGTTACAAGATTAAATGCTAGCTTTGTAAGAAATTTGATAAAATTGATTAATGGAAATGATACTGGCATTTATATATTTAATAAAAATACAAGTTGCATTATGATAGTTGTATTGAAAATAAAAACAAGTGATAATGATGATGGTCATCTCATATTTCAGGTACCAGACCTGTTATTATGTGAAGATTGGACAAGATGTCGGTTCCACGGGTGCCGATAACACTCCTTATCTGTGACCTGTTCTCCTCGGCAGTCTGTGCTGCCACGATATCGTATCCCCCCCTTTTTGCAGTGAAAAGGTGATTGCTGTTTCAAGTCATGGCATTTGCTGCCATCCAAATTATAGAAGACCTATTGAGACTTGTGAACTGCAGGTTTTTATCAGTGTTTTCCGAATGGAATTCAGGTGAAACAATAACAACATATTTTCCTCAACAAGTACACATCACTTTGAGAGCATTACGGGAAGTTTAAATGCATAGTCCAAGAGTTACTGCATAAACTTCACCATGGGGGTCAACATCCGAGTTCACAGACACTAATAACGAGTATGGCCACCATTAGTTTCAAGCAGAGCAGCACATCGATGACGCATGGACATCACTAGGTTGTCAATAATGGCCTGAGGGACATTATCCCATTCCTCCTGGAGTGTTATTCACAGTTGGCGGACATTCTCGGGAGCTGGAACATGACGGCGTACATGCTGATCCAGAACATCCCAAAGGTGTTCGATGGGCAACATATCAGGCGAATACGTCGGCCAGTTGAGGACAGGAATATTCATTTCCTCCAAGAAGTCCCTGCATATTCTTGCCATGTGTGGACGGGCATTATCATGTTGAAAGGTAACATGATGGGAGTGCCACAAATGGTGCAATGATGGGTTGCAATATCTCATCTCTGTATCGTTGGCCATTCAAGTTGCCAACAATAAAATGCAAACGTGTGCGCTGTCCATAGCAAATGCCGGCCCATACCATTACACTACCTCCACCATGAGCCACCCGTCGAAGGACATTAGCGTTGGCAAAACACACACCAACACGGCGCCAAACACAGCGTCTGCCATCAGCGTGGTGCAGCTGGAACCGGGATTCATCACTGAAGAGCACTGTCCTCCACCGTGCAAGTGTCCAGCGCACATGAACATTGGCCCAATTCAATCGGGTCTGATGTCGGACCGCCGTGAGGTCGAGGCCCCCGGTGTGGACGACGTGCTTGAAGTCCAGCCTCCCGCAGACGGTTCCTTACTGTCTGGGCTGAAATACGCCTGTTTTGACGACCAACAGTCTCATCAACAGTCCTGGTTGCTGGTGATTGAGTTCCTGTACTCAACTTTTTGGTAATATAGTGATTGGCCGGTCAAAGGGCAACTTGGGTCTTAAAGTTTTCCTCTGCGTGTGTTCCCATATTCTGCTGCATATTGGTGACGTAGATGATTCCCTTCCATGCATTTTAAAGATTTATAGTACTGTTGGTTGATAGCATTACTGGAATTGTAGTCCAATTTGAAAAAAAATAATTAAAATTCTTTTCTTAAAATTTATTGTCTATGGTTACTCTAGGTCTGGCAAGTCTTCCTCCTCTGATGTGCATGTTTGGCATAGGTTAGCACTGGGCAAGATGCTACTCCACAGCCCAGCAGCCTCTGAGTCCCTGTTGTCCGAGTCGTTGTCTCTATTTGGGTGTCAGTTGGGTGTTACAGGGGTCGTGGCAGTAGTGTCCACTTACCACAGCATGGGCTCTTTCTTTCTCTCTCGCTTATTCTCTCCCAGCTTCTTTCTCTACTGTTTTTCTTTGTCTTCTACCTGGTGATTGCTGAAATGGCACTTCCCTGTTATTTGTACAATTAGTCCGCTGGGGCCTTGTAGTACTTTGTTCGTTAATTGAGTCAGCTGGCCCAATTTTTTTGCTGCATTTTGACAAACAAATTATTTACCTCTGGCAGATCTGCAGTAATATGTCTTACTGCAAAGATCAACGATACCGTCACCAATCCACTCTGCTTAAAATAATCTGGGGTACATTTTCAGGCGTATCAGTGCGCAGAAACCATAGATGTTTTTCTGCTTTGTACTGCTTCCTCATGTGAGGTTTAATTAAGTATTTTAAGCTAATTGCCGAAAAAGATAACCAAGAATTAACAAACATCCGTATATTGTGCCAAAATATGCACAGGTACCAGCATCTGGATTTCATTTTGTAGGAATGCTTAGCCACAATGCAATCATGAAGGTCTACTCCTATGTTTTCATTGTATGACTTCATTACTGCAGGGCGTTGAACACCTACATGCGATTTCTGCGCTTTGTCATATCTTCTGACGCTGTTCATCAGATGAACAACATGCAACGTGGATAGAATGATGACAGCCCTGTGCCTTGAGGACATCTTGGTCTAAAGTAGACTAGAAGCTCTTGCCTTGAGAAGTTTGTTCCTGATGGGAGGGCATCAGGTACTGAGCCTCGCCTGGGAGGGTGGGGCCAGGTGTAGGAGGTTTGCAGGAAAGCATTGTAAGTATATTATGCTGAAAACCTGGAAGGCACATTGCCAATGATATGGCAATATAGGGGGATTTCGTTTCTCTGCTAGGGGCATGGTAAATGATACCTGCCCATCATCGTTGACCTTTGGCTGGGGTATTACAGAAAGGTGGGAGGAAGTAGGGATTTCATGGGTATTTTCTTTAGCCTAGATCTGCAAGCCCTATAATTATTACAAGGACAGTAAATGTCTTGCCTTCAATTAATTACTTCTTACTCTTCACAGATTTTCTGGTGTTTGCTGTGGTAAAACGCCCAATCTCTGGCTGTTCATTTTGCTTCAGCAGATCACTGCATTGCAAAAGAGAATGGAAAGGGGGCCAAAGGCATATATTATATATTCAACATTTGCATGCAGTGCTCAGCAAGGTTTTTGCCAGGTTTCACATTTTTTCAGGCTAGCATCTGTATGACGCATTGTTGTAATTAAGACCTTCTCTTTACTTACGTGAACAATATGAGGATTCTTTTCAGTCTTTTCCATAAAAGAAATTTCACATAACGACTGAACTTCTTTTGGTTTATTCTGGAAAAAAAGGAATATCCATGTTTAGAAAGAAATGTCAGCAACAGTAAAATTTAAGAGTTTCCATAACAGTAAATTGATGTTATTCCTAAGAATGGACAGATTGATTCTTAATTCTGTCCAATAAGAGTAGGATTTCATCATATTTGCTGCACCCACTGCACTGTCTGCGTAATGACGTATCAATTTCAGTTGTTTTTGTTCTTTAATTTAATCCAGGCATGTTCTTTTCAATTCTCACGCCCCTTGCTCGATTTTTTTCTCTCTTGTCACTATGTTATTTGAATTAATATACTCTAAGGTTTACAATTGGTTCCCAAGTATTTCTGCTATAAGGGAACGCCTTCCACTTAAAAAGGTACTTGTCTCTTGCTGGAGGTGCTGGGCCACCCCTGTTCATTCCTTTGGTTGCTGGGAGATTTCCCATACCTATGGCTTCGCGCATTCTTTATCAGGACACACTGCACGCCAAGCTGGGGCTAGTACTGAATTGTCAGTACTGCTCTCAGTTCTTACTACCTCGGGACATATCCAACCCATTTGTCTAATTGTGTCTAAGAAATATTTACATATGATTGAACTCTTATGGTTTGTGTGGTTATGCTTTAACCAAATAATTCTCCTGGAAAACCCATCAATGCAACCATATACTTCAAAATCATGGCATCGTTTCTGTCAGCTATCTTTTTATGCCAAGTATCTGGCACTGGAGCAGGTAACCTTTAAAGAAAAAAAATTGTGATGATGTACCAAAGAAATGGTATTACTCTGTTCTTGCTTCTGTAGATGACCATCTTATTTGCCAACAAGGAGTCAGCAACACCAGTTTCTGCCAGTGATTTTGAGTTTTCTGTTCTGTCTCTGTACTGCTGCCCTTAGCCACTGCTACTATTTCTACTCTTAGGATAAATAGGTGTCTCATGGATGCCCTCTTCAATTCCTGCAACAAAATCATTATGGTGTTCTAGCTGAATTTGCAGTGTGTGTGTCCCTTCTTTTTATATGGCAGTATGCTGTGAAAAGTTTTTCGCCTTCTAGTTGTCTAACAAATGGTTACTTCTTTTGCATAATACTTACCTGTAAAAGCTAATTGATTCTTTTTGATTTATCTCTCTTCCAGTGTTTTTCTGTCTTTGATTTCACATTCTCCCAAGTAACTTGTGCCCTTTCTCTTATGTTTTGTGTGGATCCTCCAAAAGAGACTTCAATAGTAAACAGTAAGTCACGGATAATCCATCACATTCATACATTGAACGAAAAAATTAATTCTTATGCCCTTTACAAGTTCCCCATCTTCAGTATAAGAAAAAGTTTATTCTGCATATTACTACTATTTATTCTTAGCTATGTAGTCACCTTAAAAAGTCTTCTTCAGTGTATACACTTACAAAGAAGTATTCTCATATATAATACAAGGTAGTACAGCTATAAAACAAGCATACTCTTTGCTTGACCAAGCCCTGCACTTTAAGATATCTTTGGAAATTATATTCCATGCACTGTGTAAGTTGGTCGAAGCACAAACAATTACTAGGCTGTCTGATTTTCTGCTGTCTAACAAAGCCATGTTGCCATAGAAACAGCGACGTGCAGTGAACTGCGTGTGATAATGTGCCAGAGCTATGTGTCAATCAATTTTAATTAAAAAAGTTATCGCATGTATAATAAAAACTGACCATAGTTGTCAGTATCTTATGTATCCTCCCTCTACTTGGATACATTCTTAGCACTTTCTACTCTGTCGTGGTACGCAAATTTATGAATAACCATCATAGCTTTAATTGTGGGACTGGGCCCGTATCTGTCTAAGAGTGACCTTTGCACAGTTTGAAAGTTAGATTTGTCCATTAAGATTAAAAAGATGAATCGTTAGAGCTAGATGCAGAGGGTGCTGGTCTGTTGGGTCAATGAGGTGGTGGTATTGTGGTGTTGGTGGCCCAGGTATCCTGGATGGTGTTGTACGCCCATAGTGGCAACGGGAGGCGTCTGTATTTTGGAGTTAGATCAGCCATAGTGAGGAATGCTATTTGAGGACACTTACTCATTCCATTTCCAGTCAGATGGGGATTGGGGACTGGGTCACCAAGGAGGATGATAACCCTCTGGCTCTGGTAGGTTGGTGCTCCTGTTTGGTTGAACAATATGGCCAGGAAGAAGCAGACCTCACCAGGGTATCTGCCTGATGGCTGAATGCCTTGGGAGTGGCGAAATCGAAGTTGGCGATCAGTGCCTGGTTGCACAGGAGCTTGGGCAGGGCTTTCAGGTTATGTTGTCATCTTGGTAGTTGTGGATTTTATTTTATCTAATTGGGTGCTCAGGGCGTTCAGTGTCACCATGGCTGAAGAGGGCTGAATTGGGTCTCAGCTTGGCAGGCATGCTGGACGAGGTGCTCAAATGTCTGCAGAGCATGTTAAGCTACAAATGGCCTGATTTCAGGTAAAACCCCATGCAGGATTGCCTGAATGGTATGTTCAGTATGGAGCTGGACTTTCGTGGCCTCGCATCTCATTTCAGCAATGTAGCCTTGAATTGGCTGGTCTGGTTTCGGAGTCTTGTGAAATAATTTCGAGACCATAACCCATCTGGGGTTCTCCGTTGGTTTAAAGCTCTCCTTAAGGAGTCTATGGTGCCTTTTTGTTGATCTGACAGCCTGTCAAACCAATCCTGGGCCACATTTCTAAGCAACAGTGAGTAGGAAGCAAGTTGCTGCGCCTCATTCATGTTTCAGATCAATTTTCAGATGCCACAGCCACCTGCCTGGGTCTTCTTGAGGGGTTCCATTGACCTTACCTGACAAAAGGAACTACGCGGTATAGCTTTAATTGAGGGGTTTTCACTTTAAACCTTATGTTAGCCCATGACAGTAGCCTTTCCTTGTGATTTTGGTGCTCTTTGAATGCATGGCATAATAACTTCTTAACATTGCCCTATACCCTTATACAATGTTATTGTATGCTGACAAACAGTGATGTCGGGTGCCTTGCATGTATTGCTTTGTGCGCTGTTGATGTGGACATATTTTTGGTGTTGCTTTGTACCTTACAGTGTCATTATTTATCTATGACAGTTAAGACAACTTGTGTGTATTTTAAACAATAGTGTTTCTTCACACAATATTTTCTTGGCCAGTATAGGTGATCTTTCCATTGAGAATTTTTCATCACTTTATGCTCTCAGAAATATATACACCTATCAGAATTGTGACCAAGCTGTCTATACAGCAAACATTTTGCATTCTATTTGTTAACCTGCAGGTAGTTTCATTGGCTATAATTATATTTTATATCTTTTAATTCAACTGACTTAAGTTCCACATATAATGTTATGATGCAACTGACAATAGTTATACATTTAACATTATTTTACAGTAAGACATAGTTATGTGTTGTGAAATCGATCTAAAATCTGGGAAGTTTGTATATATTTAACATTATTTTACAGTAGGACATAGTTATGTGTTGTGAAATCGATCTAAAATCTGGGAAGTTTGTATATATTTAACATTATTTTACAGTAGGACATAGTTATGTGTTGTGAAATCGATCTATAATCTGGGAAGTTTGTATCTACCTCTTGTCATCAAAGATATAGTAAGATAACTGCTCAAAGTATTGAAGATAGATAGAGCATTAATGTTTTAAAAGTAAATTCAATTTAAAAAAATATTTGCAAGTGAAAGAATTCTGTGTAAAGATTACATTAATAAAATTGGTTTTTTTAATGTACGTAATTTGTTGTTTGTTTTATATTGTCTGGTTGTAATGATTTGTTCCTTGTTAAGAGCAATGAGAGTGGATAACGACTTTGACAGAAACGTGTGAAACTTATAACTATTATCTTTTGAAGTCAATTAGTTCTGTTCATAATTTACTGTTTAACAAAACCCATTATGCAACGCGACCGTCTGAGGCACACATTTTCAACAATATTTAATCTGAAATTTATCATCGCTCCTGATTTGCAAATGGCAAATGTAAAAATAAAACCCAAGTGAAAACTGCAAGCTAAGAAATTTGAAACGAGCATCATGTTTGCAAATCACACCCTAGTTAGGTCTTTTAATAAAAATTTAATGAGGAAAGCCGCGGGTTTGTCATTCACATTATTATATGGTCATTTTTAGGGTCAACACCACTGCACAATCACATTTGGGGTGTTGAGCAAAATTTTTAATGCTTTACATAAAATGTTGACATATGCTATGCAGGGGCGGATTCAGGATTATTTTAAGGGGGGTGCGGATACATATCCGACCCCCCCCCCCCGCTTGGCATGGGGTTGGGGCCTGCTGAAGGGCCACGAAAAAACTTGGGTGTTTTAGAGGGCGCATGGTGCCACTTGATTCAGCTACTCAAAATTCTAATTACAAGAGGGGACCACTGGTTTTTTTTTTTGTTGTTGTTGTTGTTGTTTTTTTATCGAAGGGGGGGGGGGGGGTCCGGCCCCCCCCCCCCACA
>NW_019773598.1:0-59297 GCF_001039355.2 Lingula anatina | reverse complement strand
CGGAGCCGAGATTTAATTACTGTACCCCGCAGGGACGACGTGTGGGGAGGCGGAGAGACTATTAAAAGATTAGGCGGTTTTTCTTTCATGTACGTCCGCCATTTTTAGGTCACCGGCTTTGTAAAGCCTGGCTTAATTCGTTGAGAATGCGCTCTAAGTACTTTTTCATGAGTCCACGAAAGCCAGCATATACAACACCTTGGACAGCTCTCATGTAATAACTCTGAATAGACTTGAATAGCTGCACAGGTGATAGTCAGCCCACGGCAGGGGTTCAGACAGGCCTTCTTTCATCTCTCTTAAAGAAATGATACAGGTGAGAGATGAAGGTGTATTCAACGCCTGCCCAGTGGTCCTTATTGTACTGATGTCCATCTGTTCTATTAACACTTCCTCTGGATCTCTGGCCCTTTGTGTGGTGGCTGGCATGGGTTAGACTCTCATCTGCTCTTTGTATCCTCTAAATCTCCACTTGCTGTATTCACATCAGCCTGACAGGGCTATCTTGGATCAGAAATAGACTGAGACTGACATAATTAGCAGGCACATAGCAACTAATTTCAAAGGGGGTTCTTTTTTCTGAAAAGTCAACCTTTTTATCATGAAACGTCTGTGTACTTATATCAAAGTTTACCCCGAAAAAGTACAGTTCATTTGAATCCCATGAACCTCAATGGCTAAGGGCCTGTTGATCCTACCAGTTTACATCAGTACCTGGGATCATACCCCAGACTAAATGAAATATATTGTTGAACTGTCTGGTGTTGCAGTTAAGAATAAGTTGGTCCTCATGTGAATGCGGCTTAGAAAGGTCTTTGGGCAGTCAGGTGTGGTGTTAGGGATGGAGGGTTTTGAAACTTGAGGAGGAGACATCAGAAAGACACGGATTTTGTTTTTTTCCTGAAAAATCTCCCTTGTCCAATTTCTGGTTTGTTGGTGGCCTGTTTGTCTTGAGATTACATTTCAGGATTGAAAACAAATTCTTTTGTCTGTATATTTACTCCTTAGACTTTTTTTTTACATGGAGTACACCTGTTCATTTTTATTAGTAGAACATTGACTTGACAGCTAGTAGGAAAGCTGTTTTCTAGGTTTGCAAGTTGAATACATTTTTCATTGATAGAATAATTGTTTTGTTTTATTAGATTATGTGTTAATCGCTGTTATTTAGAAGGACTTCAAGAAGAGAAAAAAAATTCATTGCTTTTTGAATAATGTCCTGGCATTCATGTTGATAGGCATTTAACTGGTGATGTCCATGTCACAAGTTAACTTATGAACAGTATTTACTCATCAAATAGATATTAGAATGGAGATGCCAAACAGCATGCGAAGGACACTCAGTTATGTAATACAAATCATAAATAATAGACCTTTATAAGATAATATATTTCTTAAACTACAAGTCATCTTTCCTGTCTTGATTGTTCAATGTTCAGCCTTTCCTGAGATGTGATATTAATCAGGCCGCTTTGTCTCCAACTTGACAGCGGACTCCAGCTATCTCCTGTAACAGCCATCAATTAACTGGACCCCCTGCAAAGATGTCAGCACTGTGAGCTATCAGGACATTTTGTCTTGACACAACAGGGCTAAAGTTTAGAAAGATTGACTCCAAGTAGAGACTTCAAGTTTTGAACAGAAATATCGGGAATGTTTTATGTTTTTGAAAGCTTTTTCTTTATTTACTTGAATGCTGTTAGTGTGGCCTGGATTTTTGTCAGGTAAATACAGGCAATGAAAAATTTAATATTTGTTTATGCCCAGTCTCTAAAATTACAGTGAATTAAAGTATGCAGATATATATGCATGCAAGAATGTACTGTACAGACTGGTAGCTAGTGCCCTGGATCAGTTAGTTATGACAAGAACATTGTATATATTTATATTGGAACAGAATCACATGCCTTACATCTCTGAACTTATGAATGACAATACCCTCATTATGATTGGTTATGAATACAGGGTCATTTGAATAAAGTTTGGATCTGTTCACATTATAATCAGTAATGCAGATTGGGTTCATTTGTTCAGTTTTTTCACTTCAGTGTTGCTGATTTCGCTCAGTTGTAATGGGGCCACAGCATGCCATCATGCAATCAACTTTGTGTTGAGTGTTGGGTATGAAATGGCAGGTTACACTCAAGATTTCCTCAGCTTTACTAATTTATCAGACCAATTTTAGCCTGATCTTGAAGTGATCTAAAATGTGTGAATTGGACACTTGCACCTTTTCGCCAAATGTACATTGATCGTGTTCCCATTGTCAAAACTCTCCTCAAACTTCCTGCCTGTTCATTCATACTTCGCTGTAACCATTGATTTTTGACTACTACTTTATGCATGATTCTGCAGTAGTATATAATCAACACAGGCTGGGTCTCATTGTCAAAGTATGCACTGGTCACTATGAATGGCAGTTGTGGACAATGCAGTTGTGGTCTTTAGGGCATTGAGTGGGAGATTCTGCGGGGGTCAAAGGTGAAAGGGCCACACCTGAGAGGTTGTCACTTGTGCACATGCCCAAAATACCCTAATTATGTTCCTAATTAGATCATAGTTTTAGGGATGCAGTAAGAATTGTCAGGATTTTTAGGCAGGCTGTCACATTTTGTAGATTGTCATTAGGTTCTTTAGGGGCTTTTGGGGTGCTTTTTGGGGTTGCTCACCTTGTCTTAATGCCATGTAAATATTAATGACCATGCGGTGCCTATAATGTCATCTGAAGATGAACATAAGTGATACAAGCTTCAACAATTTTGAATGACTTTGCAAATATTGTCAAGGTTTGCTTCTTACAGGTGATTCGTGGTCAGGGATAATTACTTTTGCCTTGGCATTAATTAGCTTCTTAATGTCGTGGTGTATATAAAGAGATTGATACTGTGACTAATTGATTCAGTGCATACATATATTGAGAACAAACAGACACAAAGATTTGCACTCTCTGACCCACACCTGTGCTAATACAAAAAAGAAAAAATATGTAAATGACGCCCTGTGGTGTTGTGACAGGCCTAACATGACAGGTAAAATGTTGCTTACTCATTTAAGTCTTAGGTTACTGTCTGATAAAATGCGCTTTTATTGGATTATATTTTATCACCCAAAAAATGCCACATCTCAGTGATTTTGAAAACCTGTATTAGGAAATCTTAACTTATGTGGTAAGGGGAATCAGTTTTTGGGTAGGGCCATCAGTTTACTTGCACTGCTTTGTGTTTAAGAGACCAGAAATAATGCAGCACAAACTCCCATAAGCCTGTATAAATAGATTGATATATGAAATGATATGGAATATATGGTAATGCTGTTTGCATTTGCTTAATACTTTTTGCCATGCTATCGCCAGTTGACCTTTTTTAAAGCTGAGTTACCTGACACATTCTTTTATGTTAGATGACATGCTCAAGTAAAAACAGTTTTGACTATGAAATTAATGCAAATGGAATGACTGTAAATGTGGACAATAGAAATATGATATTTTGAGGGCAAAGTATTTTTAAATTGTAAATATATGGGCACTCTGATCTGTGTAAGTATGACAGATTAAAAGGTCAAACCAAGCAAATAATAGTTCTGTTGGGTTTTTTTTAAGGAAGAAACAGGTTTATTACTGAAAAATTTGAACTGAAGATTAGTTTTGTTACCCTAAAGAAATTATAAAAATTTAAATAACACTTCTCAGCACAGGGAATAGTGAAAATGTTTTACAAATAAGCAAACAAAACGTTATGTTAAAATCATTTTAACAAAAGTGTTAGCATCTTGCAAGTGGTATATGGATTGTTTCATGGGAGGGTGAGCCCTGAAAGGGAATGAATGGAATACCGCTCTCTCCTTGCACTGGCCGTCACAGTGATATGATAGTGGAGAGTCGTAATCCTGGACAAATCTCATTGTAATGGCAGCAATCACAGCCTTGTAGACGGGGACAGGGGTGGATTATGTTTGAGTTACGGCAAAACATGGGGCTTAGTCGCCAGTTAGGCAGACAGTCATTGTGTCATCTTCTTTCAAGTTTGAAAGTCATGTTTACAGCCGTGTTGACATACCTTGATTCTTACCAAGATTGTAATTAAGTTGGAAACAGGGATAAAGTTTATTTGAGTTATATCAACACATAAAGCTGAGCCACTTGTTTGGAGGCCAGTCTCTGTCTCATCCTCTTCTAGGTATGAAAGCCATGTTTATAGCCATGTTAACATAACTTATATTTTGAATGGTGGATAGAATGTATTTGAGTTTTAGGAAAACAAGAAGCTTAGCCGTCAGTTTAAAGGTTACTCTTATTGTAATCATTGCCATGATGTAGAATGTGAGTTATCTTAGCCTTGAGTTGTGGAAAAACTTGCAGCTTAATTGTCAGTTTGGATGATAATCACTAGCTCATCCTAGGTTCCAGCAACTGGGTTACGTAGAATGTTTGTAAGTTCTGAGATCAAATCAGAATAACAGTCTGGACTCTGTATTTTGTGTAGATATCTATCAATAAAATCACAGTGACACAGTGTCCTTTTTTTCAAAAATATCTCCCAAAATCTCTCCCTATCCCCCTCCACCAATCCTTCTCTCTTTAATGGCAGTTTTTAAGAGGAACTCTTCTCGGTCTATAGTAGCTATGGCTATCAACGCAGTAGTGGATATTAGGTGTCAACTCTGGTGACTGGCAGTAACTGTAACTTAAAGATCTCAATATTGACTTGGCATACCACTCCAAGCCTAACAGTACGTCTTCAGTGCACCCTTCCCCTCATCACAATCCAGTGTGACAGGGAAAGTCTCTGTTGACTGACCACCCCACACTTAATACCTCACAGTGGTCAGTGTTTGCCCTCAGAGTGCTTGGTCAACTTTGTCCAGGAGTGGTCAAGCACTCTGGTCATCTTGGATGCTGACATGTATCCCATAGGGGTAAAATGGCACTTGACTTTTAGGTGCTCTGTTTTCTCTTACATGTGATAGAGTTGTATTAGAGTTAGAGGGTAACACTAATTGCCATTGTGAAAGTTTTTCCCCATAATGACTGTTTGGAATTATTGACTGACCCAATGAAAGTTGAAATCATTTGAAAGTTGAATTGATTCCCCACAAGCTTTTGTACAATGGATATCAACAGATAAATTGGAGAATTTTGTTAAAATACATACATGTCTTTATTATATCAGTTTCAACATTTTCTTGACCAATCTCTCTTCGAGGAGGGCACTGCTGCCTGCCAGCTGTCAACTCTCTATCCAAGATAGGAGAAATCAAGCTTATCACCATGAACGGCTAGTTATATCTAAGTTCTCTCCTGCTTTATCTACTATGCTCCTGATCCTCCTGATTACTTGCTTGGACATTTGGACACTGGGCATTAGTTTGACAGTTAATACTCTGTCCATTAATTCACTCACCTGGATTAGCATTAGATAATGTTATGCCTTTATTGTTATGTAAGTGGTTTATTTTAGGGTCTCATCAGGGAATGATTATTGAGTGAAGCTGGATTAAATTTGAAGTATGCTGAATTTTGATATTGATAACACTCATCACAGTTGACAGTTTAAATCTTGTATTACTCTGTTAAAGATTGCAAGCCAAATGGGGAGTAATACTATGAGAGAGAGAAAGAGCGAGACGGTACAAGCCATGGCACATTTTTCCATGTGAAATTCAAATCCATCATAGTCTTTGAATACATACCTCTTGCAGTCTTACTAAGAAAAATAGAAAACTATATGCACAAAGGATCTTGATGGGAATTTAAAGACCTCACCATTATTAAACAGCTAAAAGACTGGCTTGTCTTTTTGTTCTTTATCACTAGGCTCTGCTGAGGTGACCTTAAAAATTTGGGCTGAATATTAAGTTAATCCCTTCACTGGTTCCCACTGTGTATTGGCAACCAACATAATACTAGTTAGTATGTGAAAAAAACTTATTCATCCTACCTGTCCTGTCTGTAACCACTAATAGACACCTGAAACTGTGACACATGCTTGGGATTGTTGATGAAGAGAAAGATAGCCCAATCCCTCTGAAGTCCTTACCTGTGACACTATCTTTTTGAATATGAGTGTTGTGAATTTTTATTCATAACGATAAAGAAATAAGCAATCAGCTCTGGGAAAGAATAGTTCTCTATAATATGTTTATTCCGTTTTTAAAAATATATTCCCAGTTTATTTAAAGGAACAAAAGATGGCACTCTCAGTTCTGATAGTTTGGTGCTCACCTAATTATCCACAGGTGATTTAATTTTTATTTTTCAGAGTAATATGAATCCACCTTTTCTTCAACTAATAATGGATTTTTGATTACATACATTTAGGAGTTCAACAAATTGGCAACAGTCGCACAGCTCTTTGAAAAAGTTACCTGAAACCTACTATTATATGTGTTTTTGTTATGTTTTGTGTGTGTTAAAAATGTTATCTTACCTGTAATTTTAAGGCATGCTTTGTCAACAGTGCCCCCTGCTAAGTACACCAGTTTTATAAGTATATTTCAATATATTTCAAAGTTTACTCTAACTTTAACATGTTCATTTTTGTTTAAATTATCCCCTGCATTGTTTTATGCCATGTCAGATTAGCCAGCTCAGGAAAGATCATTTAAACCACATAAATATAACAGTTAGGCGCATTATGTTTGGGCGACTTTGTATTATTTCCTGTTTGAACAAAGCACTGGCATCTCAATGAGAATCTAATGTGGTTTTGAGAAGAAAATAATTTGATGTTAACAGATGTCAGTACACAAATGCGCATTCCCATCGCTTTGTTATTAGGCAATGCATGTTTTATGTTGGATTTAATTAAATCCCCTTGCTGTCCTATCTTGTCACAGGGGGGTGGATTATTAGCCAGCTTAAGCGGGATTAAGATGGATGGCTTAAGAAAGATGCAACATCAGGCCAGGTAGCAACTCTGCATGTACAGTGTTGTGAAAGAACTAGTTGGGGAAAATTTAGATTTATATCAGTTTTGAATTGTATTATAAAAATTGCAAAATGAAATATTTGTTGTGGAGAGGCAACTTGTTGTTGGAAAAAAGCACTGCATTTCACATTTTGTGTGAGAAGTCATACTTTTTCAAAGAGAAATTGGAATTTTTCTTTATTTGGAAGTGCTTCACTTCCTGCATAACAAATGTATAGAATTCGTGGCATACCTGTTCAGTTAGAAGTCCACAGACATGAGAAATCCACTGATTTTATTGTCAGATAAGAGTTTCTTCATTCCTCACGTGGGGTTGGTGTTTCACATAAGTCTAAAAGTTGGTCTTAACTTTGAGATAAATCAGCGATAAGTTTCTATAACCAAATATGTATTGATTAAAAACAGGAGTCATTTTAGAAAACAGGTGCAATATTTCTTTTATCTTGAGCCAAAGTAGACTAGAAATATTGGTTTTAATGTTGAGACTGAATTCCTGTCTAAGTTTTTTTTCTGGTCCCTGTAATCACCCCAGCCAAAGGTTCCTATGATACATCCAGTCCACAGGAATGTTGATGTTATCTCAGACTTGCAGTGGAGGTAGCCACCATTACCTGTTTTACTATAACGATGGTATCTGGCTGAGAATAAAATTCAAGTCCTGTTTACACAAGAGAAAATTTAGATCCACTCTTGATACATGCCTGGTTTGGTCTACCTTTGAGGGAATAAAGCATTCGTTCATTCTGTTGGTTTGTCAAAACTGTACATTTTTTCATACAAAAAAAGTCAAAATGTCATCCTGCTTTCTTGTGTAAGAGAACTTTTTGAATTTGAATAGAAATGACTTTGTGTAAGTATGCCTTAACAAGCCACTTTCCTGACCATTGGTCTGATGTTATCAGATAATCCAAGGGGAAATAATAGAAAATTAATAAGGTCACTCTTTCATTCATCATCTATATTCTTGACATTCGGTGAATTTTAAGGAAGTGCGGTGACTTTGTGGTCGCTTAGAATAAAAAAACATGCTTTTTTATCAATATTTTACAAATAATTAACCTCAGATGACCTCAATTACGTGTCATATATGACTGATTTTTTATAATCATATTTATTTACTTTTCTTTCTTTTTTTCTTTTTTTAATCATAAGGAATTTGTAGTCATTGTATGTAATTTGTAAAAGGAAGTAACTTCAGTTCATCTGTCAAAAGAGATTAAATGGTGAAGTTAGTAGATTTTAGATTTATTTTTCCGTCTTGGAAAAAAAGATCCATGATGTATGGTTACAGGTAGAGAGTATATGGGCGGGGTAGAGATTGAAATAATGCTCCCAGATGATACAGGCAGTAGTAAAAGTTTTGTAGTGGTTGAATTTTTGGCATTTGCAGAAACTTTATCTTTTATGTGTTGTACTTTTTTTTTTTTTTATAATGAAAGCAAAAATTGTAGAATCATTTATTTAAATCCTTCCCCAAACCTATTAGCAATCATTTCTAGTTATTATAATAACTCACCACTTGTTCCTGCCATTAAAGAAGGTGAATCCATCCCCCCTTAAGCCAGAGACAAGAGCAGAACTTACCTGAACTGACAAGACACAAAGTTTTCTTTTATACAACATGAAAGAAGACTTCAAAGAGTAAAGAAATAATGCAACAGGTTCAAGAGACTTATAGTGTGACAAGACATTGTTTTGAATGCCAAGTTTATCTTTTCCTCACCAGAAAGGTGTACAACATGGCACTGATCAAGGAACAATGGGGAAATAGCAATCTTCCTCTGATCCTATCTTGATTGCAATTAACTGACCAGTCACCTTCCTCCATTTAGATAAAACAACAAAATAATAGTCCTTATGATTGGGAAATTTTTATCAATACGTTGGATCGCTGTTTTGATCTATGACAGTTTGTTTATGATTACTTTAAGGTTGCAATTAGCTGATGGCTGTGTGGTAATTTTTACGGCAGTTTGGTGACCAAATTGATGACCAATAAAATAAGGAAGATAAAGCTTCTCAGATATGGCTTTCTTTCAAAAAGTAGGAAAGTATGATCAAGTTGTCTGCATGCCAGCTCAGTACCAGCCTGTGTATAACTATTATGAAACCAAGGCAAAACTCATTCAGAATTTTCCTCTGTTAATTAAGTAATTAGTGAGATAAATGATTGTGATCAAGTGAAAGGAGTTGAAAGTGACAGCTTTCTTATTGTCCCTTTCAAGGTGGAAAGATAAGAGTTCTTACCTTTAAGGAACTCATTAACTTGTGATTAAGGAGATGGGCCTTAAAGTCATGCCTGCTGACTTAAATTGTGACCTTGAATGTTAGTGGAAGCAAGGAAGAGTTCTAATTGTTTTGTGTCCCTTTTTTTTTAAAGAAAATTAAAATGGTTTATTTATAAATGCTTAGACTCTGCCTTTGATATTGCAGTTGATTCCGATTAACAAATATTTAGCAATATGGATATCAAATATTTTTTATTGCTCTTATTGAATTATTTCCAGTATTTTGTAGACAGACATGAAAATATTATTGTCACCTCTTCCAAGTTGAGTCATAGATCAAAATAGAGAAACCTGCATATTTTATATTGATTGTAGATATAAATACTAAATTTCAACCACTGGATCCCACTTTCATCAACAGAAAATGTGCTAAATTTCAACCACCTGATTGATATAATCAGCACTATCTGGGTTATGTAGAAAGAGTTTAGGATGTTTCTGCCTTGGGATAGAAGATATCAGAGGTTGACTGTATAGATGCTTACAGTTGATAAGATAATGGAAGGAAGTAGGATGTCCCCCCTTTGTCTCCCCCAGGTCTTATCAGTGGGAGGGTCCATGACTATACCTGGGAATGGCTTCACAAAGAAACTCATGACTCTTAAGTTGGTTGTACTTTTAAAGCTTAGTAACTATTGGTGTTGAATTAAACTTGTATAAACCTTAATTTTTTCTTTATTATTATTATTTTTTTTGGGGGGGGGGAGTAAAGGTGGATTTTTTTAAGAGAAAGAAAATGTTATATTGTTGACAAGTTGCTGTTCTCATTTTTCACAGTATGTTTTATATCATTTGTGCGTACATGGTGAAAATAAACAGACCATCAGTTGGAATATTTATCAAATTGTAAAATTATGAGAATTCTGATGTCCCATCCCCCTTTCCCATATTTTATTAAAATTTTCACATATTTCCTACTCCTCCCTCTTTCTTCTTACTTAAGTCTTTGAGAAAGTGGAAGGAATGTCAACAATTTATTTTTCATTATTAGATAAATATGTATATCTTCAACTTTATTGAACTAATCTAGTTGATGATGGACACCTGGAATGATACATATAAAGAGCACTATTAGATATCTAGCTATCTCCTTCCCCCGGGGGAAGTTTTATACGGGCATGTATAAAACGTCACTTATATGTCAGTCCTCATTCCTCTTTTTTTTAAAGTCCTCTGTCTCCTCCCCTGGGGAGCTTTTAAAGTTTNTAATTATCTCTCATTAGTTCATTTTCAAAGATGAAACATCTCAAGGTCCAAGATCATTCATATAGCAGGTGTCTTCACAAAGAAATACATATTGAATCATAGCATTCACTATGTCCAAGGGGTAAGCCAGTACAAAGACCTTCTTAATCGCTTTTGCTTTTAAGTATCCTACGCTGCGCCTTCAATGGGCATTGTTTGTCTGCCATCTTTGATCAGTCCAGTCGATTCATTGATGTGGAATAAAAGGCTATCAGTGGTTAGAATCTGTCCCCCTTTCTATACTTGTTTGACTTTCATTACTTGCAAGTTGTACTACACTGGTTCTTCAGGGGTGTTTATTGGGGAGGGGAGGGGAGGGGAGGGGAGGGGGTAAGAGATATCAGAGTTACAACACCTTTACTGTAGGCGGTGACTCATTATTGCACCTCATTTCGGACCCTTTCAAAAGTGGGAGGGGTGATTATCAACAGGCAGAATGCGGAGTTACACAAAGCCGATCATAACCACTCGTTGAAACTGTGAAAGTTCAAACAGACATTCCTGTCTATGTTCAGAGATTGAAAGTCCTCGAGTTTCTCCCGTTTTACGGGGCACTAGTGTAGTATTAGGCTGGGGTCCCCAGAGTAGTGCTGCTAGTCTCCTTGTTCAAGTACAATGCAGTGTAAATACAGTGTGACACAAAACACCTTACATTTCCATCTCAAGAAAGAATAACATGGATTTCTATGGTAGAATTCAAAATGGGAGTTTGTGTTTTGTTATGAAGTATGTCCCACACAGCTTGTATTTGAATAAGGCCTCGGCTGTTTGGATTATTAAATAGGTTAAATGTAGGGGTAGTGTATACACACAGACTGCCATTGGGAGGTGATGGTGGATGCATTGCTGTAGTGTTGTGTTACTTTGGCTGCTGAGATGGCTATTTCATTTGGTCCTTAGACCTATATCAGTGGACTTGGGTCACTTTGAGTGACCAATAATAAAATTAAAGGCACTTAAAGCAACTGATTTGTACAATTTAGCATTTGTACAAAATTTAATTTCCTTTAAATTCGGCTTTTTAAATAGGCAGATCAATGTTTCTTATTTGGATGGAGAATATCAGTCATTGACATAAATACCATAACATTAAAAGAGCAATTGTCTCATATTAAAAATGAGGTACCATTATGAAAAATTCCTGTAAAATGTGATTGCTTTGAAAAATATGAAAAATACACAATAATCTAAATTAAACATCAAAATTCAACTAGAAGTAGATATTTAATTTTATTATATACAAAAACAAAAAAACAACCTAATTTGAATTGAAGAATGACATTTTAAATATTAGTCTGTATTCAGTTGGGGCAGTCACCAGAAAGATGGCATGTAAAATTGTTTTACATTCTCTTTGTGGCCATTTTCCAGTCATTTTGACCACTTGACCTACACTGCCGAGGTGGTCACTCATGTCACAAAGAGCTCACCTTTTGAACTTCATGACCTCAATGTTTAAGTTTTTGAAGTCTCAAAACTTGCCAACCATGACCAAAGAAGAAAATTATTTAGTCATAAACAAGCACTATACTAAATGAAATACTAGTGTTGTTTATGAAATATTGTTTTACAATTACCAGCAAGAGAAATATGTTCTAATTTAGTGAAACATTTTCCTGTTTATAAGTCTTCAATAAAAAAATTTTTGATGCTGAGATGAATAACATTTGAAATGAAGAAGTCTGTCTTGATAATTTTCATCCCAGTCTTTTAAGTGTGCTAAATAGTTGTTTTTATTCAGCCTTTTACAGATTTATTTCAGTTATTTTGATAATTTTTCAACCATCAAGATGGCATATGAATACAAACCGAGAGTGTCACTGAATGCAAATATCGCACATCTTTTCAGGCCCATCATGTGAGACAAATCCTCATGTCACACATTGTGTCTCTGAACTTTTAGGTAGACAGAGTTGACAGGAAAACCGGTGCTTTCACAGTGTACATCTGGGTTAAACGGTGCTTTTGACTTGTTAACATGTACCTCGAGCACAAGTTTGACCCTCAGTGACTATTTTTCAAACTTTTACACTACCTGGCACTTTAATGCTATTGAGCTTTTCAAGTGGGAGTGGAAATATGGAACATGAAACTCAGTTTTTTTTTCTTTTGAGATGGTAGGGGAAAAAAAAGCAATGAATCAAGATAATTATGGTGAATTATACATATATTTGTGCATGCAGTGATTTGTAACATAGAAACGATTGAAAATGAAGGAATTCTTGTGATAAATAACTTTTTTGTAGTGCTCTTCATCTTTTATGATTAACGGGAAAAGAAAATAGGAGAGGGTTTAGGCAAGTCTAGGACATTTTAAGTATTTTTCTCTTTATTGATGGGTGAATAAAAGTTTGAGAGATAAGGAGAAAATGAGAATTCTTAGTCACAGAGGATGTATGGCTCAGTGATTTGTGAGACATACATGAAGCAATTTTGTCTTCACTCATCCTTGTTATTGGATGTATTATTGTGACAGTCTTCAATATAAGAGCCTTATTATTAAATGACAGAGGTGGGATAATGACTGACATTGGGATTTTTTCTTGCAGCTGTACTTGAAAACCTGTTCATCGAAACAACGTCAGTTCTGCACTAATTTCACTTGAAAAAAGAAGAAAGTAAACAAACATCCAAATTGGTCTTTCATTTTTGCACACTTTTTATCTAGAATGGATACAAAAGTTAATTTTGTTAAGTCGTGTTGATTACATGGCCACATGCTGTTACCCCATTACAAAATGTAATCAACATCTCTTTTGCTGCATGTGATTTTTTGCATCGGATTGGTCCTGTCTAAACAGAGAATCGTGGAATGGTGATCTACGCGAATGTCCTTCTGGTCACAGACCAGTGAATGTGATTCAAGATTCAAAAGCCTTTCACCAGAACCTCAGTATTTCGTTACATAATCCGAAGCTTTTGTCACATCCCAGGCCGTGGTTGAGCTTAACCCACTTGAAGCATCCACTTCGTATTCTCCTCCGAATTACAGCCCCTAATCTTTGTGTCACTTCCTTCAGCTGACAATGTGAGAATAGATCCTCGAAAAGAGGCTTTTCAGCTACCCGCAAGTATTCCCAAAGTTGACGAAACTTGTGGGGTAAATTAGGTGCAGTTGAAAGGAAAGTTTACACCGGGTGAACAGGTGCAGCCATCACATTTTCAAATCAGGGTTGTCAGAAGTTTGCAATGAGACACCAAGAGGTCAATCGTCTACTAGGACATTGATATCTTATACATCCTAAAGAAAAAAAAAAAAACTTGCATGACTAAGCTTGTCTTATCTGTGACCATGCAGATTACATATATTTTCAATAAAGATGTAGATATAATAATAATAAAAAAAACAATACTTCTTCATACCTATGATCAAGATTGAGTGTTTTTCTTACATCAGACTTAATCTTTTTTCTCCTCCATTCTTTCCAGGTCTCTATCACCTTACTAGACCAGAATGACACCCCTCCCTCCTTTGGGTCATCTCTATATGAAGTGGACGTCCCTGAAGATGTCCAGCCTGGCTACGTGGTGGCTAGTCTTGTGGCTCAAGATGTGGACAGTGAAGGGACAGTGACCTACCGTATCTCCAGCGGAGACCTGAGTGTGTTCCAAGTGAACGGAAATACAGGTGGGTGGTTTTTTTTTCTTTCTTTTTTTTTAAGTGATTGGAAGAGATGGACAGAGATCTGTCCTAAAAGGAGCATGCTGTTGTCGTAAAGATTGCAGTACTTTACAGGATTTTATATAACTCCACTTTTCTCTGAAAAGGGGATGGTGAGAGGGGGTTGAGTCAGGCAACAGGGGTACACCAAATAATGCAAATTTTATTTGTTTTATTTCTTAATATTGGAAAGAAGAAGGGAATGACAAAACTATTTTTACACAGGTTTGGATATTTACATGACTTTAGATGGTACTTTAACAGTTAACTGTTTGTGATGTTAAATAGTGAAAAAAAAAGTTCAAGCGTTTGTGTCCTGAGATTAAGATTATCAGAATAATGAGTGTGTAATAATGATATCTGTAGTATAAGATACATCTTTATTTANGGCAAGTCAAGGACATTTTAAGTATTTTTCTCTTTATTGATGGGTGAATAAAAGTTTGAGAGATAAGGAGAAAATGAGAATTCTTAGTCACAGAGGATGTATGGCTCAGTGATTTGTGAGACATACATGAAGCAATTTTGTCTTCACTCATCCTTGTTATTGGATGTATTATTGTGACAGTCTTCAATATAAGAGCCTTATTATTAAATGACAGAGGTGGGATAATGACTGACATTGGGATTTTTTCTTGCAGCTGTACTTGAAAACCTGTTCATCGAAACAACGTCAGTTCTGCACTAATTTCACTTGAAAAAAGAAGAAAGTAAACAAACATCCAAATTGGTCTTTCATTTTTGCACACTTTTTATCTAGAATGGATACAAAAGTTAATTTTGTTAAGTCGTGTTGATTACATGGCCACATGCTGTTACCCCATTACAAAATGTAATCAACATCTCTTTTGCTGCATGTGATTTTTTGCATCGGATTGGTCCTGTCTAAACAGAGAATCGTGGAATGGTGATCTACGCGAATGTCCTTCTGGTCACAGACCAGTGAATGTGATTCAAGATTCAAAAGCCTTTCACCAGAACCTCAGTATTTCGTTACATAATCCGAAGCTTTTGTCACATCCCAGGCCGTGGTTGAGCTTAACCCACTTGAAGCATCCACTTCGTATTCTCCTCCGAATTACAGCCCCTAATCTTTGTGTCACTTCCTTCAGCTGACAATGTGAGAATAGATCCTCGAAAAGAGGCTTTTCAGCTACCCGCAAGTATTCCCAAAGTTGACGAAACTTGTGGGGTAAATTAGGTGCAGTTGAAAGGAAAGTTTACACCGGGTGAACAGGTGCAGCCATCACATTTTCAAATCAGGGTTGTCAGAAGTTTGCAATGAGACACCAAGAGGTCAATCGTCTACTAGGACATTGATATCTTATACATCCTAAAGAAAAAAAAAAAAACTTGCATGACTAAGCTTGTCTTATCTGTGACCATGCAGATTACATATATTTTCAATAAAGATGTAGATATAATAATAATAAAAAAAACAATACTTCTTCATACCTATGATCAAGATTGAGTGTTTTTCTTACATCAGACTTAATCTTTTTTCTCCTCCATTCTTTCCAGGTCTCTATCACCTTACTAGACCAGAATGACACCCCTCCCTCCTTTGGGTCATCTCTATATGAAGTGGACGTCCCTGAAGATGTCCAGCCTGGCTACGTGGTGGCTAGTCTTGTGGCTCAAGATGTGGACAGTGAAGGGACAGTGACCTACCGTATCTCCAGCGGAGACCTGAGTGTGTTCCAAGTGAACGGAAATACAGGTGGGTGGTTTTTTTTTCTTTCTTTTTTTTTAAGTGATTGGAAGAGATGGACAGAGATCTGTCCTAAAAGGAGCATGCTGTTGTCGTAAAGATTGCAGTACTTTACAGGATTTTATATAACTCCACTTTTCTCTGAAAAGGGGATGGTGAGAGGGGGTTGAGTCAGGCAACAGGGGTACACCAAATAATGCAAATTTTATTTGTTTTATTTCTTAATATTGGAAAGAAGAAGGGAATGACAAAACTATTTTTACACAGGTTTGGATATTTACATGACTTTAGATGGTACTTTAACAGTTAACTGTTTGTGATGTTAAATAGTGAAAAAAAAAGTTCAAGCGTTTGTGTCCTGAGATTAAGATTATCAGAATAATGAGTGTGTAATAATGATATCTGTAGTATAAGATACATCTTTATTTAAGGAGCCAAGAGTCAAATTTATGATCTAATGATCCAGTAACAAAATTGATGGATGGGCTGTCAAAATTCTGCAGTTTTGGGCTCTCAGCTTTCCTTGTACGTGGGAGCGGGCACACACAGTCTCTGCACGTCTGGAATACTGACATGTACTCTTAAGCTTCACAGTCTGATGGACAAACTTCTGAAAAACAATGAAACTATGCTTTTAATCAATTAGACATTTTTTCTTTTGTAGGGTCAATTTTCCTCACATTTTCTCATACCACCAAGTATAATTTTGATTGTAAAGAATGTTTTTGACTATAGAATAGAGAAATATGGGATTTCTTTCTTTTCACCTTATTGTCAGCGAATTATAGTAAGTCTTGTATTATTCTGAAAGTATTAGCCTTGTAAATGTATGCTATAACAAAGTGTGGTTACCTTGGACTAGATTCTGTACAACTAGTAACAGCTTTAAAAACATGATACCAAGAATCCTGTGCTGTGATATGTTCCCCTGTGAGATGCAATCCCCACCTGAATTTTTTCGTTCTTTTTTATCCCCTTTTTTCACTGCCATCGCTTTGAGACTTAGAATTATTGAGAAATAGTTGAACAAAGTGGGACTTAGCAGGGGACATGTAATGGTTTCTTTATTTTTTTTTTTTATTAATCCAAACAGGCATTTAATTCTGTCTGCTCACGTACGTGCTGCTCTTTTATGTGTCATCATGTAGAATACATTGGAAGTGGAATTGTTCTCATCTGATGCTTTCAGATGATTGTGGCAGACAGAAAAAATATATGTGAAAATATAGCTGTGTTTAATTATATTTCAAGGTCATTATATTTGTCCCCTTGATACCCCAGGCCTGATTAATTTTAATGCACTATAATGTGCCTAGAATTCCAAGAGTTTCAAATAACATGATTTTTTTTCAACTTAATCGAGTTAATAGACCAAGCAACTGGCCTTGGAAGTGTTTGTAACAAAAAGTATATTTCTTCATTTCCTGACAAGTATTGCATGAAAGGTTGAGAGGTCCCACTTTGTGCTTTACAGATATCTCACCTCGGGAGATTAAATGGTTTAGGCATGTGGTCTGGCAGTATTGTTGGGGAACATATAACTGAAAAAGAAAAAAAAGGGAATTTACTTGTTCAATGGATATTTAGAGAATAAACATTTTAAAAGTCT
The DNA here is from genome assembly GCF_001039355.2 of Lingula anatina. Next base: position 41,857 of record NW_019773598.1, on the reverse strand, counting down.
TTCTAACGTGTTAAGAATAGTCAGTTGAACTTGTATCACAGTGGCTTACAATAATTGATGTAATTAGATTAATTTTTGCATGTGCATGTTTTATAAAATACACTGTAATAGTTTTATACTGGCTTTAGTCTGTTCTTTCAATCATTCCAGTCTGTGTGTATAAAAGCAGCTTTAATCTAATTGACTCTCTTTGATACAGAAGTAATGCATAATGAGAATTTAAGTAACCATTAAAGAGCAAATTATCTTCATTATTTGAATGCCTTGGTAAGCTCACAACTTTGAATGTTTTCCAAGCTTACAGTCACAGTTTAAAATTTCCCTTTTTAATTGTGACTGATTGACTTATTAGCTTGAATGGGGTTGGTTGGGGGGGGGGGGAAGGGAGAAGGTAAAGCATACATTTGAGGATTAGATTTTGAATTAACGATTTTGATACACTTCACGAGAATCTACTGTAACTATACTTGAAATAGTGTTTGCATGGTGGGAACAGAAATGTATAAAACCCACATTAACAAGACATTCCCTGATAACAGCTAGTTAAAACCTGCATTATAAATGAGCATTTTTTCCTTGGCAATAGCCCGAGGTGTTGCTTAGGTGTTACATACGGACCACTTCCCTCTATGGTGCAGTTTTTTATTTCTCTTCTGCTGGAAGGGAAGAGTCGTAAAAGTCTTGTGTACTGTGATAAGCATATTGCTACAGTGATGTAGACCTACAGGTTGTAATATTGTGACAAGGATAGGACTTTTTATATGATGTTGAGACCATAGAATCACAGACAGTCATATGGAGCTGTAATATGCATATGCTGGATACAATGCAAGTGTATCATGTATACTCTTCCACTGAGCATCTGTAGGACAAGAATGACCGCAGAATATCGAAACAGTATATAACAGGTTTTTGACAATATTTGTTCATCCCTCTGAAAATGCCCGTGGCTAACTTTGGGATTTCTTTGCTCATTCTAATTGTAGGAGTTCTGACGACACGCGTGGCACTAGATCGAGAGACAACGCCATCTTATTCCCTCACAGTCGAGGCCAGCGATGGTGCTCAGACTTCATCGACCACTGTCATGGTGACAGTGACCGATGTCAACGACAATCCGCCACGTTTCACCCAGAGCGTCTACTCCTTTGATATTCGAGAAGATGCCTTGGTGAGTTCCACCGTGGCTCGGATAACAGCCACAGATGCTGACATGGGACTGAATGGAGAAATAGCTTACTACCTGCAAGCTGACAACTGGGGAAGTTCCGTCTTTGCTCTGGATAGACGCCTGGGTGTATTCACGTTGCAGCAGCCTCTGGACTTTGAGACGGTGAGTATTTTATAATTTAGTCAAGAAAAATAGAACATTTTTTTTCACTAAATTATGAAATTTTGATTTTATGAGTTTTTCAAATATATATATTCTTGATCTGTTTTATGATTACATGTCTTTGGTGTAATATGAGTTACTTCTGAATACTAGTAAGAACTAACTAAGAACATTTTTATAAAGCAACTGTCATGACAATTATGTATATATGTTTTTTGTCTTGAATGTGTTTGTTTGAAACTTATTTAGATTGAAGAAAAACATAAAGTTAAATGAAATTGAGATAAAATATTTTAATATTATTAAAAACTGCAAATCAAAGGTATATATCTTTTGTCATCACAAATTTTACTAATCATTTCACATAAGAGAAATAGTGAAGTTTATTCTTACAAGATAATTGCTGACCTCAGCAAATTACCTTTATCTTACATGCTCCACTTTCATTTCTATGTCAAGGAGGTCAAATATATCTGTTGGCCTCTCCCAACAAAGGTTATGGAAAGATTATTAACATTTTTGTACTGTCTGGGAAAGTATTATAATTATTGAAGTGTTTATCATATTGTTTTTGCTCTCTGTCTGTCATGATACTGAAGTGTCTGTGGGTTAAAGTATGAACATCATGAGAGGCATGTACTAGTATTTGGGTCAAAACTTTTGGAGATACATAATTCATATTTGATAACTAAAACTCCTGTCATATCTCAGTGGAATGTTTGGTATTAGTTTAAAAAATTAAGTAAATTTTGTTCATTTACTTTTTGCTTGATTTTGTTTTGCTTTATCATCAAGTCTTTGTAATTGTCCTTTATTTCATTTTTTGGTTGTGTTGAATATGAAATAATTATTCTTTCAACAAAAGTGTCATTTCAAATGTTATGTCAAAATGTCATTTCTCCTGTTCCAACACTACACTGTTATTTTAGTGGTAAATTCTATACAAGTTTCATGATTTGTATGGTATTGGACACAAGGATTTCTTTCTTTTCTTTTTTCTTTCTAAGGCACAGCCCCGTGTTAGCATAAATTACCCATTCACTTGCCTTGGGTTTAACTTTACACTCAGAATTTCGGTTTATTTCAAATTTGTCCTCATTTCTTTTGCAAACGACTCGACTCATTTCCATTCATTTTTCGGCCAGACTGACTCGACTTGAATTCATGCATCACCATGCCTGGGTGCACGCGACTAATATTTCACCTTGAAGGTAAAAACCAGTCACAGCAAGCATGCATGAGTGCACCCATGAGTTGAGAATCTCACCTCAGAATCAAAAAGTCAGGTGTCTTGAAAGGGTGAAAAAGAAACGTTGACCAGAGGGCTGGTCACATTATCGATTATTGTACCTGAGTATTTTTACTGAAGGAAGGAGGTAGAGTTCTTGGTGAACTTTTTACGGGGACACGGCGGTGTGTACCAAGTTAAGTCACCCAGAAGACACTGAGACAATTGGCGCAATGACAGAGGGCATAGCCTTGACGAGGCCTGTGGTGTATTTAACAAAAAGAAGAAAAAGAGAAAAAATACTGGAAGGAAAAGGGAAAAAGCATGAGCTTATTTTTGTCTAAAACTTTGTTTTTTTCCTTGTTGTTTGCATGTAGCCAAATGTGAAAGATGGCTTGATGTACAGACCCAAATCAATCTCCGTGCCCTTGTCCTCCCTTCTTACTTTCCAATTTTATTTCATTATTTTATTACTCTCCAATTATCATGAATAGTGATCTTCTGACAAGATTTTTCTCCGGTGTTGTTGCTGTGAAAAATTCCAAAATAAAGTTGCAATTTAATGTTGCCCACCTGACCCTTTCCAAATAGTACACTAATATAGCTGGTTAGCTTAGAGAATTCGACAATGAGCAGCACAATAAAAAATCATAATTTTCTATATTTATGTTGATTCTAAGCTCTGGGGCCCCCTCAGCTCTTTTGTTCCTGGCACCATGCAGCTGATTTGTTTGTTAAGTAAATCTTGGCACATGAATTACAGGCTACTGGTGGAAAAAAAAGATTAGGCTTATACAGAGTGATACATTTGACCCATTTTGAATAGCTTTTGGAAGAGAAATATTTTGTTTCCAGAGCATGTGTAGTGATGGAATGTTTATAAATTAGTCAGAACTGAGTCAGGACATTTTTGGCTCGGAAAAACAAGAATACAAAAAACTTTTATTAGAATGTATGTTATAAGACAAAAAAAGACTTTTTGCAAAAGAATCTGCCACACGCCCATTGGAAATGATATTTTTTCAGTCTTTAAAACAACAGTAATTTATGCAAAGTAAAATTGCTCTGCTTTTTATGGCTATTAAAAGATTTAGATCTTTTAAACGGTGTTTTATATCAGGTGACATGATTGACACTTACAGCTTTTACCTTTTAGTCTTATTTAAAACCATCAATTATGCCCCACTAAAAGGTAAAATCAGGACTGGGATGACATACGAATCTTGGTTGAAAATAAGTGTACATTTTTACTGTCTATTTTGCCAACTGACAGTCTTTTGTCTGCCTTTGTTGAATATGCAATAATAAATATTCAACTCGGATCTAAATTAAACTGAGCGATTCCTCTTACATGGAGTTGTTAAATTTTTCTATATTTTATTGTATATGAAATATAATACATGTATATTTCCATTATTTCACAGACTCAGATATACACCTTAACTGTGTTCGCTGAAGATGCCGGCGTCTTTGCCAACCTCTCATCCAGTGCCGTGGTCTACATGAATGTAAAGGACACCAATGACAACGCTCCAGTCTTCGACCCCTCTACCTACAGTGTGGAGGTGTTTGAGAATGTCACAGTTGGCACCAGTATAGTCACTGTCAGTGCCTCAGACACAGACACAGGTGAGGGTTGGGCAGTTTTTTTTTTTTTTTTTTTTTTTTTTTTTTTTTTTTTTTTTTTGTGAATCTTGAGAAAGATTTATTTTAGTTTAACTTTGTACTCATTGGATAAAAATTATTTTTAAAAAAATGCTGCAGACTTATAACTACAACTGCATTAGTCAAGTATAAGCCTATGAAGAAGGCATACGTGGTAATATGGTGGTATAGTTGACATGAATAACTTGTAGAGGTGCTAGTTTGGCTGGTGATCTCATCAGGGATAGTAGATGTAAAAATATTAAAGAAAAAAATAAAAAGGGTGTAGAAGATTGATGTTCTTGGAATTGAAATTTCATTCTATAGAATGGATCTGCTGATGTGTCAAATCTGTCATAAAAAAAGATTTTCTACAGGACACCTTTATCTTTGGCCTCCTAAATCAACTTCATCCATCTTGTTTTAATGTGTTTGTGAGGGGTGAAGTGCACTGGATGTTCACAGGAAAAATGTCATAAAATGTCAGTATTGCCTGTGGTAGGTCAGCAGTATAAAACCACAGCATATCTGATCACTGCATACTGCAGTATGCCAGCTGCTCTCTGGCTCTGACCACCCAAAGTTTTGAGGCTTAAAGAGGCAGTTTCATATATAGACTTGGATTTTTGGCTTATGCTTGGAGTGCCAAACTTGGAATGTATGCCAAGTTAAGTCCGTGTTTCTTCACTATTAGTCTAATAACATGTAAACCTGTTGTGCCACAACAGATAACTAGAAATACCTCAAAAAAGTTATTGCCACCTCTGTGAGTTAGAATTAGTGCCATGACAGAAGTATTTGGTGTGATGACTTGGTTTTAAGTCTGAATAATGAGATAAGTTGTCCTGTAGATATCTATATGAAATGCAACTTAGTCAACTTAGATTCTTAGCCTCTTTGCTAAGGCTGACTATGGACTTTAATCATTTTGTAAAACAGTCCCCAGCTGATGGGACCAAAGAGCACCTAAAATGGAAAAAAAAACTCGAGTCAAAGCAATCTGGTTTCTTAGGACATATAGTTAATTTCTTCCTAGTGGAATTAAGTGCAGTTCTGAATAGGCCTGTAGAGTTCTACATGAAGACTTAAAAAGTTGCCATCTAACTCTCTGTAATTCTGGGTACTCTCAATCTCAGAGGCAGGGATATTAACATTTAGTTGTTGTGAAAACATCACCTTGTTGTTTACTCTGATGTGTTTTGTAAACATTGGGAAAGGTACCAGAGTAAGGAATGAAAATATCAGGGTGTATTTTAGAACTAAGGTCATGTGTGGCCCCTGTTCGATGTTTATGAAGGAAAAAGCAATAATATTTGGTCACTTGAAGAGGGATTAGGATTTTCATCAATAATCGTTAATGTGTTACACTTACAAGCATCACATGGTAATTATATTTCATTTAGATATAAGTCATATGGATTAAGATAGGGGATTATCATAAGTATACTTAATAAGTGAGGAAGATTGTCAAATCATTAGTGGATTTTCATTTGTTAATTAGGGGGAAAATCAAACGCATTGTGCCACAATCATTATTTTTGAGAGGTAATGATTTGAGACAAATGAAAGAGAGAGAGAAGGAAGCTGGTAGTTATGATCTTCTTAAAGTACTCGCTGTATACATGTCTTTACCTAGGCTACTATCACTAAGAGTAGCAAGGTGAAGATCAAACAGATTCCTGTTAAGTAGGTGTACGGTTGACAGAACTTTTTATCAGCAGTGTGACCCAAAAATGTTTGTACCAAAAACTAATCAATCGTTTCCCCAACAGGATCAATGTGGCACAAACATGTACATAGCAAGGAAATAAAAATGGGAATCAATTGCCCTCGAGGGGGGTCAATAAATAAGAAAGAATGTTTCAGATGAGTAGAAACTAATCATTTTGGACAAATTAGGTCAACAAGTCAATATAATTGAAAAAATAAATCTATTGTCAAAATGAAGTTTGCACTTGTATGTATCCAAACTTGGGAAAAAAAGAGCATTTAGAAAACCTTAACTCAAACCATTCAAGGATCAAGTCTATAAAGTATTAATCAAAGCTCTAAAATGCTCGTTGAGATTATTTTCTAAAGATGAAGGGGAGTTAAGCCATCTATGTATATTTTGAAATGAGATTACTTCCCAAACAGGAATGTGACCAGTAAATTGTAGTGGAGAATTGGGAACATAACTTAAGATCTATGTGTGGGGATAATCCAAGTAGATTGCCTGCCTGATCAAGAGGAAAAAATGCTATTAGATACTGCAGAGGCATAGCATTCTAGTTATTCAGCAAGCAGTACATTTTAATACCCTATTTGTCAACCGTATTGATGTGTTTACTTGTGATAGGGGGACTGGTATCAGGGAAAAGATTAGCAGGCGCCTGATTGAATTTACTTCAAAGAAGTTTTTTGAGGGAGTTACAGATTAAATTTTTTTTCTTTTTTTTTCCTTTTTTTTTTTCGATTTGCCGGTTGGAACTTAATAAATCATTATTTATCATGCAAACTTACTGTAAAACAATTGGAATGAGGCAGCCATGTTTGTTAACGGTTAACTTTGGTTAGCAGGATTGAGGGAATTTATAACCTTAGCCACATTTTTGCTGCGATGTTTACCAGAGATAAACTCAGGTGGAAGATCCTAGTTGACAGAGATTGATGTTGTGTATCAGTTTTAGATGGACATTTTTTGTCTTGGTTTATGTAGTAACGGATTAGGAGTAACAGGCCACCCAAATCCACCAGCTTTCCTCTTAATCTGTCTGGTAAAGACCTACCTGAACGTACATAATCAAGATCGAAAAAAATTTCTGAGCTCCCATTTGTTACATTTTTTAGTAAAAGAAAGTCAAAGCCAGCATACACCATGTTTTACCTGATATTTAACATAGAGTTACAAAACAAGTAATTAACCCAAATCAAAAACAAAAAAATTTGAGTCAATACGCGACTGCTTGCACAAAGCAATATAATATTTTTTGACCATTCCCTTATGTTTTTGGCTCTGTGAATATATTAAAGTGATAATAACTCTTCGTTTTGGCAAAAAAATGAATTTTCCTGGAGTTAACAAAAATTTTCTCATACTTACCAATGGTAAATGAATCCATTTTTACATTCAAAGTTAGTCCCTGGTTTTTTTCTAAAAAGTTTGGTTTTTTGTTAAAATCTCTTAAGAGATTATAACTGACTACAGCCATCAATGGAGGTCACGTGATCTGAAGACAAACTCAGATATCAGAATAATAGCTATAACTGCCGTTTTTGGTGGTAAAACAGAATATATTATATTTCTATGAGTTATTCACTATGTTTTTATTGTGAAATATAGATCTCATATGAAGAGTTATTATCCCTTTAAGTATTTTCCAATTCAATTTCAGGAACAAATGGTGAAATTGTCTACTCCATTGTCTCGGGAGACCCCATTGGACAGTTCAGGATCGACCCCAAAAATGGAACCATCTATTCTAGCTTGCCATTGGACAGGGAGACTATGCCTTTCTACACCCTAACTGTTGAGGCTTCTGATATGGCAGAATATCCCAATAATAGACTTCAAGGGACAACACAAGTAAGGATGGTGATCCTTTATTTCCAGTAAAAAGATAGACCCATTGTCTTGTTAATGTTATCCCCCCCCCCCTTTTTTTTCATGAAAAGATAGACATTTGGATAAAAAGCAGTTTTTGTTATTGATACAAAATGTGATATCTAAGCTGAGATTTGGAAACAAACTTTTAGACTATAAGGCCTGTGATAATTCTTTTGCTAAAAAAGGTAACTAAATAAAAAATCTACATTTTACAATCATTTCAGGTGAGTGTCATCCTCAAAGACGTCAACGACAATGCTCCTGTATTCACTACTCGCAATGAGACCTGGGTATCAGAGAACATGCCAGTGGGCACCACCATCATGAAAGTCACCGCCCTGGATCCTGACGCAGAACGCAACAGCTATGTCGCCTACCATCTCACCAGTAACATGTTCTCCCTGGGTCCTGGTGATGGTTTGTTGAAGGTCAGTGGGAACCTGGACAGAGAAACTAAGGATACTTATATACTGGACATCACAGCTACGGACAAAGGTCAGCCCCCGCGGTCATCACACCAGACCATCACCGTGCACATCCGTGACAAGAACGATAACAATCCTGTGTTTGATCCACAAGAGTATCAAGCAACTGTTTCCGAGAATGCCGCCATTGGTACTCTGTTGAAGCAAGTCAGTGCGACTGATCGTGATGCTGGGCTGAATGGAGAAACGAGATACTTCATCTTTAGTGGAGATAGTAATGGCGACTTTAAGATGGACTCTCATACTGGGGAACTTAGCGTTCAGAAGAAACTCAACTATGAACGTGTCAGGTCGTACACTCTTCAGATCAGGGCAGAAGATGGCGGAATAGAGCCACGCTATGACACGGCAACTGTCACCATCGAGGTCACAGATGTTAACGACAACACCCCAACATTCCGCGACTCCCCATACATAGCATACGTTCAGGAAGGTGTTCCCGCCTCAGATCTTCCCGTCTTTGTCTGCAAGGTTGAAGCCTACGATGCAGATTCCCCACCAAACAACCAGGTTACCTACAGGTTACTTCAAGGGGTGGGAGATATCTTCAGGCTGGACACTCAGACTGGACTGGTCACTGCCACCAGGACATTGGACAGAGAGACCAGGGACCAGTATGAGCTGGTTATTACAGCTTATGACTCAGGTAGGCTGTTATTATTTTATTATTTAACAACAGGCTTATACATCTTAGAGAGAAAGAGAGAGTGAGAGAGAGAGAGAGAGAGACCTGAGTAAATTGTGTTATAGAGGGTTTAATGGTGAAATGAGATATGGTTAAGTTTTCATTCTTCTCATATTATCATTTCATTTCTTCTCATGACTATCTGTCAGTGAAGGAATGCTCCCCCAAAGCTTCAACATCACTTAGGTTTTGAGTAATTGGCAGCCTATCCACCCCACAACACATGACAGTTTCCACAGATTACTGTATATGCTGAAACAGTTGGAACTTGCCCTTCCAAGTCAGGACAGCGTATAGCTTTAAGTATAGCCTTTGGAATTTGCACAAGTCAGCAGTGACAAATGGTGATTTTTACTTAGAAAGAAAAAAAAAGCTGCCAGTTTTTTTGCATTGAGTTGTCCAATTGGTAATACACAGAATAAATTGTACATTTTGTTAGCAAGTCCAGTTAAACAGCAATGGGATTGACTTAAATGCCACAAAAACAGCCAAAAGGGGACTTTTCTTTCAACACTTAGAACACATAGAACACATTTAGCACAGGTTTCCTTTTGATTGATAGCTCTAACCTTCACATTTTTAAACCAGATTTTGGGTAAAAGCAGTAGACTTGGGATATTATTTTGTTTTAAGTCCTCTCACATATATATCACACGGCTAATATTGTTTTATGGTTGAGGGGATTGCTGCTGTAACATGACTTTGTTCCCATTCTCAAGAAATGAGGCAAAGTTTACATGAGGTAAAATCTGGATTGTCTGCAATGTGAACCTGGTGCGAAACCAGCTTGACTCCATGGATGAGCATTTTAATCAGGTGTTTGTGCTTTGTCTCAAGGCAAACGCTATGCATGACATAATGCAGTCAGCTTGTCCTTTAAATTTAGAGGTGTCATTTGTCTCAGTCCTGGCTTTCCCCTGAAACAACCTAGTTTGCCTGTGTAAACATTCCAGAACACGACTTTGTTCCCATTAGGGGCATATCATAGTTCCAGGCTTGTTTGTGACAGGGCCACAGTCGACTAACCAAATGTAAATATTTTCCCTCTTGTTGCCTAGAAATGGAATTTGTTGCCCTCACAACAGCATTTTTGTTTACCTCTGTTTCTAGGGTATTATTTTTCTTGAAGAACATTTATTTGTCTCGGCACCTCAAGAAGTTCAGGAAGCCCACTCATCAAGGACGCTAGGCGTTTGGAATTGGTTTGTTTGGAGCCTTGCAATCCATGAATTCTTTGTCCTAAAGTTTACATGATACAGGCTTGCACAGAATTGTCCTATGACATGTTCATTTTGATATTTCAAAACCAGAGAAATGTTTGAAACAGTTGGAATTTGGTTTTTGAAGTTCTTCCATGTTTTTCTTTTCCCAAGCTGTCGGCTACAGTGGGAAAATAATACTGAATGTTGCCTACATGAACAGCTATTAGCGTCTGGGCCAGGGACATCAGCTGTAATGAAATAACTGTTATTTGTAACAATATGTCCTTTCTGTAGTGCAATAAAATCTGCCAGTTGTCTGTTGGAATTTTTTGCCTCTGGTTTTACGTTTTTTGAGCTGCAGAGCTGAAAAATGTCCTGGCTAGATGAAGGCAAAGTACGATTTGAGAGTAAATGTTTGGAATTGATTGATGGGTGTGCATGATGTTTATGATTTATTGTAAGCTTGTAGTGTTAGTGCCTTTTAATGCCAATTTTAGCACTGGGCTGAAAAAAAGTTTCGTTCCTGGTAGCGGAACCGTCTGTTTCTTCTCTTTTAGCATATTTCAATTTATTCCTTCAGCTAGATGTTAAATAGTGATTAGTCAGTTATTATATTGTTGCACTTAACATAAATTATCTTTTTTTACTTATATACAAGATGTTGGAAATCGCTTTTACTTCTGTTCAAGATTTCAGGAGTGGGCATGGTTGTGAATGTTTGTGTGTGTACATTTACCTTCAAAAGCTTTGTTAATAGAACAGATAGAGTAAAAAACCTGTTTTGGATTTTTAACGTATGGTTAAAGTAAAGAGAACAAATTAAGAAGTAAGTTAAAAAGGTTTGCCACGTTTTGCTGTAAAAAGTAAGAATTTAGACAAATAAAAACATCACTTCAGGCTTTGGTTCATTTAGCTAAATAGAGCTACAATCTCTTTATTTCCAGGCTCTCCTCAGCTGACAGGCACTGGCAAGATCACAGTAATTGTTCAGGACGTGAACGACCACACGCCCACCTTTGTGCGCACACACTATGCAGTGAGCATACGGGAGAATCTACCTCCTAACACACCAGTAGAACAGGTGTATGCTGTGGATTACGACATTGGGAATAATGCTGCTATAACGTAAGTTGGGGAAAATTATTGTTGAGGGTGAATTTTTACTTTGATGAAAGTTATTGAAGAAAAGCTGATCCTCAAAGTGAACAGATCACCTTGTTTTGGCACACATCTCAGATGTTGAGTGAATTCAGTTTTTGAGAAAATTTTAGATTAAGCTATCATGATTAAAACTTCAGGTGGAGTGAAACAAGGCCTGTTAGTTCATATTTAGCTGAACAGTGTTTACTTATCTCTAAGGTCTCTGTGTGTGCAATGTATGCTATTCTATATTGCAGGTATCGCATACAAAGCTTTCCTGGAAATCCTTTCACCATCCATCCCGTATCTGGGCAAATTGTTACCATGGAAACACTGGACAGAGAAGAGCAGGAGGCATACACCTTGGTTGTCGTGGCAACAGATGGTGGTATTGTTCCCAGGTCCAGCACTGCCACGGTGTCGGTGCAGGTGACAGACGTGAACGACAATGCCCCACAGTTTGAGAAAGACCTGTTCAGTTACTACATACGGGACCCAACCACATCAGGTAGATATTTACTTTACACACATGCAAGTGAAAACACATACACAAACGCCTAGGTGTTTACTGAAATCTAATTCTTATAAGAATTGCTGTGTTGATTAACCTTGAAAATTATGATATAAATGATACCTGAAGTTCATGTCATATCATATTTGGGGTTAGTTTTTTATTGAAAATTTTTTTGTTTTTAAAACGTCACATGATATGATGATCCAAAATATATCCGTATATAACTAATCAAAACAGACATTCTTCCAGCTGACTTCGTCGCTGGCGTGACGGCCATTGACAAAGATGTTGGATCCAATGGGCAGATAGTTTACTCTTTGTCAGATGACCCAGATACTCTCTACTTCAACATAAATCCACAGACTGGCGTGTTGACCACCAAAGACGGATTAATGGCATCTTCATTTCCACGAGGATTAAGATTTAGTGTAATTGCTTCTGACCAGGTAGATTTATTTTACTGAAGATCTTGATTTTAGATTATTATCATCATTTTAAGTTTTACTGGAAGATTTCGGTGATTTGTTTTGTAATAACTAGAAAGGTATCAATGTTTTAAGGCTGTAAGATTTTTAGTAATACTTCATATTTACTGTTTGCGATCATTTAAGTCTTTGTAAATAGTAGTTTGGTGAGTTTCATATTTTGTGTTTATCTTGAAAAGATATTAAACATATACATACACATATTACAGTTAACTTTTATTTTTAATAACTGTTGTCTTTGCATTTAATTTTTCTTGTGTCCGTTTCATGTGCATTTACACCAACCCCAATATAATCAACATGTTCAACAAGGAGTCTTTTGTTCTATTTCAGGGTCAACCACCAAGGATGGATATTGCCGAAGTGCAGCTAACATTCCAGTCAGCACCGCTCTCTCAATATCCAACATTCAGCAGCTCAGCGCGCCAGTTCAGCCAATCAGAAAACACCCCAGTAGGCAACACGATAACAACTGTCTCTGCCACCGCTCCATCGGGACAAGGTATCACTTACCACATCGCAGCTGGGAATATCAGGAAGACTTTTGCTGTAGGCCAAACTCTGGGTAACGTCACTCTGATGAGACCTCTAGATTACGAAGCAGTGACTGGGTATTCGCTATGGATTGAAGCTCGGGATGGCTCCCAACCACCCTTATCTTCATACATCAAGCTCAGTATAACGGTGACTGATGTCAATGATAACAGCCCTGTCTTCGAGAGATTTGTGTACAATGTCAGTATTCTCGAGTCCAATCCACAGGGAGGAGAAGTTGTGCTGGATTCACTCTCGGCCACGGATGCTGATTCGGGACCCAATGGTCAGGTCACCTACTCCATAGTGTCTGGCAATGTCGGCAACATATTTAGTATTAATCCTACTAATGGACGTCTTTCCACTGTGGACAGTCTGGATCGTGAGCAGGTGGATCATTATGTGCTGGTCATCCAGGCCGCTGATCAGGTCAGTATAGTATCTTTAATATCCATTTTCAAAGAGTAAAAAATATTTAATCAAAATATGGTTTCAATTTAAAATCTGTACACAAGTTTAAAATTGCCCAGGTATGCCGTTATGCATTACTGGATAATACTTGTTTTATTTCATAGGTTTTTTAAGAATAATGAGATAAAGAACGTCAATTAAGGCAACATTTTAAAAATACTGTATTTCTGTTTTTTAGGGTACACCACCAAGAACAGCTCAGACCACTGTGGATGTCACAGTAGCTGACAAGAACGACAATCCACCTCAGTTCACCAAGATCTTCAGAGGAACCATTCAAGAGAATGCAAATGTGGGTGCCTTCGTGATGAGAATAACATCCTCCGACCTTGACATTGGAGCCAACGCCATCGCTCGTTATTCTCTAATAGTAAACCCTGACAACAAATTCGCCATAGATGAAACAAGTGGGAATGTGACAGTGGCTGGATCTCTTGATCGTGAGACTAAAGACCAATATACATTGACTGTACAGGCATTGGACGGCTCATGGAGGATAACAACCAGGGTCTCCATCACCATAGAAGACCAGAATGACAATGCTCCGCAGTTTTCAAATACGCCCTACTCATTTAATTTCAAGGAGTTGCAGAGACAGGGCAGCCCTGTTGGGACTGTGACTGCAACGGATCGTGATGAAACCGGACCCAACTCCATGGTGCAGTACTCCTTGAAACAGATCTCTGAATTCTTTGACATCAACGCAGACAGTGGTTCCATCTTCTCCAAGCAACCATTGACCTTTGATCCTGCCTCCCTTGCCTCCAATCGACACCAGCTGATTGTGGTGGCGAGTGATCAAGGTGTGCCAAGAAGATCCACAGAGGTGGTGGTCACTGTTAACATAGAGGATGCTAACAACAATGCTCCTGTGTTCAATAAGACCAGTTATTTCACCCCAGTGCCAGATAATACCTCAATGGGGACCAGGGTGGTCAGGACAGAGGCAGTGTAAGTATACAAAGTGGGATTTGGGTAATTTTGGGTAAAACTTTTAGTAATGTTTTTTAAGATGTATAAAAAAGTGGCTGTCCTTTGAAATACTAAAATTGAAATGCTACCTGGTCAGCAGATGGTTGCCAGAGACAGATTGCACACTCATTACAAATTATCAAGTAATTCATTAGAACAATGTCAAAATTGTTAAAATAAAATTGTGGATTTGTTGTGCTCAATTTTTCTGCTACTGCTGCATAACGACAATCTTCTCTTTTCCCAGTGACAGCCTGGACTATGGTGTTAATGCAGAGGTTGGGTACCAGTCACTTCCTGGCTACAATGGGACAAGTTTCTTCACTGTGGATGCCACCACAGGGTGGATCAGTGTGGCCCAGTCTCTCACTGGTCAGCGAAATAGGGACTTTGTAGTGGTCATCAGGGCTACGGACAAAGGCACTCCACCCCAGAGTGCAGATGTCACAGTCCACTTTAGTGTCACCGACGTCAACAGGAACACGCCACGATTCAACAGCACCACGTTTCGGGCCACCATACCTGAGAATCGCCGTGTGGGTAATGTTGTGGCATCATTGTCTGCCCAAGATGATGACCAGGGGATTAACGGGCAGGTGGAGTACCATATCACTGGTGGTGATCCTCAAGGGTGGTTTGCCATTGGGGAGACGTCGGGGATGGTGACAATAGCCAAACCTCTGGACTATGATACCACTTCTGTCACAAACCTGACCATCACAGCTAAAGACAAAGGTCTGATTTCCAAGCAGTCCAGTGCGGCCTTCATAATACAGCTCACTGACATCAATGATAACCCACCCGTCTTCAACCAGTCGACCTACGATACCTACATCTTGGAAAATTCACCGCGTGGTTCCACAGTCTTCGTAGCCCACGCCACTGATGCAGACTCCAATGCCTATGCAGATGTGGAGTACCGTCTTGAAGGAGGGGCAGGCTTCACCATTAATGCAGAGACTGGGGTCATCAGAACTCAAACTGACTTGGACTACGAGACGAAGAAACTATATACTATGGTTGTCAGGGCAACAAATCCAGGAACCAGCCTTGAATCGACAGCCGTGCTCAATGTTCATGTCACTGGAGCAAATGAGGACTACCCCAAGTTTACTCGCAGACGTTATGAGTTTATTGTCAGCGAGTCTGCCCGCCCAGGGCAACAAGTTGGTGCCGTGACAGCTTTGGATAGCGACCAGGGCACAGAAGGGGTGGTATATTATTTCTTGGTGGGCAGCAGCAACAGGAAAGGTTTCAAGATCGACAGTCTGCGAGGGACTATTATCGTTGAGACCCCTTTAGATCGAGAAGTGATGTCATCAGTAACCCTAACAGTCATGGCCAAGAACCCAGGCAGCGTGCGTGGTAACGACACAGACACATGCACGGTGTACATCAGCTTGGAAGATGCCAATGACCCACCCTTGTTCACAGAGACTGAATACACTGGGAATGTGCGTGAAGACGCGGGAGCGGGACAGAACGTAGTACGTGTGTTAGCCAGCGACAACGACCTCCAGACATCAGATCGCCAGTTTAGCTATTCCATTGAAAGTGGCAACGATGGCGGAGCATTCAGTGTTGAGCCCGTCTCTGGCTGGGTGAGGACTACTGGAGCCAGACTTGACAGGGAGACTCTGCCTGTGTATAACATCACTGTTGTGGCCATTGACACGGGTTCTCCACCACAGACAGGTAATTATATCTTTTGTAATACCAAGGACTTAATCATTCCTTCTCACTGTGAAATACATGTACTGAGGATAACCTACAGGGTTCTAGGATGTTAGTTTATAGTAGTTGTGTGAATTGTTAAATCAAATATTTACTGTACAGTTAAAACATATTAGTGAAGGGATACTATTGTATATGTTAGCAATCTAGTTCAATTTATTATTCTTTGTTTTGAGTCTTAATATTCTTAATAAGAGAAACGAGTTGAAAAACCTATTGCAGCTGTTGTCAGCATTTTTTCAATATTTTATTCCATTTGCCAACACTATATATATTTCATGATAAAATTAATTCACTTGTTACTGTATTTTACAGGCTCTACCAATGTCATCATAAGCTTGGATGATGTCAATGACAACGGCCCCATCTTCCAGCCACAGAACCTCACAGCTTATGTCACAGAAGAACAGGATCCCCAGCAAGCACCAGTGGTGATCCAGCTGGATTCACACACCACAGATCCAGATCTGCCTCCCAATCAAGGCCCCTACACGTACTCCCTTGTACCCAATCAATATAGCTCTTATTTCCAACTGCAGAGCAGCAATGGGGCACTCAGGACAACGACAAGGCTAGACCGCGAGCAGATCAGTAACCTTGACCTGCTTATCAAGGTCACAGATGGGGGCTCACCCCAGCAGACGTCCACTTTAACTTTGCATGTCCTGGTGAATGATTTGAATGACAACCCTCCAACTCCACGTCCTCTGACCGTTTCTGTGTTTGCCTATCAAGGAAACTTCCCAGGAGGCCTTGTGGCAGATGTGACCCCAACTGACCCCGATATTTCTGGAAGCTACACCTGCTCAATCCTGCAGGGAGACAGGTCAATGTTTAGCTTCTCTGGTTCCAGCTGCCAGCTTCAAGCAAACCAGGTCCAAAGCCCCAAGGATTTCACTTTGAACATAAGCTCAAGTGATGGCCGTTCCAGTGGAGTGACTTCAGCCACTTTGGTCAAATTCAGGACAGTGGACAACACAACCCTAGAGAACACACTGGTGGTCAGACTGCAGGGCTTAACCCAAGAGACATTCCTGCGAACGTTTAGAACCAGATTTGAGAGCACCCTGGCCCAGTATTTGACCAGTGGGGATTCTATAGTCCTACACAACTTGCTACAGAGAGGGCCTAACCTTGACTTGTTCCTGGCTATTCAGCAGAGCTCTGGGCAGTACAGAACAGCAGCAACCCTGGAAAGCACTCTCCAGTCCAACAGGAACAGTATTCAACAGGGGAGTGGTGTTATCATTGCCACAATCAATGTGAGTCCCTGTCAGAGTAACCCATGCCAAAACAATGGTGTTTGTTCTGATGACCCTGTTGTCTTTTCCACCTATGATCAAATGGCCAGTCTGTCCTTCATCCTTACTGCCCCAGCTGTGCAGCATACACACCACTGCCAGTGTCCAGCTGGTTTTACTGGAACCAATTGTGAACTGGACATTGGTCAGAGCTGTGGGAATAATGTCTGTTTACATGGAGGCACCTGTCTGGACATTGCCGGTACACCAACATGCACGTGTGTCGCAGGATACACAGGCCCAACTTGCGGTGATGACGTGAACGAGTGCCTGTCTAACCCATGCCCGGGAAGTGAGTGCAGGAACACTGTGGGGTCCTTCAGATGTGAGTTAACAGGGAGAGGTTTCCACAGCCTCTCCTACATGGAATTCCAGTCACCACTGCAGAGAGATCAGAATAACATTGTACTAGAGTTTGCCACACTACAGCAAAATGCCCTGCTGCTGTACAACCCAGGTTCCACTGACTTCCTGGCTCTAGAGATTGTGGCTGGCAGAGTTGTGTTCTCGTTCAACCTTGGTGAGACGGACAGTACGAAGTTGATGGTGGGTCAGTATGTGTCCAATGGGAAATGGTTCAAGGTCACAGTCAGCAGAATTCAAGAGGTAAGATGGGATACATGTTGAAGGAGAAATTGTAATGTTCATTTAGCTTATGACTCAAACTAGGTTTTTGCAAAGTGTGATGAAAGAATATTATGTACTGGCTACTTGTTGGAACTTCTGACCTGGAAATTTAATATTCTCGTGACTATTGTTGACATTTTCATCAAATTGAAAAAAATAGTTATTTCTACAGCTGTATGTAGAACAAAGTTTTAGATAAGCATGTAACAAATGTAACATATTTTTCTTATTCTTCAGGCGGGTACTTTGAAAGTGCAACTGTGTGACCCAGTTTGCAGACAGTGTAATATTGGGGACAGCAATTGTTATGCCACAGGGTCCCATGATGGCTTCCAGTAAGTAATAGAATTGTGCAGTGAAATAACTTACCAAAATACAGGTTGCTATAATATTGATCAGTTATTTGGATATGTTATAATACTTCATAAGGCATATGTTATAATGCTACATAAGGCAAATTTATCTAAACTTGCGTAATGAATTTGGAATGAAATTGATGTGCCATGGCTGATGTAGACTGTATTATTTGAAATATTCACAAATGGTTGACAAATTATATTATTATTGAATGTGCTGTTTTAAGAAGTAAATAATAAATAAATAAATAAATGATCTGCCATCTCTTTTTTCAGTTAAATAATATAATGAATGGTTATTAAAAAAAATACATATTATTTTCAGGACTCTTGACGTGGCCTCTGGTAACCTCAGCCTGGGAGGTGTTAGGGACTTTGACCTTCTCCTTCAGCGAAGAGAAGTGCAGACTTATGACTTCGTGGGATGCCTGCGCATTGCAGTCGCGGATGGTTACAATCTTCTTACAGGGAAGGAGAAACTGCGAGCAAGCGTTGGTGTGACAAATACATGCCCACGTGAAAACATTGGCACATGCACATCCAATGTATGTGAGAATGGGGGAACATGTAAAGATGAATGGTTTGGAATGTCTTGCACCTGCAGGTCTGGGTTTATGGGAGATAGATGTGAATTGGGTAAGTCTTTTTTTATTATTATTAAATATAAAATTTGTGTTATGTATTTGTAAAATAAGTTTATCATAAAAATATGTGATTTTCAAGTAGAGTTTGTGAATTTTGAAGATGATGGACAATTGCAGGAATAGTATTTATTATCTGACAGATGAAACAATTCACATTCTACTTGCAGAGTTGAAGTCATTCACATTTGGACCTAATGCCAAAGTGGAATTCATCCCCAAGGAAAGCTACAGGAGGCAGTCCTTGCTCAGTGCTGCCACCAAAAGAAGAAAGAGGGCTGTTGGAACAGGTTCACACAGCATGTCAGTCACATTTGGCACCTCCGCTGATGGGCCTCTGTTTCAATCCACAAGTCCCAGTGGATACACTCTCCTTGGAGTGGAGGAAGGAAAGCTCGTGTATCAGTTCCAGGAGGGAGGAACAAATGAGAAAGTCACTGTATCTGACAAGAAGATGGATAATAATGTGTGGCACAACATCTCTCTTTCAGTACAAGGTATTTTGGATTGTTTTTCAAAGAGTGCATTTTCAAAAGGAGAGTTGTTGAACCTGGTGCAAATTTGCAGTAGACATAACAAATGTTTTTTTCAGTGGTTTGTATTGGCCCATTTACAACAAATGCTTGTAAACTGTTATAAAATTGCCTTGAAAAATATTGGTAACTACACAAATGCCAGAGTGTACCTGTGATGATGACTGTTGATCACATTACCCCTTGGTTTTTAGGAAACAAAGTCCAGTTGAAGTTAAATGACGAGTCACCAGTAGACAGAGAATTCCCTGCTGTTCATGATTTCCTGGGACTTGATGTTACTGCTTTAAAACTAGGTGGAAAATTCCCAGACAAAAGTGAGCCTGGTATGTTGCTTTTTGGTGAAAGTATATATTTTACTCATTGTTGAACCAACTTTTTTTCGTATGAGAAACAAAAAAAAATTGAATTACCCGCAATATTGTTCAGGTATTCCTATACACAATGAATATTTAGTCAAATGATATGTGATATTTTTAGATTCCAAGAAAGGATTTAAAAGATTAGTGGAAGTGTATTGATATTCCAAAAACTTAAATATTTTTGTTCTAATTATTTCCAGGTTTTGCTGGCTGTTTGTCCGACTTTCTCCTCAATGGGGAAGCACAACCATTCCAGGGAGCCACAGAGAGATTTGATGTCCAAGTATCAGGCAATACCAGCAATGGCTGCTCAACAGGAGTTATTGGCTGCAATGCCTGTGTCAGTGGTGGCGATTGCTCAGAGCAATGTGGCGCTGTCAAAGCAACACCAGAACCTTCACCAATCAGTATAGGAGTTGTCATTGTCATTGTGTTCTTGGCAGTGTTAATCCTTGGTCTACTGATCACCTTCATAGTTTTCCGAGCAAGACGCACGATGCAGCAAAAGAAGCAACACTCTGCCGAGCAGACTAAACAAAATGGGGACAGCGTATTCATAGTTAACAAAGCGGCAAATGACAGCAACAGGACGCAGGATTCTGGCTACACGGAAACAGGAGAAGTCCCAGAGGAAACAATAATCCGTAACCACATAGCAGAGGAGTTGGCTACAAAGTCTTTCCAGGAAAGAGAAATCTCAGATCATATCGGTGGACTGCAGCCACCAGACATTCTTGGGAGGCAGACTTCCACAGTGCCTTCTCAAAACCATCAAGATGATGATACTGTGATCATAGAAAATGGAGATGCATTTGGAATACCGGAGGAGGCTCTTCCTGAACATTATGACATTGAAAATGCCAGTAGTATAGCTCCTTCTGACATTGATGTTATCACACATTATAGGAGATACAGGGACGGAAAACGTCCCCACCATCAGAGAAATAATCATCATGTACCCACATATCATAAACACAGTCATAGACATAGTCCCAATCATATACTTAATAGGACTGCTAGGGACAGTCCCATGAATCAGATAAACATGAGCTTGCCAAGGCAGAGTCCCAGTGTGATGATGCACCAGCAGCAGCAGCAGCAGGCACGGGATAGTCCTAATGCAATGAAAATGCAGAGCACCCCCATGCCGCGCCAGAGTCCGCTCACTGTCAACAATCCATTATTACGCCAAAGTCCTATCAACCCCATGGTGGCTCGTCACAGCCCCATGAACCAGTTATCTAGAACTAGTCCAATCAGAGACATGCGTGTCAGCCCACTGGGCATGCAACTGGGCAATCGAGTGGCCAGCCCCATACAGGAAGTCAGGGTGGACTCTGACCAGAGCAGTGGACACGGGGAGGTGGTCAGGAGTCCAGCCAACATCCCCCCTCGTCCACACAGTCGTATGCAGCAACCTGGTGGGGTGGCCAGTCGACCCCCCATGGGACTGACAGTGGAGGAGATAGAGAGACTCAATGCAAGACAGCATGTCAGTCCTACCAGTACTATAGACGCTGTGTCCTCTACAACAGAGGGCAGAGGGCGACCTAATAATATAAACACACTAGAGCATAGTGGACTGCTGGAACCCCCAGAGTCCACCTCTGATGACAGTAGTAATGATTCTTTTACTTGTTCAGAGTTTGAGTATGAGAATGAGAGAAACAGGCCGGAGTTTGACCAGTTTCCAAAACTCAGCGAAGCTGAGAATGAAAATGAGGATAGCCCACAAGATTCAAATGGAAGGACGTTCACGTATGATGGGTCGGACTCAGTTAGAGGATCACTGAGTACGTTACTGGTTTCAGAGGACGAGACTTTACCACGCCCCACAAAAAGCCCCACTGGTCTATTTAATTGGGATTATTTGTTAAACTGGGGCCCAAGCTTTGAAAAGTTAGTGGGTGTGTTTCAGGACATTGCGGCCTTGCCGGACAGTGAGGGTAGATCTGAAGTGAAACTGGTGCCTTTAGATGTTAAGAAGGACATGGAAGAATATGTATGAACCACAAATTGCTGTATATCATGTTATCATCATCATGTCCTTTGTGTCAGCCTTTTTATAATTGGTTCAAAAACAATGTGTAAGTCATTTCTATTCATCTGTAATGAAACACTGTATTAAATCATCCTAAGCAATGCTCATATCAAGACCTTATCCCAAAGGTTGTGGAATGTTATATTTTATTTAACCAAATATATAAATTTAAAGGTCATTTTACAGAGTTTACTTGCACATTATCATTGCCTTGTATGTGGAATTTCTATGATAGTTTCTTCAAGTCATAAACATATATTTACATTTACACATTTTCAAGGTGGTTCCTAGATTTTTACCATCTGGATACTTGTGTTGTGCCTGTATATTGTTTTTCTGGAGGTATTATTTTTATTATCCTATTTAAGAGATGCTCTTAAATGAATAAGAGATAGATGGTTTGTAAGCTTTATACAAATTGTATATTCACCCTGGCCTTATTCTTTCTTGCACTTAAACAGTGCTGATAACCTGTTATGTGTTGATGCCTTAAGTTTATTGTTATTAATTACATTCAGCCATATATAGAGTTGAATTTACTTTTAAAGATTAGTTTAGTCTAACCCAAAAACTGTCTGCATCGTTGCTGTAGGCAGTTGCTGGGAAAACAAGTCCAGCTGTACAGTTGGATACTTCTGCTTGTGTGTTTAATATTGTATATTTTTAATGGATGTTATTTTATGTAAATATAATGTCCTAAAGTGGAAAATAATGACTTTATTTTTACCACGTATACAATTGATAAGTTTTTTACGTGTTGTGAAAGTAAATATTTTATGTAAACCCCAACTTGTAAAACAAACAAACAAAAAATAAAAAGATAAATACAGAAGATCAGTTGAGAAATTTAAAAAATTCTGTTAAATGTGAAATCACAGAAACAAAGATATTTTGATGTGAGTTCAATGTTGTGACCTTATGATCTCTTCTTTTAATTATCCTTCTTAAGGTTGGCATTATTGTTTATCTTTTAACATTCCTTTTGTAACTATAGCAAAAATAAAAAAAGCGTCCATCACGTTCTTTGTAATTACCATCTTAACCATATTTTACATGTGAGCAGCATTTTAAACCATGTTAGCACAGACAGATGCCTTTGGAACAAGTAATATATCATAGACCCTCCACTGTATTGACAATTATTATACTTAAAGTGTTCTTTTTCATGGACTTTTTTCTTTTTGAAGGAATGATTAGATGAAGTCCAGCAAATAGTGACGATGAGATCATGATCATATTAATTAGATAAGACACATGGTTGTATCGTTATATTTTATTTAGCTAAAATACACATATAAAGGTTTTAATAACTCATTTACATGCAATGTAAATATTGTACTTACCATTGACAATAATCATGTTTTACAGAGATGTCTGTAGAAATACCACAGGTCTATGCAGCAGAGGTGAAATCTTTGCACAAATAAACAAAATTTATAAGTAAATGGTTTTGTTTGTTATTTATTTTATTTATTTTTCTTTTCTTTTATTTGTTTATATTTTTTGAGAAAATAGTAAAATCTTTAAAAGTATTGGACTATGGGCATTCTTATTTATTTTCAGTGGACTTGTTTTTTTTTTTTTTTTTTTTTTTACAGAAATTGAAATTAAACGTGTACTTTGTGTTGTTAAAAGAGAACGTTGATTTCCCTAATATGTGCAGATATTTAATTAAAATTGAATAGAGAAGTCGATTCGATTGAATTAGCTTCTTACAATGCCTCCTTTTCTTTAGAGAGAATCGTTAACATGCTTCCAACCATAAATGCTACAGTGAAAAAGAGGCTTGTATGTGGATTGCAAATGCGTGCATTGCGTCAGGCCTTCAAGGTCAAAAAGGATGAAGGAAGGACATTCTAAAAATAGAAATGATTTCATAAATGGAGTATAGCGCGCGTAAATAATAGCTTTTATCTCAGGATGAATCGAAATATTCAGCAAGAAATTATAAATACAAATACACCACATACTCAAAGTAAGTAGGTTCAAGTGATAGCAACATTTACCTTTATTGAAATGAGCAAAATAGTTGCCAAACATATGATATTTTAGATATCCTTTTGTCTAAACTTAGAGCGCGTGGTTACGTTTATCACTGAGCTGAGATGATTGAGCTTGGGTAACCGAGCTCTTCTGCTTAGATAGCAAAATGTGACGGTTTCCCATCAAAGACATGAAACCTTCCGTTTGACAACATGTGGAAAGCACTAAAAAGTTTTCGTAAAGGTGAGTTGTGAAATTTCTGTCCGTCTTTTAGTACCGAGGCCGATAAAATACGAATAAAATGAAATAGCGTGATTGGGAAACATGCCAGAACAAGCAGCGAAGAATCAAGGGAATCCCCTTTCAACATGAAAGATAAAACAGAAAGGGGAATTTTGTCTATGGGAATATTTTACTGACATCGTACGAGCTGAGTCAGCAGTAATGCATTGTCATTCTTTAGTTTTCTTCGATTATGGAAACACCGTACAGTGATCGGCGTGCAACAATAGCACAAATTTTACCTCGTGCCTTCTCCAAAGTTTGCAGTTGGATCCGAGAGCCATCGAAGTTATTTGTTACTGTAGATATTCATTCTAAATCTTTTGCTTTCGGTGTTCTTATAGTTCTAAACAACCAGTTTGAATGTGCAAGCAAAACACAAGGCGCTGCGCCCCTGCAGCATCCATTCACTGGGGCTGCCAGCAGCGAGCAGAATCAACAACAAAGGCATCAGAAAGTCAGAAGAAACTGCCACACATGCAAACAGTATTACAGATATTTTAGAAGAAAAGCAAGGCGGAGCACTAGTGATAAGAGGTACTGGCTGAGTTGTGGATAATACCTTCCATTAACATTTTGTAAACGTCACTAGGAATTAGATATTAGCCTTTGTGTTGTTTTTATGATTAAAGGATCAGTTTTCTAAATTTCTCAGTTTTGTATAAAACAGTAAAATAACATGTGGCTATTATTTTATATAAAACTCAAGCTAGTATATTTTCTCTGTTAGATTAGATGCTGTATGAATTTCTGTTACTGAGCCTGTTGAAAGTTTTGCAAATATATAAGTTATCTTATTCATTTTAATAGGTCTGAAAACTGCCTTGGTCAAGGTACTGAGAAAGAAGAAGGCTGGCAAAGATGGCAGAGTCACACAGAGTTCATTGCCAGCCAGCCTAAAGCTCCGAATGTGTTGGTTGGTTGGGTAAGCACACACACACTTTGCAACTGTAATTAGATTTTATATATAAATAGGTGTAAGTAAGTGTATTAGTGCTGAAAGTTAACATAAAATTATTTCTTATATAAAATTTTGTATTTTTTTTAAGTGCTTACTTGTGCTTACCCTGAAAATGCACTTTCATTTTAAAGATCAATTCCCTTTTTTGCTTTCACAACTTGGTTTCAAGTATCATAATAAATGCAGTCAGTCATTTTTCTCCTTTTCTTTTTATCCAGGGTGCAATATTAGCTCTAGGCTTCCACATTTCCAAGGCATGTAGAAGCCAAGAAGTTCAACATGGCAAAAAGACCAAGAAATGCCCCTGGCATCAGATGGCCAATACTGTGCCACAGGGCATTGCATACATGGTGGCCAGAAAAAATGTAGCCGGTGTCTCGGGTGTGAAGTCTGAAAAGGATCAGCAGGTATGATTTACTGTTTTTGCAGTGCATTTTCTTTCAGTATAGGATATATTTTTGTTAAAATATATGATAAATAAACTATTGAGGTTTTTCTTTTATTATATTTGATTTATGAAGTGTTCTGAGAATTTTTTGCGTAGGCGATAAACTAACTAGAAAATCTGATACTGCAGGGGTTTTCATTTGTCATATTTATTTGCACCTGTTCATGATAATATATCTTATCTGAACTTGTGTGAGTCACCAAATTATACATATCACCCCACCATGGAAATGTTGTTATTCTTGAATGATAAAAAAATCCTGAAATACCTGAATTTTTTTCCTAGCAGGTC
This sequence comes from Lingula anatina, assembly GCF_001039355.2. The sequence continues at coordinate 16,018 of NW_019773598.1, read as the reverse complement.
CTCCCAGAACCTGGGTATCTCACTGAGGCATGTAAGGAGTTCCGGGAGTTCAAAGATTTATCCTCTTCCTGCAGTTCAGGAGACGAAGAAGTGACTCAGTCCAGCAGTTTGGACAAAGAATTTGTGGACTTTGCACAGTTTTACAGCTCTTTTGACAAGAAATTCAAGGATTTGACAGAAGATTTTGACTTTGTAGATTCATCCACAAGCAAACATTCTCCTTTCCAAGCTGACAGTGACCAGTCACAGGTAAATTAATCTATTTCAGTGTGGCTAATGAGAGTAGACATGGTTTATGGGACTTTGAATCCTTACATTGCCATAATTGTAAAGATTTAAAAAATATTAATTTTGTCATTTTCCAATGACATTTCCCTTAAATTAACTTCAGTGTTGCCTTATAAAAATAGATGTTTTATTTTATTTTCTGTTTTCTTATTGTGTAATGCTGTTTTGGTCTCCTTTGTGTAAATTCATACTCGGTCAACATATATACAAGGCAGGCAGATTAGTTCATGTAATTAAACTTTCAAATAATATTTCTTTACTTGTATCACTGACAGACGAACTCGGAGCCCGTATCTCTTGAGGAAGCCTGGGCAGAGTTCCAGGGTTTATCCAGGACATATAGCTCAGTGGAGGAGAACATCTTGGCATTGAAGCATGCTTCAGAAGGAAACCTGGAGGAAGCTACAAAGCACTGGCAGACAGCAGCACAGGAAGCTGAGTATGCCAGCGCACACTTCAATTTGGGAGTGTGTTACGAGCATGGGAAAGGGGTGGAAAAATCGATTGAAAAAGTAAGGATCCTATTTTGGGAAAGCGGCAGTTTGAATTTTGAAATTAATTTAAACCAAGGGCATATTCCCAGAGCTTTTAGATCGATCTATCCTCGCGGGGAGTCTCACTAGATTACTGTCAGATAATCTGGCTTAAATCTCCGTCCGGCCTACTACAAGCTGTAAGGGGGTAATTAACTTTCGTGCCCGCTCGGCTGACAGCTATTTAGCGTGAACCCCCAGGGAGTTAGGTCGATCTAAAGTAGATTGATCTAATCTATGGGAATGGGGTCCAAGATTAGGTGGAGGGGGGGGGGTATTGATGCTGTACAGTATTTCAAATTTCTTAGTATTTAGGTACAGGGTAACAAAAAAGTAAATTTCCTATGAAAGGCCTCTGAATACTTAAAGATAAAGACCTTGTAATTATTTTAATTGTAACTTCCAGGCTTTTAACCACTACCAGGTGGCGGCATCTGGTGGTCATGCCAAGGCAGCGTATAACCTGGCTGTTCTGTACTTAGAGGGACATGGCGTGGAGCAGAACACCAATAAAGCTCTATCTTTGTTGGAGAAAGCTGCAGAACATGGAATTTCACAGGTTGGTTTGCAAATGTCATAAGTCTTAACAGTCTTAAAGTTCAAACTTGGGCGACTTCTTTATTTCCCATTTTCATGTATGAATTTGCCTTTTGTTATCGAAAGATTTGAGTGCAACAACAACAATAAAAATTTGTTATCCTTTTCATTGATGTATTTTTATTATTAAAATTATTATTATTTTATTTTCATATTTTCAGGGAGAGGGTGGTATTTGAATTGATTTATTGCAAGTGTTATAATTGCATCTGAATAATTAGTCTGAAAATTTATAGAATCTGATGTGCATGAGGATTGTCGGCAAGGCCAACATAACAATTTTTAGCAACACCATAAAATCATAGTTTTTTCTATTACAGGCCCAGACAGAATTGGGTGCATTTTACACAGAAGAGGAAAACAAGGACCTGAAAAGAGCAGCTAGTTTGTTTGAGTTAGCTGCAAAGCAAAAGGTAGGAAATAGATATTCAAATTTTTAATGGGCAAGAAAAATGTTAATAATTACATTACAAAATAAGTTGATTAATTAATTTATAATTATGAGAAAAAAAAGAGGTGAAGACAGACCCATCACTTTTTAATACTGGTTAAGGTTAATGAGTAATGTTTTGAACTTTGAATAATTAACTAACTTCCTGCTTACTCTTCCCTAGGATCCAGATGGCCAGTTTTGCCTGGGTGTATGCTATGAACAGGGTTGGGGTGTGGAACAGAATGAGTGCAAGGCGGCTGAATTATACAGGAAGGCTGCCAAAAGCGGCCATGATGGAGCACAGTACAACCTGGGGGTTTACTTTGAAAGTGGGAGAGGAGGTAGGTCATTTTATTTTGAACTATTTTTTGTAGAATCAACAATTATTTTATTGCAAATTAAGTATTTGTTGGTGTTTTGTTTGTATTTTGGAAACATTCATATGAATATCATATATTTTTTTAATTAAAAAAAATCTTGAATTTTCCCAGGTCTGCCAGTGAGCAATAAGTCTGCCATTGAGCTGTATGAACAAGCTGCTAATGCAGGAAATGCCGATGCCAAGCATAACTTGGACCGCCTTCTTACCTTGGAAGCTTTAGACTTGGTCACAAGTAAGAAGTTCCCCTTGATGATCTTTCATTGATGAAGAACTACCAAGAACACTCTTTGAATACATAGCTGGGCAAATTTCAACACTCTTATTTATTTATTTTTTTTTTAAGTAATGGTCATGGATATTTTTCTTGAATATCATTTAAAAAGTATTTTCCAATTTTTTTTCCTCTTATGCTTGATACTCATTGGCTAAAGCAAAAATAGTTGCCCAGAGTAAATAAAGATAAGTGTATTTTATGGGTATAATTTAGAAGATAGAACAAATGGGTTTGATTAATGCAGCAAATGTTACCTTCTGTGATGTAGTAATCTTTTTTCATTTGCAGGTAATATTACAGCAACAACAGAAGCCAAAGAGCCCTCATTGAACAAAAGCACATCATGCACACACATTTCTTCACAAGCCTCACAGCTTTCATTAGCATCCAAGGAAGATTTGGGACTTCAAGTCACAAAGAAAGACTCGAGACAAAACCTTGATGAGATGTTTTCGGTATTTAATATTCGCGAGATTCCCAAAAGTGAGTCTGCTGTGCTAAGACCAGTATTTCAACTAGGGGCAAGTGAAGACGACTGTGTGACAGTGATGAAGATTTATCAGAACAGGAGCTCTATACACAGTAACAGACTGGACATCCCCTATGTGCACTCCCCAATGGACAGAATGGCTTACAAAACACACCAGGGTCATTTATCTATAACGTGACGTTGATTCTGTAACTTTTTGTCCACTGTGTATTGATATTGTTGCATTTATCATCAGTGGTGATTATAGCTTCCAAAGATATATGTGCTCTTTTCTATACAGGATGAAGTCCTATTTACACAGCATGTTTGTGACATGAATGAGATTAGAGATTTAACATGTTCTTGTAATCAGAACTTTTTTTTTTTTTTTTTTGGGGGGGGGGGGGGTCTTGCATTCCTTGTTCACTTCATTACCTCATGGATTGTTTTTATTTGCACATAGAATTTTCCTCATGTTACATGGATACCCACTTTATAGTTGCACTGTAAGATTGTCATTTTTCATTTTCATGTTATTGACCTTAAGTCTTTAATCACAAAGTTTCACTAAGATTAATTACCAGTGATGTGGTATTACTATCTGGAATGGAACTCGCTTTTTTATGTTTAAGGCAATCAGATATGTATTGTCTCTTGTTGAACATTAATAGATCAAGGTTTTGTAAAAAATTGATAAGTGCATTGAACAACATTGTTATTTCTTCAGTTTCTATTTTCCATTCAAATAAACACATTTTATTAGAATTATTTACATTTAATGTTTTAATTTTTTCTCATCTTCTTCCTGGCCAATTCAACTTTCACCATCCTCTTCCAAAATTAAGGAAACAAAAGGCAAACAGTATCATTTTAATACTTTTAATATTATTAATAAATATTCAATATAATCACTGATTTCTCTATAATCTCACAAAATACATTATTCAATCAGTCCTATTTGTCTAAAACATCCAATGCTGCATTGAAATGATGCTATTAAAATAGTCCTGTCTCCTGGTGATTTATCAGGTTTCATTAATATTTGAAAAAAATTGGCCATAAAAATAAAATCATTCAGTTTAAACTAGGATAACACGCTGCAGCCTGCATGGTAGCCCCCAGTTAGCTCCTGTACTGGTACCCTTAATTTAGGGCCCCATGTGTTTGAGCTTCTTCACTTCCAAAACCTCCACATGCAAACTCATGAGACCCTGAAATTCAGCAGCAAGTTTGAAGAACGTTAACCAATCACAAACTAGCAACCTGCAGATTTTGTGGTTATATAGGGGGTGACATGCCTGAATGGTGCTATAAACTTGACTGAAACAATGAAGAAATTCAAACGAGCCAAGTGGGCATGCATATAGAAATTTGAAAATAAAGAAGCTAGGCTGAACAGGCTCTGTAGCACTGGAAATTTTACTAAATAAAATTGTTCAGATTTCAACTTCATCCTCCCCATCCCCAGTATCCATCTCGCTAAACTGTGTCAATATTTTCTTCATGTTCACTCCAGTCCTTCCTATAGCCATAAGGGGTTTAATGGCTGACATAATGCTGTTGTACAGGCGTGGAAATAAGATTTCTTGAGCAGCCAGAAGTTGTTTTGTCCTATGGCGTTCCTAAAATTGAAGACATTTTTTCAGATGCTTATTTCATATAGTCTTGATGGGCCTACAGCTTTTAAAATTTTCTGATTATAAATGGAAATTTGCACGACTTGATGGTAACCTAATACAAAGATAAAAACAATTTTTTCTTAAAACCAGTAAGAGATGTTTCATGAAATATATAAAATAGCCTCTTAAGCAGCACTTTACAGGATTATACCTTGGGTGCCTCAAAGCATGCAGGGCAATTTTCTGGAATCACAGGTAACTTTTGGCGTTCAGCAAAATCTCTTAGATCTTTTTCACGGACATATACAAATGGTCTGATAACCCTGAGATCCTTTTCTCTGTAAATAAATGATTTTCTAGAAAGTGATTCATAAAAAAAATATAGCAGATATTTATTTATACCAAGGCATGTCAATTTTGTGAAAAATCACATAGATTGATTCATATTTTCCATATCTAAGTCCGAGTGTTCTTGCATGTGTCCATGCATTTGCACTGTGTGCATGCATGTTCATAATTCAGTATCTCCAGTGAAAATGATTTTGCTTGTATTTATTATTATTGTATTATTTGTTGCTACGGTGTCCTTCAGAGACTGCTGTGTGGTCTACAGTTTTATTTTACATTTTCCTTCAATTACTGATCATCATTCTACTTACTGTACAGTGTAGTTAGCTTTCATGGTCCTCAGCACACCATTGTGGAAAATGGACATCAGAAAACTGAAAGTTTTAAACAAAAATCATTACAAAACTGATAAGGTACAAAAAGTGGACAAACACTGAATAGTACTGTATATCACAAATCACAAATCCAGATATCCAGTTTTTGTCCTTAAACATTGTGGTCCTGCTATCTATTACAGTAACGCCAAAACAATTTTCATGACTAAGTTTAAACTCTGAATTATGTTACCATCATGCTAAGTACAACTTGGTCTTTCAGATGTCATATGAAGTGCACACAAGCACACATGCAAACAGGTGCAAACACTAGTTCCATATTTCTATATCTTACCTTTCTGCCAGATCATCCAAATGCTGACCTAAAGCAAGTACATTGTACCCCTCTCTCCTCGCACAGTGATAAATGCGTCCGCGCTTCATGCGACTGCAAAAACTACAGATAGATGCACACTCATATGGGAGGTTCATGGCTGTGTCCAGTATACCTTAAAACATGAGAAATGTAGAAGATATTACTTTAACATTCACAGACAAATTATAAAATTTTTAACATTCTGAAGTCTTAAAGCTGTAACTATACCTTAAGTTTCAACCATTACCATAAAAAGCTAGTTTTTTTTAGATTACAGACATCCTGATATCAACATGCCCAAGACCTCACAATAATGTGTGAATGGTTGTTATCTTCACACACACACACACACACACACACACACACACACACACACACACCTGTTACGAGGACATATATAATTTAGTCACATCAGCTTACATATATATCTCTTTGTCACAAAAAAATGAAAAAATATGATGAAAGCCTGCCATAATTACATTGTTCCTCATAGTAATAGGGCACCCCTAGACTGGCCAGATAGCCTTTCAGTGGACTTGGGTCATAGGAGGGGGTCTGTGGATCCACTGTCATGGCACTAAACTCAAAGGATATGCCCTGGAACATGGAAAACAGAAAAGGTGTAAAAGTAATAACTGGATTTGAACTAATTTCATTAATAAAACAGTCACTTCTTCGAAGAAGCAAATGTTGTGCATTTTTCTTGTTATTATCTATCCTGTAAGAATTTAGTCGATGGTTTAACATACATATTATAAGATAACCTTTATATTATGTTTATTCCATTCCCAGTGAAATCCCACTGACAAAGAACCTCGAACCGAACTTAACTTTCCTTAATACCAATAAAGTAAACAGAACATATTATAAATTCTTTTTTTTTTTTTTGCAAGACATAAAACATATAACACAAGACATAAAGTCCTATGAAAGTTCCAGTAAAAAATCTTGAAAAGCAGTTTTCACCTTTTTCCTAGCATAGAACTGATACTGCCTAATAGTGTGTAGCAGTGACAGGGAGTCCTTCCCACCTGATATACACACTAACACCCTGTCCCCATCCTGGATCATACTGTGCTCCTCCAGTGCCTAAAATTATCATGATCCAAAAAAATTTATCACATAATTATAAAAAAAATTCAAATAATTCAGTAATGAAAATATTATCACAATTCTTTTTGACTCCCAGACATTCAGCTCTGAAAGAGTTAGAAAACAGGTCATTAAGTCTTAATATTCTCTTTCCTACAGATAAGTATGAAAGTAAGAAAGCAAGAAAGTCTACATTTCATTTTCCCATTTTATTATTTTAATAAAAATTGAAAACCCTACTTAAAAGTAGGGTCTCCAATGAAAATCTATAATTAGGTCATTCTCCATGCCAAAGAGAATCTCCATAGAATTACCTGAAAAATCAAATAGGTATTTATGATCTAATGCTGACACATCATACATACCTCAACTGTTGGTTTGAAGATATTCTTGGGTGGTGCATGCCAGCATGGCCCCTTAGATTTAGCTGCTCTCTGCTGTGTGCCAGTATTCACTGATTTGTCATCTTTCGTGTCTTTTCCAGAACTTTTGACACTAGTGCTCTGGATTTCTTTTGACACCACAAATGTTTCTTTAGCAACAATTGCACCATCCCCATTTAATTCTTTCAACTGAAGCAAAGTGTTGTCTGCTTTGTCCATGTTTTTGTCCTCGTTTGACTGGCTCATTTTAGAACTCTCAGTAACACTGCCACCCTCTGGTGGAGATTTCTGAGCAGTTGACCAAGATGATGTGTCATTACCATCCACACTGGCTCCACCTACACTTGGTGCAGCATGAGACAAATGAGGAGTACTGCTTTTCATGACACCAGTCACTTCCTTATTAGCCTCTTCAGATTCATGGAGGCAACTTGATGTCCTATTTTTTGATAGCTTATTGAAAGAGGATGAGTCATTGGCACAAACTTCAAAATTTAATGTTGTCTGCTTAGAAGTTTTATGACTGTTTTTCTGATCCATATCAGCTGTTGCACCTGATGGGCAACTTTCAACAAATCCAGTGTTTAGAAAAACGGCCATGCCCTCAGAGAAACTGCTGCCATTTTCCGAGCTTGACTTTGATTCATTTTCATATTCACAGCAAGCATCAACACGGAAGTTCTCACATTCTACAACATCAGCTGCAATGAAACCATTTTCAGTCTTTTTCAATTTCCCATCAGCACCGTTTTCACTTCCAGTTTTTAAGATCTTTAACAGAGAGTCATCACTTTGCTTGTTAATCAAATTAACAACATATTCAGAGTAATTCTTTGGCACAAATGGAGGAGATATAGGTGTGTCACTTTTAATCAGAATCTCACTGGGTAGCACAAACCATCTTATGGATGACGTCTGCTTATCAAACATCAATGTCTGGTCTGCAAGATTTATTCTAACCTTGCCAGCATTATCGAATATATTTTCTGCTTGCATGAGGCAATCCTGCATAATAAAAATTAAAACAGAATGGCATGTATCATATAAACCCTCCTTTTAGAAAAATAAATTATTTTCAATGTTTAGTAATAAAATGTTGTATTCTGCAGTGGTTGGATGGTTGCATGGATTTAGGTGCCCTTTAATTAGCCAAAACCACATTTTTTTCCCAATATGTTGGTTTCTCAAAAGAATTTTAGTCGAAGAGTAATATTGGTCTGTACACTAAAAATAAAAAGTTTTGTTGAGTTTGACCCAAGATAAAACTGTAGTAAATGAAATATTGTGCCTGTAATATAATTAAAAGATTTCTTGCCATTTTAGACCATAGTTAATAAATAATGAATTAATTTAGACTTATCCTTAATTGATGAAGATTAAATATCAGTTAAGACCAACTTTTACTCTGAAATCTTCTCTGAAACAAAGGCCCCTCTTAAAGGAATTAACCCACATTTTCTCCTTACACAGTTCAACCTCCCCCAGCTCCCTTCTATGAAGTTAACAAAAATTTTAACATCTACACAATGCTTACCTGTAAATCTGATGGCAATGGACCTTTGCTCTGAAACTGAGGTTCTCTGTACGCCATTTTGCCAGTTTCATAGGAGATGTAACCAAGCCATTTTCTGTCTTTGAAAACCTGAAAGATCATTCGGTTACCCCTATCCTTCAACTGACTTCAAAATCATTTAATGTATATCTATCAAATATGTACTAGTAAAATTTATAAAGTGTGCATTATCTGCACTTAAGGGTCTTACCTAAACACAAACCAAAAAGGTGGAACGCATCTCAAAATGTTGAAAAATTTATGAATTATTCTAGCTCTCATTTTTCAATGGTCCTAAATTCTATCAAAGCTCCAAATGTTTTTTCCTATATATATATATATATATATATATACCTGATGTTGTTTGTGCCTCCACTCTCCAGTTTCTGGGTTAAATGTGTACTAAAATAAATAAAAACATAAATTATCCCATGTCCCTTTAGTGATACAAATCAATAGTCACTTAAAAAAAGAATGTCAACTTGGACGCAATTGACTAAAATAAAGAAAACTAAAATGTTACCATTCCCAATTATTTTAGCATAATACAAAACTGCCATCAGAACAGTATATAAAAATTCTAATATTTTACTAACATGTTTAAGAACAGTATGATGTACTTATTGCAAGTACTAAAAGTTAAAACATGAGAACAATGCCTGAAAACAAAAATTTTCAACACCAAGAAAATGCAGAGAATGTTTGTTCTAACCACCTATATCTTCTCAGTCCGTTAAATCTATTTGCCTTGTATAACCATGTCAAAATAAGATAATTATACAGGAAGTATCAGGTAATACCTGTGGTAAAAGTTTCCAGCCATGTTCAGCTACCATCTTCACTGCATCTAGCACAAACTCCACACACTCATCATTCATGAAATAGGGTAGATTAATACGAGAAAACCCAGGTCTGAAACAGTTTGAAAGGCAAATTATTTGGAAAAAATGTATAATAAAAGAAATCATAATAAATTTGCATCCAAAACGTTTCATATTCATAATACAAATACAACAAAATATTAAAAGATATATAGGAATTATTCAAAATGCTTAAATATCAAAAATGCATACATGTTCCAAGTACTAGAACATAAGTGGAGGGCCTTCACATGACCTTTCCATTCATTCATTTAGATGAGACGGTGAATCCCATACTGTCAGTTTTTGCAAAACAGATGAATTCTGTATATCTTAATAACAGGTTCTATATTTTAAGAGAATACCATCAAACCTTAAAATTTCTCTCTCAGAATATTCCCGATATCGTCTCAAATGGACTCTGTCCAGCCTCCTGAAAGAGTATACCAAAGACGATAAATACCAATTTAATGTCTTATTTAATCAATGCAAATATTTTACCATGCATGAAAACCTTCTTAACCTCCTAAAGAGGCCATGTGATGTGCCTGCCATAAACTCATTACATCATACAAATTTCTCACCAGATCCGAATGAAAACTGACCTAAGTTAAAGAAAACATACAACATCATCATTTGCCATTAGTTAAAATTTTGTTGGCTTGACTAAAAAGAAAATTTGCAACTAGTTTAAACAGGATTTCACGTCTTTCTTTATTTTTTGTGTACATCATAACTAAGTTCCAAAAACTGACACTAAATGTCTGCATTTCCTTCAAAAGTGATACTTACCTATCCTCTACTAGGATATCTTCAATTTTTGTGGCCAAATCTTCACTAATTCCAAGCAGATCCTGATAAAGTAATTATAAAAATATCTGAATATTATTATATAATAAACAATGTGTATATGTAACACCATAAAGTTGAACATTTTAATACCTTTACATTTTATAAGATGTAGTTTACTGACTTTATCAATCTATTTAAATTCATATATTAACCTATGCATTATACATAAGTCCCTTCTTGGAACATGCACGAATACATGCATGCACGCACACACATCAGAATCCACTCCTTCCTCCCTTCCTTAAATTATTACCTGTGCATAAGGACCGGCACAGGCACATCCTCCCCTAGTCTGGATACCAAACACGTCATTGAGCACAGCACACACATAGTTATGATGCAGAAATAATCCTATCCCTGAGTGCTTGATTAGAATAGAGAAGATGGGCAGACGCGGTGCAGTATGACTGCCTAAAATGATCAAATTTGGGGTGTCTTTCCAATATTCAAATGCCCTCCTGGAATGAATAAAAACAAAATAGTAATTCTTCTAATAACATATGAAAATACCTTTAGGGAGTAATAATACATGACTCATTAAATAAATTTAAGTTTTTGTCTTATCAACAAGTATCATATAGCCATAAAAGCCACCAGGGAGTGCACACTTTGCCAAGGCAAGTCAATTCTCATGATCATTCGATTGATTGACGGATCACCAGCAAAGTCCAACTGTTTGTTAGTTACCATTACCATTACTGAACTATCCCCAATAAACTATAAAAATCCATCCACAACTTTTAAAATTAGGCTGTTTAGTAAAGAACCAACAAAGGCAAAAACATAACCTACTTGGCAGAGATAATAATCTTGAATCTTTTATTTAGAACATAATCAAATATGAAGTAGTTTTAAGTACCTGCAGAGCTGGTGTTCTCGTTGCATGATGGCCTCAGAAGTGACGGCATCTTTCAGCTGGAATACAAGTCCAGCTCTGATTGACTCAACAATAGGTGGCGTTCCTCCCTCTTCCCGCATCTCAGCCTCTTGCAGATATCTGTGAGCTTCCCTCCGAACCTGATGATAAAAGAATAAACAGAAGTTCTTCAAAATATATTTTATACACAGATAAACACAGATTAAAAATATTTTCATTATTTAACTCCTTCATTTTCAAGCCAAAGCTGCTTCAAAATAAATTATATTTGGCCTTACTGGCCAAATGTGCAAAGACTGTTTTAAGCTTATTTAAAATACATTAAGCTAACAGGGCATCTTATGAAGACATATTAACTCTGAAATTAAAGTCTTCCTGATTTTTTTAAGTGTCCAAAAAAAAAAAGTTCGCTTTTGGATTTTTAAATATCCACTCTAGACTATTATCTTCTTTTTCATATTGTCTAATTATCATTATCAGCTAATTATCATCTACTAATTATTAACTAATTATCACTCACAAAGAAGACAGATCCACCACCACAAACTGAGGGAACTGGGTTCTTGAAAAGTTTCTTCTTGGCCACCAATATACCTGGAAATAAAAATATCGTCTCTGTACAGCCAGTCCAAGTTTACAAAGGGTTCCAAATATAAAACACAAAAAGAACTAACATAATAAAGTTACCTGTGTTATTAGTCATTAAAATAAGTACATGGCAAGAGACCTAAAATTATAAGAGCAAAGATTTAATCCACAGAACCAACTTGTTTTGAAAATCGTTTGAGTTCAACTGTTATAGTGTTTTTTCTTCGCATAACAGTCTGAGGTTAGACTTCGTCGTGACTTTCTCATCAAACCTTTTCAACTTTATTATTTATCAGAGAGGGCAAGATGATGGTTGGGGGGAGATAAGAGGATGAAGTGCTTTATTACCTGGTGTCTGCACTCCTCCAACAAATTTGTGAGGAGAGATGAACACAGCATCCTTGTATGCAAGACCCTGGGAGTCACTGTAAGTAATAATGCATTTATAACTAGAACTGTAACTTTATCATTTCTGTCAATTCCTAATTTGAAGTAACTGTTATATTTAAAAGCATTTTTAACTAAAATGGAATGTTAATTTCCTTAAGATTAAAGTGTGTGTGTCAATGACAGAATGTTAATTATTTTTATTATACAAAAATGTATGTATCAATAACAAAGCCTTGTTTCAAACGTAAAATGTATGCATGTCATAAGGTGATTTCCAAGACTATATGCCTATCATAATCATGCTAAGTTTATAGCTGAAAGGAACCATGTGAGAAAAATGACATATCAGAAATAGTGAAGGTCTTAGTAATCATTCACTGACAGACACTGTAACACAGAAAAAGAAAAAAAAAACATGTAGATATTTTTCTTCATCGAAATGCAAAAAACCTTACTCTGTGATGACAGGGTTCATGTCTATCTTCATATAAGGCCCTGCGCTGGCGTAGTCCCAGAACACTAAAGCGCCATATCTGTGCAAGATGACGCTTATTATGTCAACATCAGATATGATGCCCGTTACGTTTGAAGCAGCAGAGAAACAACCAATCAGCTGTCTGCCACTGTTCTGCCAAGACTTGAAATTAAATGATCAAATGATTATGCAAAATGATAAACCTATCACAGGGGCGGATCTAGAGATATTTTCTGAGAGTCTTCCCAATTATCTCTGTTGATCCATCCTCTATTTTTGACCGTCTTCCGACAGAAAAAATTAGATACCTGTCAATGTAAACTTGAAAATCTGACCGTCTTCCGGAAGACCCAGAAGACAGCCTTAATCCGCCCCTGTATCAAGATATATGTCTGTGGTTTTTTTAAGATCAAGATTTCACATCAAATATTAGTCCATTAAGCCATCATTTTTTAATTGAAATATTGTAATTTTTGTAATATATATTCACATTTCTCTCCTTTACTTACCTGAAGTTCCTGCTCAAGGTTTTGCAGGTCTACCTCTCCTGTATCAGTTTCAGGTATTCTTATCACCTTTGAAAAAAAAAATCATCATTTTTAAAAACTTTCTGAGCTAGCTAATGTGAGACTATAACAGAGTCAACCTACTAAAAAGTGCCAACTTACTTTTAAAAAATAGAAAGCAGAAAAAAGTTCATAATTTGGCTCATTAAAATTTTGTACTAAGGACAGAAAGTTATCTTGTCATGTAGTTAAGTGACTGGCATAATTCAAAATGGGAAAAAATATAATTTTCACCAAATATGTATGTGAGCATGACGTGCACACTCTTGTATGGTATACACACATGTACACTTATGTAAGTGTTATCAAACTGAACTCCCTCTTGGATTATTTCTTTATCTAAATATCTGTGTAATTCTATTGAATGAAAAAACTGAATATATGGTCAAAAACAGTAAAATATTCCATGTTTTGTTGAAAAAAATACAATGTTATATTCTGCAACTTGCCAAAATTTAAGTTGATTAGGTCAACCCAAGGTAAATACAAGACTTTCAGAAAACCTTACCTGAGCCCCTTTCTCTCTCCATGGAAGTAGATTGGAGTGATGCTCATATGGCCCTACAAAAACCACCTGGAAGCAAATTTTTGCTTTTGTATATTTCAGTTCTTTTAAAGAAAAAGTAAAAATTGTTCTCTTGATTAATAATTATCATCATATTTCAGCATTGGCAAATGACTAGCACAAACTGTGGTTTTTGTCACAAGATGACTGTCACAGTGATGAAATATCAGTTTAAGCAAAGACTCATGATGCTTTCTTGTTTTATATGGTCATTTACGTACCTCAGCCCCAAGAGCAAATCAACACTTGATAGGCTTGAAAACAGTTTACACTCCTTGTCAACAATTTCTCATTTAGGGTTGCCATCAACACATTTTGATAATCTTTTCACAAATAACTTTTAGACCAATACTGCAAAGTCAACAGTATGTAGTCAGCTACACAACTTAAGCATTCTGAGACACCACAAAAAACTAATTCTTTCTAAAAGCAGAAGAAGAGAATTGGTAGATACTGTACTCCTTTAATAGGGGTGGTTTGCCCATCTCCTTTGAACAATGCTATAATTACTGGCCTGCATACACAGGGAGGGGGGGGGGGCAGTTTCACAATATAACTTCATCTGTGCAAAAATTTAGTCCACTTTAGTTTTGGATTAATCCTTTGTAGTCCAATAATTATAAATAAGGAATTAGTCTGAGCAATAGCTATTCCTTTTGGTTATTATTCAATTAGACTACAACAGATTTATTTTGGCCAAAATAGAATAAAAAGATAAGGTTTTTAAACTAAGATCAATTTCTGAGATAAAGTTCATTTGCATTTAAAACAGCCCCTGTGACCCTACTCACCGGTGGTTCAGTTAGATGAAGAGCATGCATCAGTTTATGTACAGCTGCAGTACAGCCACTGCCTGCAAATATCACTGCATCATGTTCACTGGCATTTACAGAATTCCTGATGATATCTCTAGAAAAATTAAAATATGCAATATATTAAAATGAGCAAGTTGCCTTAAAAATTATAAACCTTTGGCTATATGTAATCTTTTCAAGCTATCAGACACATTTAGACGTGGTCCTTTTTAATTGCGAGATATTCCAACTGCTCACAGCAAACAGCCTCTTTGTAAAACAGACCTTGATGTCATAGAAAATATACATTTTACAGTCCATATCTACAGACAATAGCTGTACTGTACCTAGCTTCATGTCTGAAGAGAGTTGACTGTAGAGAGGTTACTGTAGTGGTAGTGTGTGTATTTCCATAGTCTGGGAGCACCTGCTCTTTTATATAGTCCTCAATAAAACCCAGGGACCTCAAAAAAAAACAATGGCAAATACACAACTATTAAATAAAATCTTTATAAACAAATAACATCACAGATACCATATTCAATTGGTGCATGTAATATGCAATACATCTTGTTTGTATATTTCACCAATTATTATGATATTATAATGGGACAGCACATGTGCTTTTGTCATCCAAATCTTCATGTCTTCTATAGATAACATCACTTCTGCTTATGTTTTAAGTTTTGTCTTTCAAGAATGATAATATCCATACTTGCACAAAATTGTATTTTCAAAAAAAAAAAAAAAAAAAAAGAGGAAATTTTTAAAAATGCAAGAAATAATTCACTCAACTTCAGCAGAGTGAAGACATAAGTACGCACCTGCCGGATGCTGTGTAGTCACAGTAAACAACTGAAATAAAAAAAAATGAATTGAATTTAATTTAGTCCCTGTCTGTTCATTGGTCACACAATTTGCTTTTAACCATGTTCCGTTATAACAACATCACTGTTGAAATCCTCACTGTTCTTTATGATCAAAAGATATTACTAATGAAACCAAGAGCAATGAAACCCAAAAGAGATCAATGAAAATGAATAATTTTTGGATCAGAGAGAAAAGGTAGGGTTTTCAAAACGTACCTTGTCTATTCCCATATGGTCCTGAGAAAATCTTGTCGTTTCCGATCACATTTCCCTCTATATATCTAAACAGTTTCGCAGAATCTACGTTTTGTCTTACTCCCCTCTTCTTTTGTCCATTGTTTATTTGTTGGATAGGTATATTGTAAAATTTTCTGTCTGCGTGAGGTAGATTTTGAGAATTTCCCTTGTCGTCGCTCATGCCGACTTGCCTCGCCATGGAGGCTGACATATTGGATAATGACGTCATACCACTGCCTGCAGGTCACAGGTCACCTGGTCACATGCTGGGAATTCCCAGTTCAG
>NW_019773597.1:53590-66007 GCF_001039355.2 Lingula anatina | reverse complement strand
TTTTCTGAATGTCCATGTTACTAATATTTTATTAATAACATTTGATTGTCATTATGCTGTTAAACATTATGTAATGTTGCATCAAAATTTGAAGAAACCCCTATTTTGGGTACTGCTCCTATGATGACCATTTAAGGGAAATCATGTCACTTACTGTTCTCAAACTTACAGGAAAGAAACATGGGTCTAACATACAGCTTCAATAGGCAACGCAGTCTGTTTTGTAAATTTTTCTGGCAATTTAACAGTTTTTTGTGAAAATTTAATTTTTCACTTATTTGCATCTCTATTTTCTGTTCTTTGTCTGTACATTTGACAGCTTTGCTGCCTTGTTCTTTAAACTCATAACTCTCTCTCTCTCTCTCTCTCTCTCTCTCTCTCTCTCTCTCTGTGTGTGTGTGTGTGTGTGTGTGTGTGTGTGTGTGTGTGTGTGAGAGAGAGAGAGAGAGAGAGAGAGAGAGAGGTATGTACAAGGGCACATGCAGGCTGCAGAAGACAAGTATACACTCAGGTTAAAATCAGACGCAGGTGCCTTCAGAACGACCTTTGAAACTACGAAATTTCTTGCAACAGTATGTATGTTTGTTTTAGTTGGCTTCTCCAGTTCACTTATAATTATTGCTCACCCCAAGTGCCAGACCCAACTTTGGAATTCCATTAGACACGTAAACATGGCGAGAAGTGGATAACTAAATGTGATAACCAGGGTTATGTGGAAAGTACATGGCAAACATGTTTAAAAGCGATACGGAATGTTATTCATGGAAGAGAACCCTTCTTTTAACTGGTAACGTAAGTGCCAGGATACGCTTGAAGTGCCGTGTTCTGAAAGTGTCCATATAGCGCCTTCCAATTGCGGAGAAACACCTGTCTCCAGATTGCTCTCCTCGCTCTGTCCTTGTTCCCTCCCAGATTTCAGTTCACGGATTTGAAAAAAATTAAATAAAAAAATTAAAAAGAATAAAAGATTTAGCAACAAATCTGAAATGTTCGTCCATCGGGGGACTGCACGCCGTACGAAGGCATTTCATCCTGGACGCTAGGTTCATTAGCAAGTATATGCGCGGAGTTAGAGCGCGTGCCCACACCCACGAACGGACACGTATTCATACATACTTGCGTCCACGCGTCCGTGCATGCATGCATATTTACATACCAGCACACACTTGCTTAACCCTGGAACTGCGCAAAGTCGTTTATTTGATAAATAGGTTACTAATTGCTAACCTATTAGTGCCGTTTCACCGAAGAGATCCTCAAACCAAAGAGGAAATTCGCTTTGAAAAGTTAATAATGCGTGAAGAGCCTCCATTCACTGGTGCTTAACGTTGTTAGACTAGCATGGGCTTAGTCAATTTGTCAGTTTAAGCAAAAGTTCGTGAAATTTGTGCGACGATAAAAATATCTTGGCCTCTTTGACAATATTTCCTGTACCTCTTTTCATTAATTTTTCCAGCTCTTAACTTAGAGGAGCCCTACGAATTTATGTTTTTAAGTCAATATTTTACTCAAATTGCTTAGGACAAGTGCACGGCAACATGCCAAAATTCCTTGTATTTTCTCTTCACAGAAATATTATTCTTATGTCAGGGAAGAAAACTTGTTTTTCTTAAAAAAACAAGGACGTGACACGCCATTTGAAGACACGCAGGACTACAGATAAATTAATACGTATCTGACGAGCAGTCTCTTTGGGCGAAATGTCGACGGGATTTTCGGTATCGCTTCTTGGCAATTTGTCATATATATTTTTTTTTTTTACTTAATGAACGAATTTCAGTAAATGTCAGTACTTGGTGTTATACTTCAGTATCTACAAATAAGAGGTGTTACTCCGCACGATTTGTTTCTCTAGTTGTTTTTCTAACTTGACAAACGGGATATTAAGGACAACCGCCCCGAGTTCACCGTCTAATTCTACCGATTTACTCCTACTTTTCCAACGGGCTGGAGAAAAATAATTAATTCTGGTATTCTATAGTCAAAATGCAATACACATTTTGTGCTTCAAAAATCATAAATAAGTAATAAACGTATAGACATTATATGTATCTTAAAGTACGCTAACAATATTGTGCAAAAGCAATATGGGATTGACGGCGATAAATAATAAAATAGATTTAGATTTCAGGCCTATTCTTTGGAAGACGTATTAAGCCAAGTCCACTACTTTCCGATTCAGCAGCGGAGAAAATTTGTAACGATGTTAATTCCCAGCATCATTAACACTCAATAATCTTAGTTGCTGAACCTTTCATTGGCCCCCAGCAAATTAATGCCAAAACTCGCAACGGGGCTATATTCCGAGTCCAAAGGCAATTCATATCCTGAAGCACTCCGGGGCTAATTGCCGCAGGTTTTCACAGCGGGATGCGAGTTTTAATGGCACAAACATTCCACCCTTGAAGTAAAGAGCAACATTTTATGAGTGGCTTCCCGATTGGGATTCGAATTTCGGATTTAATCAGTGTATTATGACGTAATAAGCCGGGCTATCATTACGCCGGCCCGCCGCTTGTAAATTATAAATCAAACATGGCGATCTCCCTTAAAGTGGCCATTGTTCGTTTACCAGTAGAATTAGCTAATCTAATCATGTTCTGTTAAACTAGCAGAGAAGATACGAGGAATTAGCTCGAAGTATTACGGCATTATATTCCTTAATTCACACACCTGTTTCATTATGATTTTCAATACAGTTGACTCAGATTTTGTAGAGCACCTGGCCGAGAACTAAGTTCAGGTCACCCAAAGACTTCACTGAGTTTATTGCTCAAGGTAATGTGTTCGCCACGGAAACACGTAATCGAAAACGCCCTTTTTTCAACCCCCAACACCGACTTTCGTATTTGTTGGTTGATTTAGATCGATGTACAACAGATCTATTGCGCTCGCCTGCCCTCTTTACGACCGGTCGTCAAAGACGACTAAAGCAACTTTAAATTAGAGATAGCCCGTCGTGCTTGAATTATCCTTTTTTTCTGGCAATCTAATACGCTGACAGACTACTATTTAAAAAGACTTTAAGTGTTTGAGATAAATTATCTGTTCACACAAAGTTTTGGTTAAATAAAAATGCGTAATTGCGAGCTAAAGAAACACTCGACAATCATTTTCACTATCTGTTGCAATGATAGAAGATATCACAAGAGCGTGCAGATTTGTGACGTCAGCGCCAGAAAGTGCCTGTCTATGACGTCAGTGCAATCTAGCAACTTTAGCATAAAGTCGTTTCGGTAAAGTGTGGAATGAAAAGAACGGACACGAGCGAAGAGAGATAACCAGTCTTTCGTTGGCAGAATTTTACGAAAAACGTCGATGTTACGCTCTCCGTTTGAATTCTGTCATCCAACTAGTGACAGGGGGGAAATAATACACGCTTGATTCGAAAGTAGTTCCTTTTTGAAAAGACCAGTGAGGACTGAATGGATTGTGTCTTGGGCCACGGGAAAGGAAACGGTGTCTACACATTTTCAGATGTATTCTGCATGCGACCTTCTGCTTTAAGGTGAAAGTTAAAATGTCCTCGATAACGAGTGTGATCGACAAGGACGATTGCACGGGTCTTTTAAAACGCGTTGCATTCCATGTTACAACTGCCAGTAACATTCACGCGTAATACTGCCCGATAGAAGAAAGCCCAGAATATTCTGAAAATGTACTCTGTAGATGGTTTTGTTGGTGGTGCTGAGATGCGATTCGTGCAAGAGAGAATGAAAGAGAAAAAGGAGAAAGTGGAGAGGAGAGGAGCGCACAAGGTCCCACAATAAGTTCAAAAGTCCGACGAAAGAACAATAACCGTGACTCATATACGTATAAGCCATCTGAATTATATCACGACGTTTTCCCAATCTCCGATTCTACTCCAAGGCAGATAAGGGATAAGCCATGCGACCGTCCGTAACGATTTTCAGTCATAACCAGTCACCTCATTCATCTCCAATAAAATATTTTGCGTAACCAGAGCATTCGACCGTTTGATTACTACCACAGACACGTAATTTAGGATGACGACTCTGTCAATAAGAAACGTAAATGAGATTCTTCTGACGTTTTCAAAGGATTCAGCCGTTTATTACGAGGTATGGCGGTTGTAAGTCACTCTGACAGACTCATTCAACCGTTTCCCACCTCAAGCACTCGGGTATTCGCTTGGGACTTTACAGGACTATTCCAAAGTTATATTCGTTGACAATATTATTACCCCTTTGTGGATGAAGAAAACGGTTATGACACGCCAAAACTACATTTTGAGGACAACAAATGTATTATGTGTTTTTGAGCAAAAATGGTCATTAGCTTGGTAGGTGGACCATATATGATTTAATTATAAAACACAAGCTGAAATATTTTCCTTAGTCCCATGAATAAAGACGGGGTAGGGGAGGGTCGAGCTACCTGACATATATAAGAGGATGCTGGCCACTAAACCAGCTAGTGGGCAGTGAGTAACAATATCTGCTTACATCAGTCTGATAAAGGCCTACATGTACGTTTTAGTTGGCCGTAAGCTAACGGTATGAAAAAGTTTCAGCTTGTGTTTTATAATTATCACATATTGTGTGTTTTGTTTGGCGATATGGCGGCTGAAAGCCAGAGTCGCTTTGTTTAATTTAACATATTATGCAATTGCAACTCTGTGGAACTTACACTGGTCAAATTAATTTCCGATCTCTATGGTATCACTTGTTTTAAAAGGCGACTTTATTTGAATGTCAAAGTTGATAAGTACAATGAAGACGTGGTTCATTCACCTTCGTACAACGTAAACGTACCAAATGAGTCGGAAAAATCACAGAAATACTGCACCTAAGGTCCTGTTTGGTTCACACTGTATCCTCCATGTCATGCGTAAATATGCCTTAAATATCACCCTTGATACATAATGGTACAATATCACATATTATGCAATTGTATGTGTGTCTATTTCTTCCAAGAGTTTAATGAAGAAAATGTGTGATTTGATAGTATGTTTGTGTGCCAAAGATCAGTGGGGATTATAAACATGGCACTAAAATTCTTTATGTGTGCGTGTGTGTGTTTGTGTGTGTGTGGGCGAGCGTGTGTGCTTACTAGTCGTGTGTGCTTACTAGTCGACACTGACCGCTGTCATGGAGGGTAGTCCTTTGTATGGCACCCTAATATTTTCGACAGAAGTAATAGTCCTGGGTGATAAACTGGCGTTGTTATCATATATAACTCTAAAGTAGCAATAACCGCAAGATGATAGATATATTTAGTCGGGGATGGGGAAATATAAAAGTCGCATTAATTGACTGTGATTTGAAATAACACAGCAAGAATTAGAGGTTGTAGAGATCAAAGGTATTGGACTTGCGACACTGACTTTTACAAGCTGTGGGGAAAATGCCGATTCTGATTTATCATTTCTGTAATTAAACGACGTTAATTAATTTTTAAAGGAGAATATCAAAGCCATCCAAGAACAAACCCTTTCTTTGAGTGCGCCAAGTTGTGTTGTGAGAAACAAAAATTGCAGCGCAGTGATTTCATAAGCATTAAAGCTCTTTTCTTTCCTTGTCTTACACTCACAAGCTGTGTATAATGTTCTGATATTGAGATTTCCTGATTTTCAAGGAATTTTCTCTCCCAGCCACATTCCTAGACATACTACTTCAGGAGTACCTGTCATTTCCCAGATTTCTACCGTCCTATTTCTATGAAACAGATGACGTCCACTTCCGCAATAATTCCGACAAGTTGATTTTGCTTTTAACTCCGGTATGTTCAACAGCAATAGGTCTTTAAAAAAGTTTACGTTTTCAAGGGGAACGGAAGGGGGTACTTTGCTCAAATCACTTCATGCCCCGTCGAGGAATGTTACCATAGTTTGCGTCTAAAGCTTCACACATGGTACAAGGTGAAAACAAAACGCTAAAATCTAATGCAATTTGTTGAAGTGGCTTCCTGCACGACACTGTGGCCAGCTGAGTCGAGGTGACACGTCCACACTCCGGCGAACATTACCCACACTTCGTAGACACTCGGCTTGCCCAGCTTTTTCTTTTCACAACACCACGATTTTATCGAATGCGGACTCCGGGGCCGCGGTTAAAGACCAAGGGGCGGGGGAGACTGGATATTGAGACAGAATCGATGCTTAACAAGTGCGTGATTAATGGGTGTTACTGTAACAGTCGTCAGAGAGCCGAGTCTTAATGCTCCCCTCGAGATCACGCGCTAATAGTTCCATGCTACAAAATTGCCAAGGACTTTTTCTAACCGCATTATCCCCGAATACGATTGGGTTTTGTGTGATACGGGGTGTCAAGGTAATCAGCGAATTCATTGGGTGTGTTCACACGGGCGACGCCAGAACGAGATACGTTGGGCATCTTTGGATGCCACATATTATTTGTTGTGATCAGACGGTAACCAGCCTAGTGGAGGTCCACCTACGCGTGGTATCCATTCACTCATTCACGGGTCACGTTGTGACCGTTCATTTGTCGCAGCTGGCTGGTGGAGTGAGGAAAGAAATGGAACGTTATGGAACCCGTTCTGATTTGTGATGTGAACCGGCCTTGGTACATGGTTATTTAACCGGTGAACCTATCAGTTCGCTTCATTTACTAGTCTACGCGCGATAATGAGCCCGATTTCCCACTTTTTTATCCTGAATGCCATGCGTGTATTTAAAACTGAACAACTCTTACACTGTATATTACTTTCCAAGTCAGTGAGTGACGATGGCGAATTTAATTGACAATTTTTCTCAGAGGACACTAAATGACCATAATGGTACACGATACTGAAACTAAAATTATTTATATTTCATTTTTATTGTAACCATGATTATGTGCAGATGATAGGGTTTTTTGCACTTATTGTTTCTTCTGTGTTGCCCTTTTTGTGCTGCATTGTGTTGTATTGAATTGTATTGTCCTATAGGACCATGTTGTCCCATATTGGACTGTCTTGTAGGACTGTATCTTTCCTTGTGAGACTGTATTGGCCCGTAATGCCCTATAAGAGTGTATTGTTTCGGGGGACTGGTTTGCCCTCGATATGACTATGTGGTTCTGTAGGGCTATGTCATCCAGTATTGTCCTGTGTAGTCTGAGGGTGCCGGAGGGGTCGGGGTCGTATGGGTAGGTGTTTAGCGCGGAGGGTTAAGAGGCCCAACCCCATCGCTATTTTTTTCTTCACACACACACACACACACACACACACACACACACACACACGATTTGTCCTATGCGCCAATAGTGTCGCAATATTTGATAAACAGTAAGGATGTCACTACTTAACATTTGGAAGACTTAGCGCAAATTATTTGAAAAGAAAGAGATTTAAGCTAAAAAATTCCCTATGAACTACCCGTTTAATATTATGAATTTATACGCAACGACAGAAGACAGGCCTACCTTTATAAACTGTCTGGGATCACCATTAAGCAGCTTTTCATCTGCACTTTTTTTCAAAATCCCGTTAACTGTAAACACAAGATATAAGATTATAAGAAAGTCTTCTATGGACCAATTGTCCGTCTAAGATAAAAAAAGGACATAAAAAATTCAGAGTCATCCATTCTTTCACGTCAGCCAGTCATGTGTTAAATATGAATAGAACACTAGTCTTGATATAACTAAATACAATGGGTAAGGTTTCCAGACAGGCTAAGGGTGGGCAAATGTATAAGATGACGAGTCGCTGTCAACCACCCTCAGTGTGATGCGACAGGCCTGCCAGGTGACATTTGGGTGTCGTCTTGCCCCGAGGTCCAGAGAACAGGGATGACAACTTTTCGTATGAGATTCGTATTACACAACTGATAGAAATATTATAAATTCTATTTTACTCACCAAAAGGGCGTATATAGCAATTTTGAATTCTGGAAACTGTGCTTGCCATCGGTATTCAAGATCATTTGCTTTTTAATTCACAATGTTCTTCGAAGATAAAGTTTTTGTTTTCATTTTTGGTGGGTTGCAATATTTTGTGCTTTGCTTTGAAGGAAAACACCTGGATACGGCATCAATTTTCTGGTAATCACAGAATATTCAGCTAAACGAAGTTTTCCCTTGTTTTTGTTCGCATTTAGAACTCGTCACATACTCAAAACACAGAAAACACATGCAGTAGTATGTTTCCCCGTTACAGCGTACTGACAAGACGTGCCAAATGTCTCCGGTCACCGCTGTGTTATGCCCCTATTTCACACAGACCACGAATCCCACGAATCGCCAGGAATTGACAAATTTCAGGATTCCTGGTTGAATCGTAATCAGTTCGTGATTGATCAAGATTTGCAAGAACTGACTACGAATATATGCGAATCTTTTAAGAACTTCATGAACTGATTACGATTCAACCACGAATCCTGAAATTTGTCAATTCCTGGCGATTCGTGGGATTTGTGGTCTGTGTGAAATAGGGGCATTAGTCGCTGAGACCAAGGACGTGCAATTTACGTCCCTGATGCGAGCTTAAGCTTCCTATCCGCCCCCCCAACCTCCCCCTTAAGCCAAAGTTAACTGCAGGGGTTTACATCTTTTAGGAGGATTCAGTGCGCGTTAACCCCTTATGTAACAAATTAATAAAAATGTATAAACCATGGACATTTTCAACAAGTTTGCCTTAATCACCAAGGTACATGTATATATACCGTGTCCAAAACTGTTGAGAAATGTACGATTTTTGAGCCCGTTTTTCTAGTCCTCAGTTTCTAATTTTTATCGTCGCAAATATTAATTTCACCTGTCTCTATCTCCATTACGAGAGATACAAAGAAACTAAAACCTTAATTGTTAAATTCAAGTTTATAGATCGTAATCCTGTGACCGGTTTTGAATATGGTGCACTTGGGTGATAAAGGGAAAATGTTGAAATTTGAAGGGAAGAAATTAAGTTTGCTGTGTGGTCTTTGAAGCGTTTCGACCAAATTCATGATATCAATATGATAAAACGGTCTAAATTCCCAGATGGGTGTTCCGGGGCAGTGACCGGTATTACAAAGATGCCCAGCTCATCTCAGATATCACAACCATCCCTGATCACCCCAAGCTACCAAGCTAAAATCTTTCTTGGACAGACAAAAATTTAAAATGACTTCTTCAGAAAAAATTAACAGTGTACCAACCCGCGTTATTCACTGCGTCCCATCAAATTATATGGTGTCAATTAATACCGACAACCCGCCTGTCGTCTGCTTGTATACTAGCAGTTTAACAAACCAGTGAATTTTAACATCGGGCGTGGCCAGTGCGACAGAATTAACGTAGATTGGGGGGACGCTGTGAAGAGACAAATAATCCCGGCATGAATTAACGAAACTCTTGTTTATTTAGCAGACCATGAAATGGAGAAAGTACGCGACGAGGTTTTGATTGGTGTCAACAGTGCATTCTACCAGTCCTTATTTCTGTACTTGTTTCTGTACGTAGGGCTGCCTTGGGTTATTGTACCTTATTGCGAATAAAAAAAAATAGAGGAAAAGAATATACAAGGCGCGCTAGGTGAGTTAACTGTTTTGACCACATAACGGTTGGTGAAGAGAGAGAGAGAGAGAGAGAGAGAGAGAGAGAGAGAGAGAGGGAGGTGAGGGAGAAGGAAGGAAGAAAGACCTGATATTTTCACCAAAGCAGGATTTCCGCCCTTTGATTGATCTAGCATGTTTTAGTGCCATGCCGGGCATGAAATGAAAAACAAATTTAAGACGGCAGGAATCTGTTCAAAGGATTCGCCCTGGTCGCGCTTGTGATTTCTTTAATCGTCGTGTCGAAGTAAATTTATTCACGGCAACACGGCTAAAAATAAGACAGGAGATCAAGAAAGCAAGGTGAATGCGTACACTGTATACATGTATGCCGATAAGCAAATAGGTGTAGTAAGATATATTTTACCTTTTTGTAATATTCACTTTGGAGTGATTTTTACTGGGCTTAAAAATATTTATTTGTTGTCATTTTGGTCTTGCTGTAACAGATTTACGTGTAGCATCACTCTCCTTAAATTATGTCTTTTAGGTGACATAACAGAAATATGATGACAAACTGTGAAACCATGTGCGCACGCACAAACACACACACACACACACACACACACACACACACAGAGAGAGAGAGAGAGAGAGAGAGAGAGAGAGAGAGAGAATTGGTGAACCGAGTTACGAGCAGCAGTTCATTAAAACCCCATTTGCGCATCGTTTCTCAGCTGTCAGGAGTCGCGACACAGCAGCACAAAAATGTAAAGTAATGGAAGCAAGTGGAGCGTCACAAGAATAAAGTCCTTCAAAACGCATCGATCAAGTTAAATACATCGTTTTCAAAGCTGACTTTGTTTGTGAGTTTCCCAAATTACCTCTTTAAGCGATTAGCAGGTATTTTTCGCAGTGATGTTTGTGGAAGGATTGATGGCGTGTTCAGCTGTTTTGTGTCTATTAAAAAGGCATTAAAACGGACGTGCTGTTGCGTACACCCTGAAAAGTAAAGTTAAGCCATTTGGAAACTTGAGGACAAGAGATAAAGGGAGAGAAAAAATCAAGTTAAATAAACCTTAACTGCGGTGCACAATTAAGGCGGTATCATCTCCCTATTGCAATTCATCTTCCGTACTTTATTGATTTCGGTAGCAGAAACTGGAGTCGTCGTGTTGGTTTTGATGGAAGAAGGCTCGATTTGAAATTCAATTTCCCTCTTGAGGGAGGGATAAAATTGGATGAGGAGGGAGATGGCTAAGTAACGCTCCTCTCGAGCTTTTCCCAAACGCACAATTTGTCTGCCTAATGAAAGTAAAGTATTAATCTGCGTATAATTGGAGATATATTTGAAAATCTAATTTTCTTTTACCATTTAGGCTNTCAACAGTGCATTCTACCAGTCCTTGTTTCTGTACTTGTTTCTGTACGTAGGGCTGCCTTGGGTTATTGTACCTTATTGCGAATAAAAAAATAGAGGAAAAGAAAATATAAGGCGCTAGGTGAGATAACTGTTTTGACCACATAACGGTTGGTGAAGAGAGAGAGAGAGAGAGAGAGAGAGAGAGAGAGAGAGAAGGGGAGGGGGAGGTGCGGGAGAAGGAAGGAAGAAAGACCTGATATTTTCACCAAAGCAGGATTTCCGCCCTTTGATTGATCTAGCATGTTTTAGTGCCATGCCGGGCATGAAATGAAAAACAAATTTAAGACGGCAGGAATCTGTTCAAAGGATTCGCCCTGGTCGCGCTTGTGATTTCTTTAATCGTCGTGTCGAAGTAAATTTATTCACGGCAACACGGCTAAAAATAAGACAGGACATCAAGAAAGCAAGGTGAATGCGTGCACTGTATACATGCAGGTTGATAAGCAAATAGGTGTAGTAAGATATATTTTACCTTTCTGCGATATTCACTTTGGATCGATTTTTACTGGGCTTATAATTATTTAAATGCTGTCATTTTGGTCTTGTTGCAACAGATAACCCAGAGAGAGAGAGAGAGAGAGAGAGAGAGAGAGTTATCTGTTTGCTAGCGTTTACATGTAGCATCACTCTCCGTAAATAAGTTCTTTTAGGTGCCATAACAGAAATAGAAGAAATATGATGACAAACTGTGAAACCATATGCGCACGCACAAACACCCACCCTCACACACACACACACACACACACAGAGAGAGAGAGAGAGAGAGAGAGAGAGAGAGAGAGAGAGAATTGATGAACCGAGTTCCGAGCAGCAGTTCATTAAAACCCCATTTGCGCATCGTTTCTCAGCTGTCAGGAGTCGCGACACAGCAGCACAAAAATGTAAAGTAATGGAAGCAAGTGGAGCGTCACAAGAATAAAGTCCTTCAAAACGCATCGATCAAGTTAAATACATCGTTTTCAAAGCTGACTTTGTTTGTGAGTTTCCCAAATTGCCTCTTTAAGCGATTAGCAGGTATTTTTCGCAGTGATGTTTGTGGAAGGATTGATGGCGTGTTCAGCTGTTTTGTGTCTATTAAAAAGGCATTAAAACGGACGTGCTGTTGCGTACTCCCTGAAAAGTAAAGTTAAGCCATTTGGAAACTTGAGGACAAGAGATAAAGGGAGAGAAAAAATCAAGTTAAATAAACCTTAACTGCGGTGCACAATTAAGGCGGTATCATCTCCCTCTTGCAATTCATCTTCCGTACTTTATTGATTTCGGTAGCAGAAACTGGAGTCGTCGTGTTGGTTTTGATGGAAGAAGGCTCGATTTGAAATTCAATTTCCCTCTTGAGGGAGGGATAAAATTGGATGAGGAGGGAGATGGCTAAGTAACGCTCCTCTCGAGCTTTTCCCAAACGCACAATTTGTCTGCCTAATGAAAGTAAAGTATTAATCTGCGTATAATTGGAGATATATTTGAAAATCTAATTTTCTTTTACCATTTAGGCTAAAATTCCGTATGAAAGTAATTTTTTTTTTTTGGGGGGGGGGCTTTTGAGATGTTGAAGAAA
>NW_019773597.1:0-52874 GCF_001039355.2 Lingula anatina | reverse complement strand
ACACACACACACACACACACACACACACACACACGTGCGTGCGTAGACAAACCAAGACCGATGAATACCTAACCTGAGCCTACGTAAGCAGAGGTAGTGAATGAAAGAAAAAAAACTGTAAAACTGACCTGAGGACAGACGGACACAATAAGGAAAACTGATAGTTTCCGCTGGCATTTCACTATGCCAGCTTTTCTGCTGATATTTGCATTTTCACTGATATCGCTTGAATATTGTGTAGGTGCATTTGCACCGCGGGCTGGGAGAGAAAGGGTTCGATAAAAACAACGTTTTAATATAGACAATCAAAAACGTGGCAATTCCATCACTACATAGGTCCAGTGGGACCCTGCTCTCCTCGACTCCGGGCCAGTCAGATAATAAATCCAATTTTCTACTCTATTCGCCTGGTGCCCCAGTGTTATTTTATCTCCCACAATGAAATTATGAAAAAAGATAGCTACGCAATGAGAATTCTGAATGTCATTTATTCGTCTCTTGTTTGACTTTCATTGAAATTAATGACTTCGTTTCTCATTGTGTAAGGTCGCTAAAATCAGCCCATAAGGTGAAAAAATTCTACTAAAAGATCTTGATACAGTGAAAGAGACAAGTAATTAATAGGTTGATCGACGGCCTGTCTTTAAAAAGCCATTGTTTTAACTTAATTTATCATGTGTGATTCATTAAGAACTGACAGCAGAATCAAGAAAATCAGATACGACCCACCCTTTTGGCTCTTGCATGAGAACGCTCGTGGAACATGCACGTGCGCGCGTTGTCAAGTTATCAATGAAACGCTTGGGTGACGATCTGTTATTTCATACTATTGAATAACGCATGGTCTTAAGTACTTTGGGCAGATTTAAGAGATCGTCACCCTAAACCCCACTGTCTCTTCGAAACTTTTAAGCACGCTTAAATCCTTACGAAAATACTTTGTCTGACATATACTAGTTAAATTAGTCATTCTTTATCGTCAATAACCATTATGAGCTTCATAGGTTGGATCGAGCTCCAAACTGACTTCCTGTTATTATTTATTAATTAATTAATTTATTTATTTATTCATTTATTTATTTCTTTTCTTTTTTAATGCACGAGTAATTTTGATATACACTTGACATACAATTTATTAACCCTGTATCATTATCATTATCTTTCAGATGCGAAGTGCGACCTGGACCAGAATTTCTTCTGCGGAGTTACAAATTTCAGAACGATAGCCGCTACACCGCTCACCAGTATTTCTACGCCGACCCAGCATGCTCCGTCCCACTCTACAGCGTGGTCTCGCGCGGGAAATTAGAAAACATTAGGGACTCGTGGACGATACCAGGGGCGGCTGAAGTCGATTATCAACTCTCTCAAGTGACCCTGACGCCTTACGAAGAGAGGCAAACCATGGTTTTGGAAAGAATGATCAACAGCACCTGCCCAGAATTGGTGAAATCAAGATGGCGTTCCTACAGCCCTTACGACATTTACAACTATGTTGAAGTCGGCTCGGAAGGCGGAGACGGCATAGTGGTGCTAGACCGAGATTGTACTAGTGTTTTGTACTTCAGTATACATGAATTGCAACTTATTCGCATTGAACAGCGCCATCATCATCGACGACTGAAGACGGAACTGTTCCTGGGTGACATCCACACGGACAAAACACAGAGAGCCTCGTACCGACCCAAAGGGTTCCAACCTCCGCTCGTTAGGACAGACGTAAGTTTTGTTTTATCCACGTAAGAACCTCGTTTACAAGACTGCAATATTCATATTTTTCACACAAATACTAGACGGCCCTTATACTCTTAATAACTGACGATGTTAATCTAAGACAATTAATTACATATTTTGGTCATCTGTTATTTGCAGCGGGCACTAAGTAGGTCTCATCATTAGTGCAAACTGGCAAAAACAAACCTCAGATGCACATGTGTTTAAGAATAGAGGTCATCAGTGCTTTCTCAGAACTTCTGCCAAACTGCACTAAACATTTCATTTGAAGGGATGGCAATTATTTGAAAAGCATGTAGTCAATTTGTTTCTCCTCACGTTTCTCCTCTACTAACGCTGTGGAAGACACTGCAAAATTCTCTCTCTCTCTCTCTCTCTCTCTCTCTCTCGTGCACATTTTGAACTTCCACTGGTAAAAACCATACATCATTACATTCACTAGGGGTGACGCGAAGACTTCTATTAAATGTAACCGATGAAATGAAATTAGTATTCTCTATTTTTTTGCATCAGGCACCTTGAAACTTAAACTGCTTCATGGGACTTAGCATTATGAAAAAAAAAAATCTGTAGTAGCGATGTGTGATTAGTAATCTGAGACTGTTAACATTTTTAGCGTGGCTCATTAACGCAATTAACATCGTAGGTAACGCGGACGCGAACATATAGTTAATGGGGTCGAATTTCAAGTGGTAATCAACTCTTTAAAAAGCTCACTATGGATTATTCGATGTTTTTTCCGCGTTACATACAGCCCACTGCCTAGCAAGAATTGTAGTTTTATAAGCATTAGCGTATCGATGCTTAATGTTTGCGTATAAAAGCATTTCGAATTTATATTTTAATACACTTGAAAGAAAAGATATGTGAAATTTCTCCGAGATTGGTGTATTGTTAGTAGGGGTGTTCGTTTCCTACCCTGCCCAAAAGGTATCCGAAAAGTACAGTGTACCTAAGGTCTTGTAAGCATCTTGTAAAATTGTGCATAAAACAGACCGCCCAGATACAGCCTTTCTTTACACAGGGAAACCAGTATAGTTTTTATGGTTTTATTGTGTTTGATTCAACGGCGTTGATTAAGCCGCCACTGTGGTCAGTTTTTATGAGCAAGCGGTGTGCTTAATTCAGCTTTTGACTAAGCGGTTTAAGCGAAACCGTTGCTGGGCTGAACAAATCATCAATAAAGGAACCAGTTATAACTCCCACATAAGCGTCTTTTCTTAAAATAAAATACAAACAAATCCAAGTGTCAGTAAAATGATATTTAAAAAAACGAGTGGATAAATTACCAGATCAAACTGTCCAATCCCCTATCCAATACAAAAGGTCACGTTTGTGCATTTTTGCATTCTTCAGACGCGGTAGGGTACAAACGTCACAGTTGCTTAACGAGTTAAGCTTAAGAAGTTCTGCTAATATTTTGAATATAGCCTTTCATTTGAATACAACATTTATTGCGCCGAACAGTAGGGGTAAGCTATATTTGGACACCCAGTGCCGCCAGACAGACGAAGATGTAAAGGATTTTATTGTTTGGAATTAATTGCGTAAATTCAAGAACGTGCATCTAGAGATATGTGTGTGCCTTCAGACATGGCTAATGGCTATATAAATAAATCAGAAACACGAGCCTACTGTTCGATTGCTTGCTTTTTGTCACGTTGACCAGAAGAGCGCATTCCCGCGAGATTAGGAGCCGCTAAAATATCCATGTCCGTTCCAGAAGTGCAACAGCAGTGGCCAGGCCCCTGTATTAAACAAAATGCGAATAACAATCCAGAATATACGCCATTATATAGTAACAGCGGACCCTGGTATTATAGTCATCGGTTCTGATCATCAAAAATTCATGGCGTCCTGCTCTTTTCTGTGACAGTGTGTTATTACTAATAGTCATTTAACGAACGCTCGGTGAACAAGGTCAGATTTCAGGGTCATCGCGTCTAATAATTGAAAAGCAAATTGTTTTTCAGATTCGGTTAAAAGGGGTATAATATTCCAGACAGCCCGTTTCTCACTTAATTCTGTCTCTCAAACAAGGTTTTAATCCTACCACCGAGAAATGTAAATGTCGTTCGAACATGTAAAAACAAAGAACTCCGCATCCTCCTTGCTATTTTTACTTCGCCTCAGGTCTTCTGTCTCCTTGGAAGTGTAATCGAAGACCATCGCCCCTACCTACTCTGTACGCACTGTCTGTTTGCTTGTCTAAAAAAAAGCCAAATTCAACAGCCGTCGCGATTTTATTCGCTAGTATCTTTGAAATAAAGCCAACGTACAGTAATCGACTTAATTATGCAGGTTTGTGGATGCAAAGCATGCACTTGGTAAAAATACATGTAAATTATGCGATCTTGTCAATATTGAAACTCTTCAACATGGGCAATAATGACGACAAAAGACATGTTTGATGCTAGTAGATTGTTCCATAGTCTCTCTTGTTATACCGACCATAACTGGATTTGATATTATGGTTAATGATCTTATTTACCAAGGAAAAAAAAACCAATTTCCAATTAATGTTTATTTATTTATTTATTTATTTATTTAATTTGTCACCATATATGGTGAACGTGTACATACACCATTATATACGGCGCCTTTACAAGTACGTATATGCTCAATTACAGATTTAAAAAAGATAAAAGGCAAATGTTCTTTCGGGTCGTTTTGGTTAAATGTATATATCTGACACCTGTAACCAAACTTATGTCTCTTTTCCAGAGCTACGGCTGTCACCTTTGTGATAAAATGAAGTTCACCAACGAGCTCGAGCCTCCCCGTCTCCGTGTCAAATCCGTGGAGAGAGGGACGGTCGATGGAGACTGGATCAGCACGCGATGCGAGACCCGTCCAAACTCCATCTTCGTCAAGCGTCGCCTTCACTTCAACCTGGAAGACTCCACGTGGCATGGCTTCTACAGTCACTTCACCGATCCCCTGTGCGCTGAGCCGTCTTTCACCCTCTCGGCTAGCGGGACTTTCACGAACGAGGGTCCCTCGGCGAAAGTTCCGGGCGCGCGCGAGTTTAAGTTCAGCGTCACCGTGATGAAGATTCGGCCTGACACGCAGACATATGCTAACAATCTGAACGCCGAGCCCGTGGGCTCGTGCGGCATACCTGGAAAATGGGAGACCGGAGCATTTCAAGATGTTCAAGACACGGGCGGGTGTACTCGACTTGGCGTTTCGGTGCCGTACGTGGAATATGAAATACTGAAGCTGGAAACGACCCACCGGAGCACCGAACTCTACCTAGGACAACGTCCAAGTGACGGCGCGCAACCGTCGTCACCTAGCAACAGACCAACGTCGTTCCAACCCCCCTTACGCAAATGCTTAGCTGAAGTAGAACAAAAAGCGACCGTCCAAGACTATTCTGTTGATTCGGGTTGTGCATGTTCTGTGTTGTCTACGTACTGTGCTATTTTTGCGTTAATCTTAAGTTTCGCCACGAGTCGCTGAGGGATACGGAACGTACTGATGCAAATTTGCGGTTGTGATAGTTGAGATTTATACTTGTACATGTATATTGCACTTTACGTGACAATAGTGTAAAGCCGCCATTTATTAGTGATAGAGGATTTACGGCTACTCCTTAAAAATCGGCATACGCGTCCTTCAGATAACTGTCTGCGATCTGGCGGCCGCTGTTCCGCTATGGTCGATGCAGACAGCCACGCTGACTCGTACGGATATGGCAGCAACGCACCAGAAACGAGACAGAGAAACTGCCATTCAGACGCAGAGCGGTGATAGACAATAATAGTACAGACAAACGATGTAAGATATTTCACGACATCCTTAGCAGCCCATGGCCTGACTTTGAGTCAGCGTGTAGATAATTGGCTGGTTATTACATTAGTGGTATCATCTACTGCAATCACAGGATTGTAATTAGTTTACTTTCGCCATTGCTTTCTGCCCGTTCAAAACGATGGGTCATATGATTCTGTTGCCATTACGTCTGTGCTAAATCTATTTAATTGAGCCTCTGCTAACATCCATAAAGACCGTTTCATCATTTACAGCAACTACCTGACAACCTGCGATGTAAGTGCATCGAATAGAAAATAAAAATAAATCATACACATCAAAGATGATTTGGAGGTCGCAGGAGGTGGTAATGTCGTGGATGGCCCCACAATACATGTATGATCCAATTTTTATGGTAATCGGTCAGTGCTCATTGTTTGAAAATATCCTATTAAAAATAAATGCTATAATGTGTAGAACGAATCTTGCTTCCTTCAGTTAAGTAAGCCTACATCGTACATGTACCAACCGACGTGAAATAAACTTATCAACTTATGTATCAAACCAGCTTGAAGGTGGTCCAGAATCGATCTAGATTTCACCTTTATGAGTAACGGCTTTGAGCTATTTAGAAGCCGGTGTAACAGAAATGGAAGCTCTAGGAATGGAAGTCCGGGCTCCCATATGATTATTACAGGTTAGGGTTAGTTGGAGTATTGGGGTTAGTATATGGGACGAATGTCAAATCCTATCCAGGTTCCGTCTGCTGTGTAGACTGGGCAATACTCTCCACGCCTTCAATTTGACCAGCACTATTGACTGTAGACGATAGATTTGATTAGCTTTTCTTCATTAGGCCGCTTCACAAAGTTGACCAACGAGTGGGCAGCTGGCCTTGTTTTTTTTTCTTTCTTTCTTTTCTATAAACTTATGGTATTCAAATATTGTAGCCCATTATTTACGAGTTATGTAACATTTTGGCTTAAATCTCTTTTTATTTGTAAATAAGAAGGCTAATCTTGGAAGCACTATCGTTTTGGTAGCCTTGTAGACAGCACAGGGCTGGCAAGTAAACAACAAACAAAGGATTTCATTGGTTAGTTTCATGCCGGATTTTTGATTATTATTATTATTATTATTATTATTATTATTATTATTATTATTATTATTATTATTATTATTATTATTATTAAATATAATGTTTATAATGTTTGCTTAAATGATATCTAGTATGAGTATTTAAATCTGTCTTGATACTATGTGCTCTTAAATTCTTTGTATTATTTGTCTGGTATTGTAAAAAGTCAAGGTAGCAAAGGATAAAAGATAAGTATCCCGAAGACAGAAAGGCGAACATCAGGTCCATCCGAACTGGTAAATAACGCTGCATGGTGAAGCAAACAAACCAATTAAGCCCATGCTACATGTATATGTCATGCAATTAGTGAAATGGCAGAGGTTTTCTTTGGTCAAAACTCAAAACGGAATATTCATGTGCGTAGGCCTATATCGCTGAATTATATGTGGTCATTTTAAGTTGACCATTGCTGTGACGCTCGGCCAGCCCAGCGTTCTACCATGAAACAGATGTACATAAAAATAATGTATGTTATTCTATAGCTTTGTATATACATGATAATATTATAATGATGAAATAAATTTTGGTATGTATTATTATAGAAGCCTGATGTTGATGTTTTTCATTTCCTATGAACACACAAATTCACTTTTGCTAATGGTCGTAATGACCTGGTTTAATCTAGCAGGAACGACATCAGTCATTTCAAAATTTTATTAATTATTAGGCCGCTGTACAAAGATAAATCTTCATCTTCTTAGTATATGTAGTAGTAGTGACGTGCATTCCATTCTTTTGCTGCTCCCTCAAAATGCCATCGTTTATAACAAGACTGGCCTTGCGTGCGTCACACCCAAATCAATTAATTAGCTGTTTATCGGTTGGGGTAGGGGATGGTTTGAAGAAGAAGTTCTAATATCCTTTTCATATCTAGCAGTGTACTAATTGATCCAATCTGGACCAGTCCACTCTTAGAGACTGACATCTTGATACCATGATCATTATGTAGAAGAGTCACCTCAACGGAATCTCCGCTCACAACTCGACCAATTGATCAACTAAAAACTAAACCGCTGAAAGCAAACTAACAGAGTGCATGTGAAAGGGAGTAAAACCCTCTGAAGTGTGTTAGGAGTTCTTTTAAAGAACCAGTGCGGGTTGCATCGGTGAAGTAAACTTCTCGATGTGAAAACGGACACGGAATGCATCTGTCGTTCTTGAGCTCATCTAACACATTTTAGTTTTCAGACAAACCCCGATGTGCACTACGTACAAATCCAGTGCAAGAGTCCTCTATATAGCCTTGGAATTTCTACACTCACTCTTTAACCAACAAGGTGTACAATAACATGTATCATATCCAAATATATTGATAGAATTACGATCTATAAATACGTATATGAGCCTTATGTTTCCATTTTTGATTCATGGGAAGGGGGAATTAGTGAGTTATTGGGTTTCTGTTATTACGCTATTAAGCATTACGTGAAAATTAATATGTTGAACGCGAAAACAAGTACGGTCGCAATTATCCAAGCAGTTTTAGGTAGACAGTTTCAGTTCCCTGGAAATTCTTATGCTTTTGTAGGAAGGGACAAATGCGCATTGTACAGTATACTATTCAGTAATTTCGAAAGTACTTCATACCAGATGCCAGTCGGGGATTATTTTATTTATTTATTTTTTTAGTGAAAAATGTCCGGCCATAGAGGCCACAACCTTAGAGATTTTTGTTTCATACTTTTTTTGTAGAAAGATTATATCTAAACCCAGAATGAACTAATTAGATTCTCATAACGATCATAGCTATTGTTCATGTGTAAAAAAAACTGATGTTTTGTCATCATTAATGTCTGTAAAAGAGGCTGAATGCCTCAAAGACAGTGATAGATGACCAATACGAATGTTTAGAAATCCCTAGGTATGTAATTTAAGACAATGGATGGTTTTTTTTAGACCTGTGTCAAAACACAGTTGCTTTCATGACTGCTGAAAAAAGTGTTGCAATGTCCATTACTAAGCACTAGCGACCAAACAAGACAGCTTGTTAATTTAATTTAATTTAATTATAAATTTCTGTGTAGCATCTGTCGTGTTTTTCTGAGTAAAATAGAACTATAAGGTAGCCCGCTTTTCAGTTATGTCGCTACCACTCAATAGAAGTGTTCTAATTTTAAGAATTTATGATTTAAAAAAGTTCATTATTTGTTAATTTCACAACTTTTCACATTGAAAAGATCGAGTAATTTATTTTTCTTCGATATTGCATTCATTTTCATTAAAACATGACGTATCATACATAAAAAAATGCAAATGATTCGCATTTGTGTACTCTTTAATGTTATTAATTTATTTGGGTTTTAAAAAATCAAATTTGCAATTTCGCAAGTTGCTTGCTCTATGAGCAATTATATTGGTGTGTGTGTGTGTGTGTGTGTGTGTGTGTGTGTTTTCGCATGAACAGAGATATTTTAATGGTCCACACTACAGTATGAGAAACTTCATACTGCCAAACGTAGAGTAGCTATGATCTTCGAACCAATTTAACCCAGCTTGACGGTCACTGGGCACAAATCATTCCACCTAACCTGGGCAGACATACAAAAAAGACTTTTTGTATATTGCATCTCTTAATTTTATGTCTGATTGAACAAACTGCTTTTGAAATATGTCAAACAGTCGGATTGACATGGACAATGGGCTTTAGCTTTCACAGTAAAAGATGTAGGCGAAAAGGTAACAGGTTGAGAGGTCTGGCATGCATCCCCATAAGGTGGGTCACGGACAAATGATATAATAAAATGCAGTCAGATAGGTTATTGGCACGTCATTCCCAATAACGAACAAAGGAGAAGTATCTTGATGGCGTCGTTTTGGTGCAATCTTTGATGCGTGCCACTGGGTTTTCTTGCATGGCTGTTTTGACCCAGGCTCCCAGTACTATCACTTGGGCGTTGGCCAGGGTGGCCGGGGATGGGGGATGTGTACAGCTGATTGACCATCGGTCGAGTGCGGCCGTCACATTGTTGAATTGTTTATCTGGATATTGACATATCAGTTAAAATGTTATAATGATTGGTAAAGTTACATGTAACATCACTCAAGATACACTCCTTCGGTCTTGCAACTAATAAATTAAAACATGTATTCAACATATTTACATGTATCTTGAATCAGATTTAAATACTATGGACGTAAATCCTGCACAAAGACTATTGACTAAATTGAACAAATGAGTTTCAACTAATTAAAACGCGACTTCGGCTTTTTACATTGGACGCAGCACGTTTTTTATTATGGTTATCTCAGAAGGATACCCAAAGGAAAGAATACCCAAAGGAACTTTGTCGGAGCTATATACGATTAAAGGTTTCTCATTGGATTCCATGATGAAAATAAAATTGTGTAAATTCTGTAA
The DNA here is from genome assembly GCF_001039355.2 of Lingula anatina. Next base: position 42,888 of record NW_019773597.1, on the reverse strand, counting down.
AAGTTAACGTTGTTTGGGAAACATCCGTCTTACTGCAAAGTTAGTGTCTCTATATTTGGTCTGGTTGTTTTAATTATTAACAACAATAAAGATGCATTTTTGCATTTTTTAAGTAAGATTTGGACAATGATTAATATATTTAATGTCTTAGTGAATGTCAGGCCCAGACAAAGGTAAAGTTATAAATTTAAGAGACAAATTCCTTACTTATGTGAAGCAATAAATTTAAGAGACAAATCCCTTACTTATGTATATATAACAGCATTATTGTTGACATGCTCTTTCCTTATTGCTGATTTCTTTTTTCTTTCTTTTTTTATTTTTATTTATTAATTTATTTATTTTGGGGGGTGGGGTGAGAATGATAAAATAAAATTAGCGTTTAAAGGTGTTCTTTTTGGTGCATTTGGAGCAATAGGTGCAGGTGGTGTATTCACGCTTCAGTAGCAGAAAATTAATTTTTAGGGATGAGCTATTCTGCCTATATTCTTGTCGCACCGGATGATTTCATGCTTCGTGACTGCGATCACTTTACGCGGTCAACCAGAAGATCTATGGTCAACATCAGAGTGCCAATCCACAGGGCACCCACTGTTATCAGGGGCTTCTAAACTAGTATACAACATAAAAGTATAAGCCCCTGTGGAAAAGCATCCGATCTGACAATCTGCTGTAACGAAACTAACCCCCCTACCTGCTCAGCGTCAGAGGGGATCTGTGTAATCCCTCAGCTGGGCAAATGGAGTAAGTTTAAGGTCTTTTTTGACTTGCATTGACGCAACATAGATAGGGGTGTGCACTGCTCAGCGCCTAAATGTAGTGTGAAATCGCCTCCATTGACAACGTCAAAGGGTATGTACGCGTTCCCGTTGATTACGTGAAATCGAAAAAGGTGCAATACAATGATTTTGTAACAGACAACAAGTGCAACCCGTGGTCAGAAAGTATGCACAAGGCACATTCTCTGACATTACTGTCCATCGTCAACAGATCACTTTCTTCAATCATTATGGGCAGTGGACGGGATCGAGGTGTGTAATATACGTACAATTATGTACTAAACACAAGAGTTTCATTTACGGTCCTAAGGGCCTATGGTTCTATAGAAATTACAGTGATCTTCATTACTACTGTACAGTACATCAAATATAATAACCAAAAACCGAATGACACAGTTTATACATCAGAAAAAACAAAGAATTTTAGTACAATAATATAATTGTAGTTAACCGAAGAAAACCAATGCATTAACTATGTATATTCATATCATTAAATCAGCATTCTGAAGTCTCCAATTTAACGCAAGGGATTCATATTGCGGCAGACCAGCATTCTGTGACCTAGTGGTGTCCAATGAAGATCCATAGAAATGGACAGCTTTTAGTTTGCCACCTTCTTAAGGCTGTGCTATTTCATTTTTTCATGAAGGTGTGAAATCGCCTCCATAGACAAATTCAAAGGGAACGTACGCGTTCCCGTTGATTACGTGAAATCGAAAAAGGTGCAATACAATGATCTTGTAACAGACTAAAAGTGCAACCCGTGGTCAGAAAGTATGCACAAGGCACATTGTCTGACATTACTGTCCATCGTCAACAGATCACTTTCTTCAATCATTATGGGCAGTGGACGGGATCGAGGTGTGTAATATACGTACAATTATGTACTAAACACAAGAGTTTCATTTACGGTCCTAAGGGCCTGTGGTTCTATAGAAATTACAGTGATCTTCATTACTACTGTACAGTACATCAAATATAATAACCAAAATCCGAATGACACAAGTAGCAGTTTATTCATCAGAAAAAACAAAGGATTTTTTAGTACAATAGCATAAACTGTTAATTTCGTATTGTAGTTGACCGAAGAAAACTAATGCATCTATATTCATATCATTAAATTAGCATTCTGAAGTCTCCAATTTAACGCAAGGAATTCATATTATATTGCGGTAGACCAGCATTCTGTGACCTAGTGGTGTCCAATGAAGATACATAGAAATGGACAGCTTTTAGTTTGCCACTTTCATTTTTAAAAGATAAGGGTTTTTTTGTAACATAAGGCATTGGTATCTGTGTTGAGTTTCTTCTGTTGGTGTGTATAACTCGAACGAACTGTGTTTCATTACTTTAATGAGAGTGAATTCAAAATGAAAGATATTCACAATACGCATTGATATTACCAAAGAATGTGGATATAGTAAATCGACCAGCCTGTGGTTCTGCCAATCACTGAGACCACGCCCAACATTGCCTCTGTTGGTGGCCACGCCCTCCTACTTCTTTGACATAATATTGAATTAGTTAATGTAATTTATGTTTGACACAACTGAGGCTGAATTGTCCACCCTGAATTTCAATGAACTTCATTAGTGGTTTTTGGCTATCATTTAGTAATATCAGCTCATATGATCAGATTGATTACTATGATATAAACTAATTATATTACTGTCCTAGTAATTCGAATATCCCAAGGTCCGTGAACCGGAAAACAATTGCTAGGCCCACGTCTGGTCCTCGCTGAGACTCGGGTCTCAGCGACATTTGTCATTCGTCACCCTCCTAGGCGTCATCATCCGCTTTTATTATATAACCCCTCTATCCTAATCGTTTTAACAATAATGACAATGTAGCAAACTGTTGCCTGTATTAAATGTTATGGCCTTAGGGATAAAAATTATATATCAAATATTCAATAAGACTCATCATCCTAAAAATTATGATGCGACGAGTCAGCAAAAGTTATTATTTACCAATAATTTTGCACAAATTTCATTTGTGGGGTTGCAAAGAGGCCCCCACTACAATTGAGCATGTGCAGAATGCACATGTTCGTAACTAAGCTCTGGAGATTGTTGTCGCCATAAAATGTCGTTTGACTACGCCAAACTTTCCTTTTAGACGGTAGATTCACTCAGAAACAAAGGCAAACTAATTCGTTGCCGATAGCACTTGCAGATAGCAGCACCATACAGAGTCTGATTAAAAACTTTCATGGCAATTGAAGAACTTTTACCACTGTGCAATGGAGTCCGAAAACAGCACTTGGCACAAATGTGAAACTGCCCAGTGCAAGGCCAAGAATTCAATCAGTATTTTCAAATATATTATCAGATTCTACATAAATTGACTGACAATATCACTACTCAGTATTAACTAATCTCTTAATCCAAAATTCCTATCATCATTTAATAATAATGCAAAATTCTTCTTTCAGATTGCTATTTATTTTAAATTTTAATGCTGCAACTGTTCCAAAATAATCTTGTAGTAAAGGAAAAATGCAAATAAGAAGTGGAAGACCAATTTTACCCACATTATTCAATTATTTAAATATAAAAAGAATAAGATCACGATTTAACAAATAAAAATAATCTTTCATGAACTCTTTCATGAATAACATATTAAACAAAATTAAAGTTATAAATTAGTGGTAATGGCTTATATGACCTCTGCACATCATCAGTACCTGACTTGGTACAGTATAGTTACTACTTGGATACAGAGTTAGATTTAATAACGTAACAATAAGAACAATATATATTACAATAAACTTCTCTGCACATGTCAGACGCTTGTTACCATGAACTAACACTACTTGACAATGGGCTGAGCACTTATCACAGAGTCTGTGTGCGATGCCATTGTTGTGCTGTGATTGGCTAGTTGAGTCACGTGAAGCCCTACTGTAGCGCCCTCGCGTATCGCGTGAATGCTGCGCATTTCTGGCCATGAGTCTCGTCCTTTTCTTATTCACGCAAAAAGTTATGTAAGCAGGGCGTGGTTAAGTGGCGTTATAAAACGAGGCGTCAGTTTGCGGAAACTTCACAACTCCGTTCAAACTGCTCCTCAGTGGGACGGGCTTGCAACATGGACAAAAAAACCTTGATCGCTTTGCTCTTGGTGACAATGCTCATTATTGACTTGTTTGCTGATTCGGAGGGTAAGTTGGCCAACTATTATTTGTATCGTTTGGTATCAATTTTTGTCTATAATTGATAAAATAAATGGTTACGTGTAGAAAACCATGCGTGTATATATCATTACCCAACGTTTCCATTCCATATGTCATAAGTGCCATATCATTTGTTGATATCCTCAATCTTTAGCTTGGTATCGCCGCCGTCGCCGCCGCCGCCGCCGTCGTCGTCGTTCAATGGGGGATGAATCAGAAGGGATCCTGTCGAAGGAGGCTGATCAGTCGGATAAAGACGTAAGTTCCTCGGCATTTAATTAGTATTAGCCTAAACCAAAAGCCATGCCTCTGCAAGAAGAATTTCTGTTTATTTAGTAGTACGCGTACAGTAGGAAGCAAAGTCAAACATTTTGATATCCGACACAGCTAATCTCCATCGATTGGACTGACACGAGAGTAACAAAGCTTCAACATTTGCTACTGTATAATTATGTGTTAGTTTAAAAATGGAAGTCCGCCATAATGTTTGTCTCGTGGAATGTAGACTTTTCTTCGATGTAAACTTGCCATAAGAATAAGACTTTCTCTACACCAATTCTCATTACTTATCAGTAAAAATTATTCTTCAAAATGGCTTGTATAAAAAGAGCTTGGAGCCGGCGCATGAAAAGGTCGGGTAAATGGTACCTAATCGTTTGCAGCAGGGACGTTGCAAAAACTCAAATATTTATATGCCAGTGGTATAATATTGAATCATGTGGCATTTCATTAGATAGCAATATTCTTAAGGATATTTGCCCAAAACTCCTAATGTACTGCCTTACATACATTCTTCTGGGTAATAAATAAATCTTCAGTGTTCAGTGTAAGCCTACGGGTGACGTCATAATTGCAATTTTGGGGTAAAAACTGAAAAAGCGGTTTCTCAAATTTCTCTTTTACCTGAGCATCCATGATCACCGTTTCAATTCCGATTTAGTGACACCATTTAGTACTCCAAAACCCTGCCAGCGATTTTCTTAGAAGTCTTATATGAGATTTTTTTGTTGATAAACCATAATATGCCTTATTTAAGGAAAATCTGTAATTAGGGGCTCAGAACTCCATAACAAAAACAATTAAACCAAAATGACAGCACGGGATTGTTGCCTATAGACTCCTGATCAACTCTGCCAATATTTCGTGATACAATCTTGCTCGGAGATGAAGTTACACGCCCTACATTTTGCTATCTCACCTCAAAATAGAAAGGTGTTCAACTGACAATTAAAACTTTGAGTTGCCTATGCTTATACATTGCAACGAAAAAATAATAAACGCTGATATTTTATATTTCGAGGGTTCTTTTCGTTGTTTTAAACCAGTACAAAGACAGATGCATTATTGAATAATCAGATGCAGGAAAAACCTCGTTTTTCGTATCTGGTTGCTAATAAAGGGTTACAGTAACCTAAACATATATTTTTTAAACTTTGACTGAATAATTCATCCACGCGGAAAGCTGATCTATAGAAGGAGCTAGGTAACTACTGATACCATGCATCTTTTTCAGGAGGGTACGCTGACCAACCTGGTGGCCAAAATAAGAGACCTTGATGTGGACGAGGACGTAGAAGATGATGATGACGAAGACGGTGGCAAATAACGCAGATCTTCACTGAGCACTGAGTTTCAGCGAGAGGCAGACAAGAGCCTAGCAACTGTTTTTCATTTCACGGACCTTGAGACATTTGAATCACTAGAACAGTAACCAAATTAGTTTTTATCATAGTATATAGTCTGATCATATGCGCCGTTGCTACTAAATGTAAGCCAAAGACCACTAATGAAGTTCAATGAAATTCAGGGTAGTACCATTCAGCTTCGGATTTGTCAAACATAAATTACATCGTTTAACTAATTCAATATTATGTCACAGAAGCACAGGCTGGTCGATTTACGATATCCACATTCTTTGGTAATATGATTGCGTGTTGTGAATATCTTTCATTTTGAATCCACTCTCATTAAAGTAGTGATACACATCGGGATCCAGAAATACAAAGCAACAAAAAAGCCTTTTCATCAGGGATATTGATGCTTTACGTTACAAAAAAACTGTATCTTAATTAGATGAAATAACAGTCCTTTGAAAGTGGCAAACTAAAAGCTGTCCATTTCTGATATCTTCATTTGATAACATCAGGTCGCAGAAGGTTGTTCTTCCAAAATATGAACTTCTTTCGTAAAATTGGATACTTCAGAATGTTGGTTTAATGGTGTGAATATAGATAGTTTTAACTAATTAAAATGCTTTTGTTTTCTTAAGTTGGCTGCAATAATAAATTGACAGTTTATACTATTGTACTAAAAGTTCCATTGTCTTTTCTGATGAATAAACTGCTACTTTATTTCATTCAGTTTCTTGATTATTATATTTGATGTAGTAATGAAGATTACTGCAATTTCTATAGAACAATAGGCTCTAAGGATCATAGAAGAAACTAGTGTTTTGTACATAAATGTATATATGTATATGTTATGCATCGCGATCCTTTCCATTCCGTATCCAAAGAAAAGTAATAGGCTCAGGTGTGAATTTACCTACTTAATTTTTTCACATTGGTACTACTAATTTTCGTACTACAACCAAAATAACTTTACTCATTGGGCTCGTTTTATTCACATTTATCTTTTTAATTGGATATTCGAAATATGAAATATGAAAATATTCCTTTAAAATGAATTCATCATCAACATTAACGACCAAAAGATCTGGGAAAGCCCACTTTTCGTGTAGTCTTTTGTAGAAGCGTTTCTGTTTAGTATTGAATTGTTTAAAGTGTGATCTTGCCTCACTTCGTTCTTCTGTAGAAATGTGCTGATCCAAACTAACTACACGTAACCATTCATTTTATCAATAATAGACAAAAAATTGATACCAAAAAATATGAATAACAGTTGGCTAACCTACCCTCCGCATCAGCAAACAAGTCAATAATGACCATTGCCACCAAGAGCAAAGTGATCAAGGTTTTTTTGTCCATGTTGCAAGCCCGTCACACTGAGGAGCAGTTTGAACGGAGTTGTGAAGTTTCCACAAAGTAACGCCTCGTTTTATAAGGCCACTTAACCACGCCCTGCTTACATAACTTTTTGCGTGAATAAGAAATGGACGAGGCTTGAACTTTGTTACTCTCTGTGATCAAGTTGCATGAAGTGCCATGATAATAAAATGTCACAAAACAGGTTTCGGTGCCATTTCGTTCGTTCGTTACCCCCTGCCCCGCTAGCCCCCCCCCCCCCCCCCCCCCCCCCCCCCCCCCCCCGATCCGCCGCTGCTCATTACCCTCAGTAGGGTGGGTTTTGTTTTTAAACTTGAGATGTAAATAAAAACATTTTTATTATTATTATTTACCCGTTTCGCGTGCTGCATTGTGACAAGGTGACACTCTGTCAGTTTAATTAGTCATTATCAGGGATGATTAACCGTGCTTTAATTAAGCCAGATAAACCACTCGAAATAGAGCAGATACTTTTCTCGGCTTCGCCTCGCCATTTATCTGCTCTATTTGGCGTAAAGCTCAGCGCCTCGCACTTTATCTATACCACAATTCATCCCGATGGGCCAAAGCTTCCCGTGTACAGATACTGAGTGTCCATGTAACAGAAAGTCCGCCTTCCAATTGGTTATATTGGTTAGGGTTTCGAGTTCATTTACAGGTGATGGGTTTAAAGTGCCATCCTTGGGCGTTGGCTAGGGGGTACATCTGTTGGTCGTTATAATGTTTGTTAATGTTTCATATAACATCCCCCAAGACATATTCCCTCGAACTTGCAATTAATAAATAAAAAGTGTAATCATACATTTACATGCATCTTGAATCAGGATTTTTTTTTTTAATTTAAAAATACTAAAGACGTTTATCCTACACATATACTATTGACTTAATTGAACAATGGAATTAATGAGAATTTAACTTATTATGTTTGATACTGCACGATTTTCTTTGCTTTTTTTTCTATTTTAAAAAGGTATCATAAAAAGCCTTGTCAAGGCTACAATTAAAGGCGTTTCAGTGGATTCCAGGATGAAAATAAATGTATTAACTGTGTTTAAGTACAGGTTGTTTGGGAAACATCCGTTATACTGCCAATATATATATATATATATATATATATATATATAATCAGATTGTTTTATTTATTTAGAGCAATATACAGGTGTATTTTTCGTTTTCACAATGAGATTTGTGATCATATTGGTGAACTAGGAGCAATGGCTGGACGCGATGTATTCATGCCTTAGTAGCAGAAAATTCATTTTGAGGGATGAGCAATTCTGCTTTTCATTCATTCCCATTGGGTGATTCCATGCCTCGTGACTGCGATCACTTTACGCGGTTAACCTGAAGAGCCTATTGTCAACATCAAAGTGCTGATCCATAGAGCTGTGCACAGGGCACTTTCACTGACATTACTGTCTGCCGTCAATAGATCGCATTCTTCAAGCATAAAGGGCAATGGAAAGGATCGCGATGCATAACATATACATATATACATTTATGTACAAAACACTAGTTTCTTCTATGGTCCTTAGAGCCTATTGTTCTATAGAAATTGCACTGATCTTCATTACTACTGAGCCCCTAATTACAGATTTTCCTTAAATAAGGCATATTATGGTTTATCAACAAAAAAATCTCATATTAGACTGCTAAGAAAATCGCTGGAAAGGTTTTGGAGTACTAAATGGTGTCACTAAATCGAAATTGAAACGGTGATCATGGATGCTCAGGTAAAAGAGAAATTTGAGAAACCGCTTTTTCAGTTTTTACCCCAAAATTGCAATTATGACGTCACCCGTAGGCTTACACTGAACACTGAAGATTTATTTATTACCCAGAAGAATGTATGTAAGGCAGTACATTAGGAGTTTGGGGCAAAGGGTGACAATATCCTTAAGAATATTGCTATCTAAGGAAATGCCACATGATGCAATATTATACCACTGGCATATAAATATTTGAGTTTTTGCAACGTCCCTGCTGCAAACGATTGGGTACCATTTACCCGACCTTTTCATGCGCCGGCTCCAAGCTCTTTTTATACAAGCCAATTTGGAGAATTATTTTTACTGATAAGTGATGAGAATTGGTGTAGAAAAAGTCTTATTCTTATTTTCGCGTGAATAAGAAAAGGACGAGGCTTGAACTTTGTTTTCTCTCTGTGATCAAGTTGCATGAAGTGCCATGATAATAAAATGTCACAAAACAGGTTTCGGTACCATTTCGTTCGTTCGTTACCCTCTGTGATCATATTGGTGCACCAGGAGCAATAGCTGGAGGTGGTGTATTCATGCCTAGTAGCAGAAAATTAATTTTGAGGGATGAGCTATTCTGCTTTTCATTCATTCCCATTTGGGTGATTCCATGCCTCGTGACTGCGATTACTTTACGCGGTTAACCAGAAGAGCCTATTGTCAACATCAGAGTGCTGATCCATAGAGCGGTGCACAGGGCACTTTCACTGACATCACTGTCTGTCGTCAACAGATTACATTCTTCAAGCATAAAGGAAAATGGAAAGGATCGCGGTGTATGACATATACATATATACATTTATGTACAAAACACTAGTATATTCTATGGTCCTTAGGGCCTATGGTTCTATAGAAATTGCAGTGGTCTTCATTACCGCATCAAATATAATAATCAAGAAACTGAATGAAATAAAGTTGCAGTTTATTCATCAGAAAAGACAATGGAACTTTTAGTACAATAGTATAAACTGTCAATTTATTATTGCAGCCAACTTAAGAAAACAAAAGCATTAACTATCTATATTCACACCATTAAACCAACATTCTGAAGTATCCAATTTTACGCAAGAAGTTCATATTTTGGAGGAACAACCTTCTGCGAGCTGATGTTATCAAATGAAGATCTCAGAAATGGGCAGCTTTTAGTTTGCCACTTTTAAAGGACTGTTATTTCATTTTATTAAGATTAAATTTTTTTGTAACATAAAGCATCGATATCCCTGATGAAAAGGCTTTTTTGTTGCTTTGTATTACTGGATCGCGATGTGTATCACTACTTTAATGAGAGTGGATTCAAAATGAAAGATATCCACAACACGCATTGACATTACCAAATAATGTGGATATCGTAAATCGACCAGAATGTAGTTCTGCCAATCACTGAGACCACGCCCACTATTATCTGTTGGTAACTGCACCGTTTTGCTTCTGTGACATAATATTGAATTAGTTAAACAATGTAATATATGTTTGACAAATCCGAAGCTGAATGGTACTACCCTGAATTTCATTGAACTTCATTAGTGGTCTTTGGCTAACATTTAGTAACAACGGCGCATATGATCAGACTGTATACTATGATAAAACTAATTTGATTACTGTTCTAGTGATTCAAATGTCTCAAGGTCCGTGAAATGGAAAACAGTTGCTAGGCTCACGTCTGATTCTCGCTGAAACTTAGTGTACGTTATTCGTCACCGTCATCGTCATCATCATCTTCTACGTCCTCGTCCGCATCAAGGTCTCTTAGTTTGGCCACCAGGTTGGTCAGCGTACCCTCCTGAAAAAGATGCATGGTATCAGTAGTTACCTAGCTCCTTCTAGATCAGCTTTCCGCGTGGATGAATTATTCAGTCAAAGTTTAAAAAATATATGTTTAGGTTACTGTAACCCTTTATTAATGAGGTTTTTCCTGCATCTGATTATTCAATCATGCATCTGTCTTTGTACTGGTTTAAAACAACGAAAAAAACCCTCGAAATATAAAATATCGGCGTTTATTATTTTTCGTTGCAATGTGTAAGCATAGGCAACTCAAAGTTTTAATCGTCAGTTTAACACCTTTCAATTTTGAGGCGATATAGCAAAATGTAGGGCGTGTAACTTCATCTCCGAACAAGATTTTATCACGAAATATTGGCAGAGTTGATTAGAAGTCTATAGGCAACAATCCCGTGCTGTCATTTTGGTTTAAATGTTTTTGTTATGGAGTTCTGAGCCCCTAATTACAGATTTTCCTTAAACAAAGGCATATTTTGGTTTATCAACAAAATAATCTCATATAAGACTTCTAAGAAAATCGCTGGCAGGGTTTTGGAGTACTAAATGGCGTTACTAAATCGGCATTGAAACGGTGATCGTGGATGCTCAGGTAAAAGAGAAATTTGAGCAACCGCTTTTTCAGTTTTTACCCCAAAATTGCAATTATGACGTCACCCGTAGGCTAACACTGAACACTGAACATTTATTTATTACCCAGAAGAATGTATGTAAGGCAGTACATTAGGAGTTTGGGGCAAAGGGTGACAATATCCTTAAGAATATTGCTATCTAATGAAATGCCACATGATTCAATATTATACCACTGGCATATAAATATTTGAGTTTTTGCAACGTCCCTGCTGCAAACGATTGGGTACCATTTACTCGACCTTTTCATGCGCCGGCTCCAAGCTCTTTTTATACAAGCCAATTTGGAGAATAATTTTTACTGATAAGTGATGAGAATTGGTGTAGAGAAAGTCTTATTCTTATGGCAAGTTTACATCGAAGAAAAGTCTACATTCCACGATACAAACATTATGGCGGACTTCCATTTTAAACTAACACATAATTATACAGTAGCAAATGTTGAAGCTCTGTTACTCTCGTGTGAGTCCCATCGATGGAGATTAGCTGTGTCGGATATCAAAATGTTTGACTTTGCTTCCTACTGTACGCGTACTACTAAATAAACAGAAATTCTTCTTGCAGAGGCATGGCTTTTGGTTTAGGCTAATACTAATGAAATGACGAGGAACTTACGTCTTTATCCGACTGATCAGCCTCCTTCGACAGGATCCCTTCTGATTCATCCCCCATTCCACGACGACGACGGCGGCTGCGGCGACGGCGGCGGGTCGAAGCTAAAGATTGAGGATATCAACAAAAGATATGGCACTTATGACATATGGAATGGAAACGTTGGGTAATGATAGATACACGCATGGTTTTCTACACGTAACCATTTATTTTATCAATTATAGACAAAAATTGATACCAAACGATACAAATAATAGTTGGCCAACTTACCCTCCGAATCAGCGAACAAGTCAATAATGAGCATTGTCACCAAGAGCAATGCGATCAAGGTTTTTTTGTCCATGTTGCAAGCCCGTCCCACTGAGGAGCAGTTTGAACGGAGTTGTGAAGTTTCCGCAAACTGACGCCTCGTTTTATAACGCCACTTAACCACGCCCTGCTTACATAACTTTTTGCGTGAATAAGAAAAGGACGAGACTTGAACTTTGATTCCCTGTCTGTGATCAAGTTGCATGAAGTGCCATGATAATAAAATGTCACAAAACAGGTTTTGGTGCGATTACTTTACGGCCAAAATCTCCTATTTTTCACGTAACACGGTCAAAGTGGTTATTCTTCGTATAACCTTGTTCTGGTACTGCTGCTCGCGCTTTTACATGTATACTATATAAAAACAAGTATATGACTCTATACATTTCTCACATGCACGTTATACGATCAGGAAATAACGCTATTAATATCGTATTTATAAATGTTTATACATGCCTAAAGCTTTGAGTATAATCGATAAACTGATGATATTTGTCTCTCTTTCTAATATTTACAACATGCTTTGATTGCATATATAAAAATATAATCAACATTTAAAAAGAATACGAAAAGATACAACATTGTGTCCATCTTTATTAAAAAAAAAGAAACTAAACGTTCGTAAATAGACAGTTAATTGAAACGTGCGTGTATATAAGCAAATTTTATTTATAACAAATGTTCTGGAATTATTCGTTTGAAGCGTTTGTCAGCATGGTCACTGAGTTAAAGAGCCAAACACTGATCTTTCAAAAAATTCAGGCGTTATAAATCACTAGCTAAACGAAGCTCGATATTTGAATAGCTGTCTGTGGTCACGTGCCCGGGTCTGTGACTGTGATCTTGTCGCTTGAAGTGGAATGATGAAGAAATGCCACACAAAATCAGTTTCAGGATAAAGGTTTTTTTTATGAAAATCTTGTCATATTTGTTTACTTAGCACGCACAGAGGAAGTGCATGGACCTTAATAACTGATACTGGTAAAGGTGCCTATATACCGGTACCCTTAGATAACATGTATGCTTTAAAGCGCCGACTTCCTTTCTTTTATTACTTCACGCCCCAAAACATGACTAAATATTTTGTCAAAAAGATGTTTCTTTTCATCGTTTGTTTGATTGATTTAGAAGAGTTAATTGGTTTTACTATGACGAAAGTCGAGGAAAACATTCGTGCACATGTGCAATGTTTCAACGAATTTCAAACAAACGCTAGAAAAACTTAAAGGACAATGTTCATGTAAAAATCCATTTCTCGAATTTTGAAGATTCAGCACTCAATCTATACACTAGAGGTATGTTTTAATCGATCCCCGCCATTTAAAAATTATAAAAACAATCTATTAATAGTAAAAAAGCGTTTTAGTAAACCTTACCTCAATATGCATAAATGAAGCAACAGATCTGGGTCACGTGGTACTGTGACGACAATTGGGATAAAGGTCTATGAGACTCAACTGAGCTGCATGTGCAAACAGACAGAATGATTTTGGAAAGTTGTGTTGAACGGAGTTGAGCAATTTTCTTTATGCCTCAGTGTGTTGCCGTGGGATTCACCAAAATTGCAGCACTCCTTGACTATCTTTCTTTATCTGTGACGGTCTTCCGTGACTAACTTGCTAACTTTGGTGACAATAGTTGCGATCCTCGCGATCTCGGTCACCTCAGGTGTTTTAGATCATATCAAAAGCTGATAGTCTTTTAGATACTGTCATCAGTTGGCAAGCTTACTAATTGCTGATGCATTTTTAAATTCATTGTAGTTGACCAAGAGCTCGTTAACAATAAAACCTGTTAATTATGCACCGCTGCAATTCCCAAGCCAGGTAATAACAGGTATGAAACTCGTCTTGGTGGGCTTTCATATTTTTCAATATATCTCATTTATTTCATGGGGTTATTTTATTGGTATTTGTAAATGACGTTAAATATCAATACTTAAACAATTAAGAGAGAACAGTTTCATTAGCTCTGTATGTATATATTCAAATTCTTGTTTTTCTTTTTATCAAGAGCTTGTAAAATATGTGGGTATTACCTCCAATATTGGAGGTAATACCCACATATTTTACAAGCTCTTGATAAAAAGAAAAACAAGAATTTGAATTAAACAATTAAGTTCTAACACGGTCGCGAACATTAATAAAAGAAATTGCTCTCAGGGTATCTTGAAGCTTCCGTGGAAGAAAACGTGTTGAGGAAAAACAGGAAAAAGAGCGTTATATTAAAGAAAAAATGGGAACTGCTGTAATAAAATGGTTCGTTATCCTAATTCGTTTATGCATTGAGGATTTGTTTCTGAAGATTATTTCATCTGAAATATTAAATAATTTAAAAGATTGATCATTTAATAACTTGAAACGCAAATTCTGCGTCAGTACGCAATTTTTTTTTTTTTCAAATTTGTAAGCTTATAACACCGTGCTATAAAGATCTACTCAAGAAAAAAATTTGCTTGGGTAAAATTGAGTACGGAATGAACTGGAGACACTTGGCTTGTCATTAAGTTTACACGAAAATATGTCAGGTAACTTTATACTGTCTTTGAAAGAGTAAAGATTGAAAGATAATTTTAGACAAACTTTGACGGAGGAAATACCTACAAAGAGTAATGGGCTATTTCGCCAACATCTTGTTGAAAATTTTACACTGCAATTCTATTCAAATAAGCTAAGGAACTAATTGCCAAATTAATACTCTCATCACATAACAGGGGGGTAACCAGACCTGCAAAAATTGTACGCACATATTTAAAAAGATTACAAGCACATACAGCAAAATGTAGACTTACGCAAAACATGAAGGACAGCGTAATCACAGCAAATGTACCTCATATAGTAGCTTAATTTCCATTAATAATAAAATCATCATTTAAGTCAAAAATATTCTTGCGATTTAATAACTATTTTAATTTACCCAGAACGGTATATTTATTTTAAAGGCGGTTAACTGAAATATAGTTTTATGATTTGTTTGTGAAAATTGCCCATGTCACCCTGTTAGTTTGGAGGTCTAAGCTGGATCAAGTCCGTGTTAAAATTCCTATGAAGTTGTGCAGGAAAAATTCTTCCTTTCTTTCTCTAGCTCCTCGATAAACCTGGTGTTCAGATTTTATCTAGTACCCCCAGGTCTACGGGAGCTGCGCTTTGTAACTAACGCACAGGTAGATTTTTACCTGAGATAACTGGAGTAAAGCTTAGATAGAGAGTGCGTTCGATACAAGCAAGACAAATTGAATGCCATTTAACCCTCTAATTAAGAGGTAAAGGAAGTTCCAGTTAGATGGATGATTAAGATAGGACTTGTAAAGGTAACGGGCATTGTTTACCTCAGTTTAATAAAAGTATGCAAGACGGAGTGTCAGCGGTTTAATAAAATAAATTGAATTTCACAAATAACATGGACCTCATATGCAATAATCAACATTTCCCTTAACTCATTCAAATGCAGTGTTTTATACAACTTGGGATAACCATGATTAAATGCTTGTTAAAGAATTGACTAGACGGGAAATGGTTTTACACAGCTTCACGAGGATTTAGACCCCTCGGGTAAGAGATTTGAATGAGTATAAACTTTTATCAGAAGCCAGAGAAGTCATCTTACAGGTAGACAATGCAGCTCAGTTTAACAGCTAAGCACGCTCTATTCTCCAGTGGCTCGATTGTCGTCATCAGACCACGTGACAACGTAGCTCATTAACTCTCAGGCCGAGCAAATAGGACGTTTTTTAAAGCCAAAAATTTACAAAATGAGCTTTTAATTTGTGTATTTGGATAAAGATATCGTTAGTTGGGCATGTTTTCTGAAGAATATGTTCCGTTCAGGCCATTCTGACGGCATGAAGCAAATCCTTTAAACGATTTAGTATATTGCATGTAAATGTGAGATAAAAATGAAGATGAGATTGGATCCTTTAGTAATCACAGGATCGTAGTCTGAATGCCCCCTATCCCCCAGAGATTTTTGAAAAAAATGTTATTTTTACATGCACATACAGGGGGGTAAACGTTAGCCTTCCCCCTATTTCTTTCCTTCAGAAGACTGCTACTTTCCTTCCAGTGCATGGCTCCAGATGATTTAACCACTGTCGGTACAAATGTCTTGATTACATACATTTTATGCTGTAAGCATTCGACATCTGTACCAAGTGCTGTTCACATTCTACACCCTTTATCACTTCAGTGTTAACGTTCTCGTTCCTTATGGCAAAAAAGACAATTATTTTTAACAAAAATTAATTCTAGGTATCGGGTATATGCATGAGGATGCATCAGAAGAGAAGTTGAAACAGAAGTTGAAATTGCTACCGAAAAGCGTGAAATTATTTTTATATTAATTCAAATTTTTGACTGAAGAAGATCGAACTTCAGAGTGTTCGATGCATTGAAATATAATGAATCGTAACTCAATGAACTTGTGAGAGTATGGAAATGTGACCCGCTACCTAACCAACGAAATAAGATATTTGTAGCACTAGGAGGACTCGGATTAGACTCTTAACACATTTTAACTAAATGTTAACACATACATTTCTTATGGTAAAAAAAAGATAATTTGTGAAAAAATTTCAAACCAAAATACTAATATTACATGAAGTAGCCACACAATTTCTATTAAAAGGTGAAACAATTTCATTCATATATGACAATTATCAAACGCAAGCCGAAATACTTTCATACCGTGAACTTATATTAATTACAGTCAACCTGGGCGTAGGCCTTCTTCAGACTAACGTCAATAAATGATGTTACTCATTGGCCGCAATTTCATTGTTATTTCAGTATAGGGCAGTTTCATTATTAACTTCGTTATTGTTATAGACTTGTGAAGATTCTGTCTATAGCTACTTATATTTGTCTGGTCTTAACAGCCAATATTTCGTCAGACTTCATCAGGGAATGAGGTTGTGATAGAGGTGACAACCTGTCACCCTTGTCATATCTATCACAACCTCATTCCTTGATGATGTCTGTTTGCAAAAAACATAGAAAGACAATTAGCTGCCTCTCCTTCTAAGTTCGTGCTTAGAAAATTGGAAAGCACTGATTGTGTGAATCCATAGTACAGTTGTATATCTTACAAAAAATAAAGGTACAAAAGCTGACACATGGTTGCACAGACTAATGACCTCGCCTAGGCGGGTTTAAGGAGGCTCTCTCATATTTCAGATTTCACATTTCTGCTCTAGCGTTCAGTGGCGGATTTAGGGGGTTGTCAGGGGGATCCTGACTCCTCCCCACCCCCACCCCCTTCGATTTCTGAAAACAATCACACCAATGGTCCCCTCTTGAAATAAGAATTTTGACTAGCTGAATCATAGTTCTAAAACAGCAACAAATGGCACCATTCGCCCTCTAAAATACCAACTTTTCGGGGCCCGCTAACCCCACACCAAGGGGGGGGGGGTCGGCTTCGCATCCACGTCCCCCTTTCAAATAATCCTGGATTCGCCCCTGCATTCGATAGCTGTACCAGGTGCTATTCTCATTCTACGCCCAGTGTTAACGTATTCATTTCTTATGGCAAATAAAAACAATCTGTGATATTATTGTAAAAAAAATTAATTCTAAGTATGTGCGTTGGGTTTCATCAGGAGACAAGTTGGAACAGAACTTCAAATTGCTACTGAAACTTATAACTGTACTTAGTTATCCTCTTTCTTTGCTTACGAAAAGCGTGAAATAATTTTTATAATAATAAAAAATTTTAACAGAAAGATCTAACAAACTCAAATACCACTTGTCTCATGTCTCATTTTTCCAGGCAGATATATCAAACATGATTTTATCTTTTAAATGTGAGTAAACTGTGATGTAGGAAAGTTGCTTTGACTGCAAATTACACGTATAACTCAAATTACTTATGAGAGTGTGTTACAGTTAAAATGGAAATTTGATCTGCTACCCAACCAACGAAATTCGTGCTTAGTAAACCGGAAAACACTGGTAATTGTTTCGTTCCAAAGTAGTTCAGTTGTATACTACATCTTCCAAAGAATAAAATGTACTATATACATTCATCAGATTCATTGGTATGTGGTGGGTTTGGCGCATCTTAGAGCGGGTTACTGAGGTCATGATATCTTTAAATAGACACCCCGCTACAGCAGTTTTCAATACCTGAAGATACAAGACACCCTTATTAAGTGCAAGGCAGCAACACGTTTTAACAAACTTGAAAACAATCGGTTTGGTGGAGCTGACCCAAACGTGCTTTCTGCCAATCTGAGCGCAAAAGACGGATCTTTTTTAAAGATTTCATTAGAAACTGATACTCCAAAGTCTTGTTAAGACTTGTTTTGTCGTGTTCTGCAGACAAGCGTTAACTCCAGTATACTTATCTTTTTTATCAAAATCCTATTTTGAAGCAAAATACCAAATGAAACGCGATTATGCCATCATGCATGATGTTAGTAGGTGGAATGACAATTGTGATAAGATTTATGCCTTGCGCACATACGCAAACATAAGGCGAAGGTATTCGTTATTATTTACGTCTTATACGTTTTGAGTGCAAAGACAAACATTGGTGTGCGTTCGCATACGCGGAGGGAGAAATGTGTTTTGAGCATGTTTCAAACAATTTCATACTCTGCTAGCTTTCAAAAGAACAACAAACTCCTAAAGTTAGCCCAACACGAAAAATGACATGGAAACTACTGGATAGATCAAATATTGGTTCAAAGGGGACTTTTTAGATATTCCATAAACAGAGGCACAAACCATTCTTTTAAGGCTCATTCCCACTGCAACTATCGGTCTACTTAGTATGATCCAAATCCGGGAGGACTCTAGCTGAATGCAATCAGTGTAAGAGAAAAACGTACTTCCTCCTGGCGTTAAGTTAAATACAGAAGAGCTGGTGATATACGAGTACATCGGAAACAAGAAGTTCAACGTCTCAAATACCTTGCGCTTACATGTACTGTGTTTTTACATTTTACTTTTTTTTTGTTACTTCAAAACGAACATAAATTATTTTACTGGGGATTTCACATACAGATATGCTGTGGGTCTAATATCAGGGGTGGATTGAGACCGGCTTCTGGGTCTTCCGGAAGACCGTCAGATTTTAAAGTTTACATTGATGGGTATCTAATTTTTTCTGTCGTAAGACGGTTAAAAATGGAGGATAAATCAATAAAGATACCCGGTAATTTGGAAGACTGTCAGAAAAATTCTCTGGATCCGCCCCTGCATATTTGATCAGAGCTGTCTGTAGCAATGGCAAGAAAATCGTGGACACAGTAGGGGAAGGTACATCTTGACATGTAAAATGGGACAAAGATGGCGCACATTTACACGGCAAATGTACGGCAATCCAGATGGAATAATCATCTGTAGTTGTTGCAGTGAAGGAATTTTGGAGATAAAATATCCAATTGTACAATTGAAGCTTTATATGTCAATGCACGGAAGTGGCACATTGATTTAAGTTTCGACAACCTTTCGCCTTGTCAGTTACTGTGACCACGCCCAACACTGCTTGTTTGTGGCCATGCCCTTGTACTTGTTCCGTGAAAATAGTCTTATAAATAAGAGCAATGTTAGTAGCTGAAACAGTTAAAACAAAAGGTGTTTCATTTTCTTTTTCTTTTTACTTCAACGCCAAATTGTCTTCCCCGAATTTCAGGATAATTACTTGTTCTTTCATTTCTCAAACAAGAAGGACCTGGCTTTTGGTGTGCCTCACTTGTTCCCTGTCTTTAATAGTATCAATACACATGATCAGATTGTATACCAGAATTTAAACCCGTATGAGTATTTCTAAACTTTCAAGGCGATTTAAATGAGAGACAATTGAAAGTCAAAGGTCGGAAGAGCAGGCAGCTACATGGTCTATTTTGAAAAAATATGTCCACATCCGTTTCTCGTCTGAATTTCAGGGTACCATGTTATTCATTATTCGTCATTCTCCTCATCGTCAGCATCTTCATCCAGAAAGTCAACCAGTTTTTCCATCACTTTGGCCAGATTAACCTGAATAAGATACACGATATACTGTAGGTATTTCTACCTCTGTATAAATTGGACGAATAGATGGTGTCAATACTTTTCAACTAACTTTTCAAAAACTTTTTCTTAAATGGAAAATCACTTTGTTCAACATCTTACATAATTTGACTAATAGATTTTGATACGTCCTCTGTGGTCACTCTTTGGTATTACTGGTACAGCTACCCTCTACCTACATGTACGTATCAATGTATCTAAATAAACTACCATGCCTGCCAACAGTTGCCTTGGACAGAAGAATAAAGAAATCCTGTTGTTTTGATGCTGGCGTGAAATTAAAGACAGATTGGCACTTCTCGTTATTATGTCTTTAAGGCGTACTATATAAGAATAACCTGACGCAGTTTTAAACTAAATTTCTAAAGATTGTCTCTCACCCGGCGTGGAAACGGCGTTTTCATGGCTTACGATATTTGAGGCCTACGTTTGCTGTCTACACTCTATAATAGACCTTAACAGAAATTGGTTTTGCCGAGAAATGTTAACCTGACGTAGTCATTTACGGGCCTTAGGGTTCAGGGTGATACTAATAAAATAACCATGTACTTACGTCGTCATCGACTTCTTGAACATCCCCCTGTGTTGTACCACTCCTCCTCCTACTAAGGCTCCTCCTCCTACTAGGACTCCTCCTCCTCCTAGAATCACCTAAAGCAACACAATCGTGAAAATATATGGTACAAATGAGATGTTAGAATGAACTGTTGTCGATTCTATTCAAGGGTTAAAATCCCATTCCCCCCCCTCCCACCCCCACCCCCCAAGTTACGTGTGTGTGAGCCAAATTTATGGTATCGCTGTTAGTATTTTTGTAAGGAATCGACGTTTCATTAGAGTCACCTGTAAAATGGTTGGGAAATGAAAGATTTATATATGACATTTTCATCATTTTTTATATTTCTTTTTACATTGGTATTGTATCTAAATTCTTCGTATTATCATATATTGGCCTTCATTATTTTTTTATTACTGTAACGGTCTTAATTTGATATTTTAGTTCACCAATCGTGTTAGTTGTTGAACAGGCGTACTTTACAGTGACACAAACTTTTTCTTTCACGGAGTCCAAAATGTCAGTGGAAGAACTACACTGTACGTCGTGTGCGACGACCCCCGCAAGGTAGTGGTACAATGTAACCGGCAAACAGTCGAGGCGTAGGACCCCCATGAGATGGAGCAGGCACTGGATTAGATGAAAGAAGTTTCAAGTGGCGTTTGAAGCTTACTCGCCAACTTGTCAACGAGGGTGACTTAGGCGACAAGGAAAACTTGTATAAGGTCGTTGAAATAATGAACTTTATCAAAACTAAACATGTCATTCTTGAAGGGTGCTGTTACCAGTAAAGAACAAAAGAAAAGTACTGAAGACAATCAGATATTAAACCTATTACCAAACCCAAGAGCTGATATTGACAATTTGACAGAAATCCGTCCCACTATTTTTCCTTCATTTTGGTGAATGATGTGTTTATTGACAGTAAAGCATTAACCAGTTTATATACAGGACGGGAAACAAGCAAAATAATCCGTTCAAATATCATTTTGGGGGTGATATGAATAGATGTCTTTCTGTATTTTTCTAAGTCAATGGTAGCATATGGCCGGCATAGTGGCAAAACTGACTCCAAATTATCTGTGATCTATCTATCTATCTATCTCCTATTACGCCGTTGGGCGTCTAGGGCGACAACAAAGGTCCTCCACTCCTCTCTGTCTCTCGCTAGATGTTGAATTGTCCCCCAACTTTCGCCCAGTTGTTTCAGTTCTGCTTCAACCGTCCTCCTCCATGTGGTCTTGGGTCTGCCTCTTTTTCTTTGCCCCTCTTGTGTCCAGTACATAGCTACGTTAGTGGTGGAAATTGGGTCTTTCCTCAGAACATGGCCAATCCATTTCCATCTTTTTGTCCTGATGATTTCACTTATACTTCTCTGGTTGGTTTGCTTTAACAGATCATCATTAGATATAGTCCTTGGCCAGAATATTTTTAAAATTTTTCTGAGACTTGAGGTGTGAAAGGTAGACAGCTTCCTGGGATCTTCTTCAGTTATGCGCCAGCATTCTGAACCATAGAGAAGAGTTGATAGTACACAGCTCTCAAATATACAGAATTTGGTTTTTATACTACATATATTGAGAGCATTTCCAGATTTTGTTTAAGCTCTTAAAGGCATTTCTGGCTTTGGTTAGTCTGTTGTTGACATCTCTACTGTGAGTAACAGATTATTTAAATGTTCAAACGATCATAAACATCTTAAGGTATGACAGCATAATATCCAAGCCAGATGAAATGCAGAAATTAGCAGGCCATTTGCAAATTGCGATCGCTTCACGAGAAAAACTTGGTATTATGAGTTAAGTAGACAAAAAACGATTTTGGAAATCGTGAAAAGGTTTAAGGGTTGGCCGCGTTTATGAAAAATGGAAGCGTATAGGGCTTGAAATTACATGTAAATACCGTGACGACAATCACCAAGCTTTCAATCAGTTTGCAGAATTTTTGCCAAGGTTCGCTACACATGCCCGTGACCCTACCGGGGTTCTTATTTTAAACTCGGGTTATTCGCTTAGAAATTCTAGAAGGTCTGACAGGGATTCTTGTCTTTTCGGGTCTAGAAGAGGTTGTCTGATAATGTACATACCCTGTAGTGATGACACCAAGATGGCTCGTTGACAAGACAATTTAACAAGAAAGGTGGCATTGAGCTCATCGTTGCTGTACCCATGCCTATCATGGTGTCAGGTCATTGTGGAGGCGGTGAAAATCGGCATAGACGATTTGGTCCGAACCACCATGCGCAAAAGGCGTTTTAAGTTATCCCGTTATGTAAGGCCAGTTATTAAGTTGGTATATGACTATTTAGAGGGAGACGCAGGTTGAGAAAATTATAACCATATGCAGAAATAGAGCCGAAATGCTTAATTGGTCTTATTTCCGTTCATGCATCTAAGTAAAGACCAATGGCAATAATGTCTTGTACACCATCTTCTTGCATGCTAATAAAAAGAAAGCCCAAATTGTCGATAACTGGGTTGAAGTCAAACACTTGACATGAAAACTGACATGAAAACGCTGACATAATATGAAACATGTTTTGTGCATTTCATATCATGAAATTTAAAAAAACAGTTGGCCTAAGCTAACTTACCCTCCGCATCCGCGAACAAGTCAATAACGACCATTGTCACCAATAGCAAAGCGATCAAGGTTCTCTTCTCCATGTTGTAAATTTGTCACACACTCGGGAGTCGTTTCAACAGCAGTATGAAGTTTTCCAAATTTCTCCACCACTCAAATGGGGATCTTGTCGCAGGAAGTGGCCTCGCCCATCTAAAAAATTAATATGAAAAAGCACAGGGGTGCAAAATGTTGATTGGCTGTCTGTGACCTCGAGTGATGTGACGTTTAAGGACATGCCTATTGTAAATGGATGAACAATTACACTGGTCCTGTATTACCCTGAACACTAAGCCGCGACGCAATCATGTATATTTGTAGCACTAGGAGGACTCGGATTAGACTCTTAAAACATTTAAACTAAATGTTAACATATACATTTCTTATGGTAAACAAAAGATAATTTGTGAAAATTTTCAAACAAAAATACTAATATTACATAGGCGAGGTATTGAAGAAGCCACAAAATTTCTACTGAATAGTGAAATAATAATTTTGTTCATATATGACAATTATCAAAGACAAGCCGAAACATTTTAATACCGTTAGCTTACCCAGTATATTAATTACAGCCAATCTGGACGTAGACCTTCATCAGACTAATGTCAGTAGAAGTTGTTAGGACTCACTGGCCGAAACTTCATTGTTATTTCAGTTTTCATTGAAAAAGGTCCACCCTCAGTATCTTCAGTGTTTTGGTTTATAATCATTACACAATGGGCTTTTAGGAGCATTCTTTGATAAAAAAAAATAGAAACGCAATTAGCTGCCTGTCCTTCTACGTTCGTGCTTAGAAAATTGGAAAGCACTGGTTGTGTCACTCCTCAGTAGTACAGTTGTATATCTTACAAAAAAATAAAGGTACAAAAGCTGACACATGGTTGCACAGACTAATGACCTCGCCTAGGCGGGTTTATAATATGCCTGGATTTCATTCTTGCTTGTAGCACAGTCATGGATCAAGAACTTTTCTTAAAATGTCGCCTCGGTTCCAATCGTCGTGCCCCCCCCCCCCCCAAAAAAAAATAAATTATGCTTTTTCTATATATAAAATGCATCAGAGTGTAGATAAAAAATGTCTTTCTTTATTTATGGCGAGTGACCAAACAAAATAGCTTTACAAGCATGCATTCTTGGCGAATAGATAATCTAGACTTTATTTGCTTCAGGCGATCGTAAAACATACCCCTGGCACGGGTCGTACATACTGTATGGTGGGAGTTTTGTTCAGGTAAAATTAACTAGCAAAAAAAAAGAAACGTAAGTTTTGTTATGTCTCTAGTTTCATGAATTCATTCCACCAATGAAGGTCTTAACTCTATTATTATTATTATTATTATTATTATTAACATACTCAGAACGTGTTCAGCCCACCTCCACCCTGAGCTTCAGAGCTAACTTGACACTAACCTTTTCACTGTAGCCTATCTCCATCGTGTCAAGTAACCTCTGACGAAAATAGTTTGACCTAGTTTATATAAGCCAATCAAANCCCCCCCCCCCCCCCCCCCCCCCAAAAAAAAAAAAAAAAAAAAAAAAGATTATGCTTTTTCTATATATAAAATGCATCAGAGTGAAGATAAAAAATGTCTTTATTTATTTATGGCGAGTGACCAAACAAAATAGCTTTACAAGTATGCATTCTTGGTGAATAGATAATCCAGACTTTATTTGCTTTAGGCGATCGTAAAACATACCTCTGACGCGGGTCGTACATACATGTCCTGGATGATGGGAGTTTTGTTCAGGTGAAATAAACTGACAAAAAAAGAAACGTAATTTTTTTTATGTCTCTAGTTTCATGAATTCCTTCCACCAATGAAGGTCTTAACTCTTAATAATAATAATAATAATAATAATTATTATTATTATTATTATTATTATTATTATTATTATTATTATTATTATTATTTTAAAACATACTCAGAACGTGTTCAGCCCACCTCGGATCTGGTGTTAAAGTTATATCCAGCGCACTTTGACCACAGGGCCCGCCAATAGGCTGTTACAAAATTATTGTATCGGACCCTGCAGGATTTGACGTCATCAACGACAACACGTTCCTCGTTAGAAAGACCCTTTGTTCTTGTCATTGGGCGCGATTTCAACAAAGGTGTTGAGTAGTGCACATTCCTATTTCTATGCTAAGTAATGCAAGTGAAGGTTGGTCTCAGACTTACTATAGATGCCGACATGAGTGAGGACACCCAATCCCACAATTATCTTCCTCTGCTGCTGAGCCGCCGTAACAGAAGAGCAGATGACCTGATTGGGCTTATTCCCACAGAGGCCTATACTTTAATATTGTATTCTGTTTTAAAGGCCCCTGTTATCATTGGATAGAAATTACATGCGAACGTAAATGCTCACGTTTCTCCTGGGCAACCCCCTCCTCCCTGACCCCCCCCCCTTCCCCCACCACCTCACTGGAAATTATACTACTTTAGTTTAACTTTTATTTCTTGAGTATCACTGATATATTGACATGAAATTTACATTATATACACATGTATATATGGCTTGGGAAGATGCATAGGCGTTTTTCTTCTGTTTGTCAGTACATAAACGTTTATAACGCGAATATCTACTGAACGTCCAAGCTGTAATCACTCGTATCGGGATTATACGCGAGAAATATTAAATTTATCACAAATGTCATAAAGAAGAAAAGAAAAAGAAACATCCTATCAACTACTAATACGATTAACTCCCATTCCATTTTGCATATGTCGTAACGCCGTTTCATTTTCCAATGTTCCTCGAACCCATCCAACCTCCGTAAAATTTTCGCCAACGTATCATTGTCTTGGTTGTTTCCTTTCTTGTTTTCTGACGGCGCCGAAAGAGGGCGTATCTGTGGTGTTCTGCATAGGCTTGCCGTTGAAGTAAATTTCTGTGCTGGTGTTTCTGTTGTCATGTATTCTTCATCCTTCTTGGGTATTTTGCCGTTTGCAGCAGGGACGACTTTATCTTGCACCTTGAAAGAAAAAAGATAATTGTACCACGTGTATGCCTAATTGTATGTTTTGCTCCGCTGGACCACTTATATTTTCTGGCACATGTTATCACTTTTATTTATTCATCTTGAAAAACTGCGTCTCTCCCCTTATTAAAGTAAACCTTATAATTAACTTGTGTTATGTATCTTAAAAGATATGGAATGTCATTATCTAACGAGTTCTACTGGTACAGCTTTACGAGTAATAATCACACGGCCAATTAAACCCACCTCTGACGGATTCCAGTTTTCTAGGTTTTGCTGTACCAGTCTCTGAAGACACATGGCCTTGGCTAAGTTGCCAAGGACGATTCTCCTGAGCCAGGGAGGAGCACGTGCACCATGCGCCCCGCTGTACTGCATGTTCATCACCATCACTGTCATGGCTGTGGAGATGCACAGCAGGAGAATGGCACAACCAAAATAAATTGCTGGAAGAGTGGAAGGCAGTGATACATATTCTATGATGTATTTCACTTACAAATGGAGCTTATGTGTTGAGAGCAAATGCGTTGTACATGTATATACGAATTTAGCCCAGTCTTAATCAATAAGCACTGAATGATTTAAGTATACAGTATTATAAATCGCACGAACTTCTACAAACATGGTCAAGCACGAAGACTTTTAAATAACAGACGAAGTGACCCTACCGTGCCTCAGATACATAATATCTACTTTTCTAATTCAGCAATAAGGTCGACTGACTTTCCCATTTGCTGTCACCATCGTCTAGGCGGTCTTAAAACCCACTACCTACCTATCAGCGGTATAGCATCGGCTTGGGGAGGCATAATCTCTGCCACTAGCAGCATGAACACTGTCAGCGCCAACAACACCGTGACCACAAGAGAAACCTTCTCTCCAGACTCTGGCGGTAGGTAAAACGTCAGCAGAGCGATGGATACGATAAAAATGCAAGGCACCATGATATTGAACATGTAATAGAGACTCCGCCTCCTCATGACGAAGTAAAACGTCACATCCGGGTAAGCCTCAGAGCAACATTGGTACGTCACGACGTGACGGACAACTGGCAAGGCAACCAGCTCCCACTCTCCGTTAGCGACGTAATTGGAGACGTCGCCATATTCCGTCATGTTCACCAAATTCAGATGATCTCCATGAAAACTCCAGGAGCCAAACTTCATGGGACACACCTGTAGGTCCTTTGGGAAGTATTGGACGTCCAGTTTGCAGTAGCTCTGGTAAAGCGCCGGCGCCAGCCATTTGACGCTGCCGTCAGACTTCACTTGGGCTTTGTAGGCGTCCAGCGTCCGTTGTTCCTCCGTCACACTGAAATGTACGTAGGCCTACATGTATATCAG
Organism: Lingula anatina; assembly: GCF_001039355.2. The sequence goes on along the minus strand of NW_019773597.1, from coordinate 15,323 downwards.
ACTTGGGTCACAAGTTATTTGTTTGCTATTTACAACAATTAAGCATTTCGGTATCTTTATCACACTTTGCTTTTAATATTTCCAACAAGGATTTATTTTTGCATTTGTTGGTTTGGTAGTGAACATCCGAACTGCAACAGTAGTGGTCGGATTTCGTTAAGCTTTCCAGGATAGGTAAAAAATTTGGACTAAGAAACGGCTTGATTTGGTGGTGATCAATTCATAGCAATGAAAATTAGGCTGCCTTGGCGGAGGTTTGTGCTATCCGAGTACCTGTTAATTTTTTTAAATAATCATTGTTCTTGCTTAAGTAGCACAACTTTGTGTTAGAACTAGGCATTTCTTGTTATAAGTAAAAGAACTAAACGACGCGGTGCACGTAGTACTCTAACCATTGCAAGCCTAATGCCTAATGTTACTACCAGTGTTCGGAATGTTCTTCTTTCCTTCACACTTGTCACTCACTCGTTATAAAGGATGATGTCCGGTCGCCAGATACTTGTTATGGGCACGTGGATGTCCTCGATGTGACCATACAGGCTCTCGTTCCAGGATAGGCGAGAGTCGGACCATGTCTGTCAAAATAAATCGNTGCCCACCTCAGATCTGGTGTTATATCCAGCGCTCTTTGACCACAGGGCCCGCCTATAGGCTGTTACAAAATTATTGTATCGGACCCTGCAGGATTTGACGTCATCAACGACAACACGTTCCTCGTTAGACATACCCTTTGTTCTTGTCATTGGGCCCGATTTCAACAAAGGTGTTGAGTAGTGCACATTCCTATTTCTATGCTAAGTAATGCAAGTGAAGGTTGGTCTCAGACTTACTCCAGATGCCGACATGAGTGAGGACACCCAATCCCACAATTATCTTCCTCTGCTGCTGAGCCACCGTAACATAAGAGCAGATGACCTGATTGGGCTTATTCCCACAGAGGCCTATACTTTAATATTGTATTCTGTTTTAAAGGCCCCTGTTATCATTGGATAGAAATTACATGCGAACGTAAATGCTCACGCTTCTCCTGGGCAACCCCCTCCTCCCTGACCCCCCCTTCCCCCACCACCTCACTGGAAATTATACTACTTCAGTTTAACTTTTATTTCTTGAGTATCACTGATAAAATAAGGTAATATCGTACATTGACATGAAATTTACATTATATATACATGTATATATGGCTTGGGAAGATGCATAGGCGTTTTTCTTCTGTTTGTCAGTACATAAACGTTTATAACGCGAATATCTACTTAACATCCAAGCTGTAATCACTCGTATCGGGGTTATACGCCAGAAATATTAAATTTATCACAAATGTCATAAAGAAGAAAAGAAAAAGAAACATCCTATCAACTACTAATACGATTAACTCCCATTCCATTTTGCATATGTCGTAACGCCGTTTCATTTTCCAATGTTCCTCGAACCCATCCAACCTCCGTAAAATTTTCGCCAACGTATCATTGTCTTGGTTGTTTCCTTTCTTGTCTTCTGGAGGCGCCGAAAGAGGGCGTATCTGTGGTGTCCTGCATAGGCTTGTCGTTGACTTAAATTTCTGTAATGGTGTTTCTGTTGTCAAGTATTCTTCATCCTTCTTGGGTATTTTGCCGTTTACAGCAGGGGCGACTTTATCTTGTACCTTGAAAGAAAAAAATTAATCGTACCACGTGAATGCCTGGGGGGGCGTAGAGGACATTCATAGGATAACTGGTCAATGAATACACCTCAGTGTTAGATCATCAGCGCATGACCAGTTTGTCCTGAGGATGGCTCATGAGTAGAGCCGAAATTTTGACGGTAGGAAAGCATTGTCTGCGAAATTATTAATTCAACAATTCATGTATATATATACCAGACTTTTTAAAGAAAGTACTACGTGTAATTTGTATGTTTTGCTCCGCTGGACCACTTATATTTTCTAGCACGTTATTACTTTTATTTATACATCTTAAAAAACTGCGTCTCTCCCCTTATTAAAGTTAACCTAATAATTTTCTTGTGTTATTTCATGTATCTTAAAAGAAAACTGCGTCTCTCCCCTTATTAAAGTTAACGTAACAATTTTCTTGTGTTATTTCATGTATCTTATAAGAAGACTGCGTCTCTCCCCTTATTAAAGTTAACGTAACAATTTTCTTGTGTTATTTCATGTATCTTAAAAGATATGGAATGTCATTAACTTACGAGTTCTTACTGATAGGCCTACAGTTTTACGAATAATAATAATCACACGGCCATTGAAACCTACCTCAGATGGATTCCAGTTTTCTAGGTTCTGCTTCACCAGTCTCTGAAGACACATGGCCTTGGCCAAGTTGCCAAGGACGATTCTCCTGAGCCAGGGAGGAGCACGTGCACCATGCGCCCCGCTGTACTGCATGTTCATCACCATCACCGTCATGGCTGTGGAGATGCACAGCAGGAGAATGGCACAGCCAAAATAAATTGCTGGAAGAGTGAAAGGCAATGATACATATTCTGTGATGTATTTCACTTACAAATGGAGCTTATGTGTGTAGAGCAAATGCGTTGTATATACGAATTTAAAAAGCCCAGTCTTAATTAATAAGCACTGAATGATTTAAGTATACAGTATTATAAATCGCACGAACTTCTACAAACATGGTCAGGCACGAAGACTTTACAATTACAGACGAAGTGACCCTACCGTGCCTCAGATACATAATATCTACTTTTCTAATTCAGCAATAAGGTCGACTGACTTTCCCATTTGCTGTCACCATCGTCTAGGCGGTCTTAAAACCCACTACCTACCTATCAGCGGTATAGCATCAGCTTGGGGAGGCATAATCTCCGCCACTAGCAGCATGAACACTGTCAGCGCCAACAACACCGTGACCACAAGAGAAACCTTCTCTCCAGACTCTGGCGGTAGGTAAAACGTCAGCAGAGCGATGGATACGATAAAAATGCAAGGCACCATGATATTGAACATGTAATAGAGACTCCGCCTTCTCATGACGAAGTAAAACGTCACATCCGGGTAAGCCTCAGAGCAACATTGGTACGTCACGACGTGACGGACAACTGGCAAGGCAACCAGCTCCCACTCTCCGTTAGCGACGTAATTGGAGACGTCGCCATATTCCGTCATGTTCACCAAATTCAGATGATCTCCATGAAAACTCCAGGAGCCAAACTTCATGGGACACACCTGTAGGTCCTTTGGGAAGTATTGGACGTCCAGTTTGCAGTAGCTCTGGTAAAGCGCCGGCGCCAGCCATTTGACGCTGCCGTCAGACTTCACTTGGGCTTTGTAGGCGTCCAGCGTCCGTTGTTCCTCCGTCACACTGAAATGTACGTAGGCCTACATGTATATCAGACTTGGGTCACAAGTTATTTGTTTGCTATTTACAACAATTAAGCATTTCGGTATCTTTATCACACTTTGCTTTTAATATTTCCAACAAGGATTTATTTTTTGCATTTGTTGGTTTGGTAGTGAACATCCGAACTGCAACAGTAGTGGTCGGATTTCGTTAAGCTTTCCAGGATAGGTAAAAAATTTGGACTAAGAAACGGCTTGATTTGGTGGTGATCAATTCATAGCAATGAAAATTAGGCTGCCTTGGCGGAGGTTTGTGCTATCCGAGTACCTGTTAATTTTTTTTAATAATCATTGTTCTTGCTTAAGTAGCACAACTTTGTGTTAGAACTAGGCATTTCTTGTTATAAGTAAAAGAACTAAACGACGCGGTGCACGTAGTACTCTAACCATTGCAAGCCTAATGCCTAATGTTACTACCAGTGTTCGGAATGTTCTTCTTTCCTTCACACTTGTCACTCACTCGTTATAAAGGATGATGTCCGGTCGCCAGATACTTGTTATGGGCACGTGGATGTCCTCGATGTGACCATACAGGCTCTCGTTCCAGGATAGGCGAGAGTCGGACCATGTCTGTCAAAATAAATCTTGATGGTTTAATTATACAGTAGCTCTTTATGTATGTGAACGCCGCGTTCCTACCGGTTTCAAATTAAGACCCTTTTGGGGACAACGCGACACCAGACAAAACAAAATAAATTCAATTTTAATAATATATGGTGTGCATTAGACGATATTACATAGAGAACACACTTTGGATCAAATGGGCAAACCCAGTTTTAGCTTGGCGCATCGTAGAGGCTACATGTACGGCAGCCGCGAATCCGTACGATCCGAACTCAGACTGGTTTATGCAACGCCGTTATTAAGCATGGAAGAGAAGAGTGCGTCTTTTCCATTAATGAAACTTATTTTCTTACGAGCAGCACTTTTACTGATACTTGCACATTGCATGCACGTTCAACAAAAACTGGAAGATCGTTAAATGGATAAACGATAAGATAGTGACAACCACCTTCTTCATTTTCTTTGTTTCAAATTTAAAATACCAGTAGTTAACTCGACTAAGTTTTAGGTGGAGGCCTACTTTGCAATACTAGTCTACAAACGTCTGTCTATATTTATTCACACGTGCATCTATGCGTTCCAACTACTTCCGTAATAAAACACCTTTAGATCACAGTACGTGTTTTCATAGACTTAATCTCCGTATGTTCACTTACCATTCTTAGCCAAACAGCACTGAAGAGGATCTGGTTCTTCTCGTCCTAAAAATACAGCAAAAAGACATTTAATGATACTACCCTTCTTAAACACTCAATAATTCAGTGAAAATTTGCAAACATAAATTTCTGAAGATTTCAACCATGCACATGCGACAGTGGTGGCTGTTAAATAAATCTCACCTCCCCCCCCCCTCCTCCCCTTCGGCCCCAACAACTCATTCCTTGCATTTTTCAGTATTGAGCCACCTTTCTCATAATTGTTGATGCAGTAGGTGCAGGAAATGTGCCATTACAAACATAAATATTTTCCATCGCGCTGGAATATCAACTAGTTTAATAATGTCCACACTGTGCAATATTACGTACAGCGTATAATGCTCTCTCTTACACACACCACATACACACGCACGTGCACGTGCACACACAAAATAAAAAGGAGTTGGCTAAAACAACATTAATATATAAATGTTAACAATTTTCTACTGACCAAGTCACCGTGGCTTTTTTTAACTTTATTTTTTAATTATATATCTATTACAATGTCGCTTATACTTATCTTATACTGTCGCTTCTGTTCCTTAGCAAAATAAAAAATCTCNTTTTTGCATTTGTTGGTTTGGTAGTGAACATCCGAACTGCAACAGTAGTGGTCGGATTTCGTTAAGCTTTCCAGGATAGGTAAAAAATTTGGACTAAGAAACGGCTTGATTTGGTGGTGATCAATTCATAGCAATGAAAATTAGGCTGCCTTGGCGGAGGTTTGTGCTATCCGAGTACCTGTTAATTTTTTTTAATAATCATTGTTCTTGCTTAAGTAGCACAACTTTGTGTTAGAACTAGGCATTTCTTGTTATAAGTAAAAGAACTAAACGACGCGGTGCACGTAGTACTCTAACCATTGCAAGCCTAATGCCTAATGTTACTACCAGTGTTCGGAATGTTCTTCTTTCCTTCACACTTGTCACTCACTCGTTATAAAGGATGATGTCCGGTCGCCAGATACTTGTTATGGGCACGTGGATGTCCTCGATGTGACCATACAGGCTCTCGTTCCAGGATAGGCGAGAGTCGGACCATGTCTGTCAAAATAAATCGTGATGGTTTAATTATACAGTAGCTCTTTATGTATGTGAACGCCGCGTTCCTACCGGTTTCAAATTAAGACCCTTTTGGGGACAACGCGACACCAGACAAAACAAAATAAATTCAATTTTAATAATATATGGTGTGCATTAGACGATATTACATAGAGAACACACTTTGGATCAAATGGGCAAACCCAGTTTTAGCTTGGCGCATCGTAGAGGCTACATGTACGGCAGCCGCGAATCCGTACGATCCGAACTCAGACTGGTTTATGCAACGCCGTTATTAAGCATGGAAGAGAAGAGTGCGTCTTTTCCATTAATGAAACTTATTTTCTTACGAGCAGCACTTTTACTGATACTTGCACATTGCATGCACGTTCAACAAAAACTGGAAGATCGTTAAATGGATAAACGATAAGATAGTGACAACCACCTTCTTCATTTTCTTTGTTTCAAATTTAAAATACCAGTAGTTAACTCGACTAAGTTTTAGGTGGAGGCCTACTTTGCAATACTAGTCTACAAACGTCTGTCTATATTTATTCACACGTGCATCTATGCGTTCCAACTACTTCCGTAATAAAACACCTTTAGATCACAGTACGTGTTTTCATAGACTTAATCTCCGTATGTTCACTTACCATTCTTAGCCAAACAGCACTGAAGAGGATCTGGTTCTTCTCGTCCTAAAAATACAGCAAAAAGACATTTAATGATACTACCCTTCTTAAACACTCAATAATTCAGTGAAAATTTGCAAACATAAATTTCTGAAGATTTCAACCATGCACATGCGACAGTGGTGGCTGTTAAATAAATCTCACCTCCCCCCCCCCTCCTCCCCTTCGGCCCCAACAACTCATTCCTTGCATTTTTCAGTATTGAGCCACCTTTCTCATAATTGTTGATGCAGTAGGTGCAGGAAATGTGCCATTACAAACATAAATATTTTCCATCGCGCTGGAATATCAACTAGTTTAATAATGTCCACACTGTGCAATATTACGTACAGCGTATAATGCTCTCTCTCCCTCTTACACACACCACATACACACGCACGTGCACGTGCACACACAAAATAAAAAGGAGTTGGTTAAAACAACATTAATATATAAATGTTAACAATTTTCTACTGACCAAGTCACCGTGGCTTTTTTTAACTTTATTTTTTAATTATATATCTATTGCAATGTCGCTTATACTTATCTTATACTGTCGCTTCTGTTCCTTAGCAAAATAAAAAATCTCGGCCTTTATGGCCAGTAAAAAAATCTATCGTGCATCAGACACCAATGTAATAATATGGGATGACCTAACTAGGCTATAATTTTTGTTTTAGACCCAAACTTACATGAGTTCCTATACAAACGCCTTTAAAAATTTTTTTTTCTTTTTTTTTGGATAAATAGGCCTTTTATATATGTAGTATGACGAACAGTTCTCCGGTGTGAATAATCCGTAGTGAGAGTAAGTTATTTTAATATGACCGAGTTCTCACCTGGAGGTTTTCAGAAACAACAATCCTTTCAGGTATCCTGACCTCTGAAATTCATCGATTCAAATGATTAAACAAAGAGTTACACCTGTGATATCCTTTGACCTGATAGATATAAAAGCCTATGCCTTTTACAAAGCTTGTATTTCTATATGGGGCATTTTAAACTTTGTCAAAAAAAATTGAGCATATCTGATGAGGGGGTCGTTCGATTCAACCATTTATCCTTTCTTCAAACTACCATTTTAAAAAGGGCTGAAATATTCTAAACTTGAATGTTAAGTAAATTATTTCTGAAGTCATGGTTTCACAGACACCTTTGTTGCAACTTTCAAAAGGCACAAGACACTGTTGACTATTTTGTGAGTTCTAGTCAACTTTCAACGAAAAAGCGACTGTGAAAGCGTGTTATTATGAAGTAAGAAAACCGGTATGCTATACTTACAAAAAAGTCTTTCGCCTCAGTACTTATATTGTCGATATTAACAAGGCCACTTTTTAGCTAATTACAGTAAATTTGGGGACACAACAACCGTCCGAAAATATCACCTCCATTTCAGATTGTTTTTCCATTAAATTAGTTCAAAAATGCAAATTTAAAACTCATTTTTAGCGGTTACCAAATGGCAATGGAAGGTGTTTTTAGCTAAATGAAACGTCTCATTTTCAACCCTCTTTCTAGAGCACGTTGACCTGCCTATTATATAATTATTATTGTTGCTGTTGTTGTTTTAAAATCTGCAAATCTGTATATAACTTAGCTGATTGACAATTATAAACAGTCCGGTAAAAAAATAGGCTTATAAAATTCAGTCCTCCATTTAGGTAAGACACACCTATGACAGGAGCTGATCCAGTGATATTTTCTGACAGTATTCCAAATTATCTTTGTTGATCCGTCCTCCATTTTTGATGGTCTTCCAACAGAAAAAATAGATACCCGTCAATGTAAACTTTAAAATCTGACCGTCTTCCAGAAGACCCAGAAGACGGTCTCAATCGCCCCTGTATGACCATTCCTGATGTCGTTCTTCAGTGATGCCTGTTTTCGTTAAAATCAGATTCAGTCTATGATTAAATGATTATATTAGTACTAGATGTGCCACTTGTTTATTATCATTTTCAAATTATTGTTTTGTCTTCACACTTCTTTATATACATGTACATGTACTCACCAGGTCGATGATTCTGTTGACGGCCAGCCCAAGGCTGACGACCAGTGGACCTCCAGGACTGAGCGGGACAGATATGCTGTTATAGTTGGCAAATATACTGGACAACAGTGCGTTCTCAATGTCTGGGTCGTGGTCTTCATCGTGGTGGTCGTCCTCGGAACTGTACGCACCTGATTAGAGAGGAACAATGAATGTCTGCGCAGTGTCGTGAGCGTGTATATGTCTGTGGAAAATGTGTATGTATGGAAAATAATTAAAACGCCCATGAATGATGCAAATAACATGATTCCTTTTTTAATTCTTGGAATTAATGTACCTTCTGCCAGGGCCATAGATTGGGTAAATTGACCGTTATTCTCTGTACTGTCGCGTCAGAAAAATGTCCACATAATTAAAACTGCGGCCCTGGTAGAGGATAGAATTAATCTTATCTCTGGCCATAACCATGTTAGGATTTTATTTTAAATTTGCAAATTTTGTTTTATAAAAGATGTCATTTCCACTTTCCAAAGCCAAGAAAATATTCCAACTATGATCAGCCTTACTGTTTTTTTTTTTTTTTTTAAACAAAACATATGCTTGACTGTCACTTTACTCAATTTGCTCAATATTAACTATTCAGCCATTTCATCTTTTTAGGCCTACATTTACCCTGTGGTAGGAGTTGGTGAAACGACTCTCACAGGCTGACATTCCATAGTCAAGTTCGGCTATGCGGTTAACGAAAACTTAATTCATAAAACTTACAAATTACCTGTTGAATGGCGAGGGGTTTGTGTGTAATCTTAATAAGGAAATAAACTCCTCTACGTGGATTTTCTATCTTAATAATTGTACCCCCCCCCCTCCATTTTCTCCTCTATCGCACATTCTCATACACTTAACTAAAAACTCACCTTGGAGATACACATGAAGTACTGCGATGAAGGAGAAAATCGCGTACATATTTAATCCTCGTCTTCGTGTCATATTTCCCTTGCTGCTCATGTTCATATATGTGTATTTCCTTTAAGACGGGACAGCTAACGCCAACTTTCTCTTAACGATCTTCATGGGGGAAAATTCGTCACCTGTGCTTCGTTGACAATAAATTCACTGTCGTGGAACAGCAGCAGTGTCACCGGTCATACAAATGCAAGCGCACTCGATTGACGTGGCTGCTCGAGTACACATACCCTAACAGTGGGGATATACATAGCGTACAAATTTTGAACAGAATGTGATAAAGCGACAAGTCTGGGATGTGATTAAATGTAAAGCGGTGTTGCCTTAGCTAAATCAACCAGCCAAGGTGCATTGTGGCCTTTTATGCATACGCAGTTGCCAACGGAGAACTGTAAGTAAGCAGACTTATATAAGAGCAGTCTTTAATTCTTTCTTTTTATATGCTACTTTATGACAACAAGTGCCGGAGAACCCTTCGTGTTGTATTGGTCCTATTGACACATTGTAATACGAACTAAATTTAAAGTCCCTTTTTTTATTTGCTATTTTGCTTGTTGCGTTTATGTTTACAGATGTTATTTGTACAGCCTGACTTATTGCCACGCATTTACAAGTGTTTGTGAATTTGAAATTAATATAGGAAACAGAGATCTAGATTTCACGTGTTTGATCATTTATGACAATGTGGAACAAGTTTCATATTCCACGTGTAAATAAAAAAGCAATTATAAAAAAATGATGATTATAAAATAACCCCCCTTTAATACTTAACGCATGAAATTCCAAAAGCCTAGTATATGTCTCCAATATAAAAAAAGCGGTCACTACTGGATTAAATGTATTAACAGTCTTTCACATTTGCTAATGGCGTGTTTAAGTGATCTCTCTGTAAAACTGACATTCATATTTCGATAAGCGGATACACAAGCGCGGTAAGGTATTAGATTACCACGCCTCAGTCAAAAATCGCTGAACTATCCCTATAATGCCATTGTGTAATCCCTCACAATAGTTTGAATGAGATTTATATGAAACTATGCCTCAAGAAGTCTAAACAATTTTTTTGTTAAAGTCAGCTTAAATGGGGAAAAAAAGAGTTTTTTAAAGTCAGCTTTAATGGGGAAAACGAATGCAAATTCAATGATGATTTTTTTATACGGCAAACAGGACAAGATCTGTCTTTCCTATAAGCAGAAAATAGGTCACAAGATTCCAACGTACACTTCTGTAAAAAAAAAACAAAAAACGACATAAAATACCAGCATATCTTATAAGTGAAATTGTTGTTTGTGATCGCTGGTCGTGGGTTTGTGATATATAATATTACGCCAATTTAACGACTTGAACCGCGGTTTCATGGTGCGAACAGAGAAAAACATCTGTAAAGAAATTTAAGCCATATTTCTTTTAACTTCTTTATATATGTAACTGTCCCTGGACTATGTGGCTGACTCTCAGGGTGTGCACTTGACCCCTTCGCTACTGAGGTATTCCCTTGTTCTCCGACACCCCCCCCCAAAAAAAAAATTAATATTATATTGACGAAATGAAATCTAAAATAGTAAAACAAGTAAAAGAATAAGAGAAAGATAAAGCAAGCATTTTTTGTCATCCTTTACTCTTTCACTTTACTGTATTTAATAATCCTCCGTAGTTTACACATCACAAATTTCACTCGATAATGTGTCTTTGTCTGCCGCCCCCCCCTCCCCCACCCCCCACCCCCCACCCCCTCGAAAAATACAAAACGGACATGTGCCGATTTTTGGGGGAAAATTATGTCATAACGCACTGGTCATAATGTAGAGTTATAATATTATGACGCCATAGGTCAAAGCAAAACGTAACGCAACGTAATCATTACGTCAGATGGTAACGGCAGTTATTCAAGATTTAGCGTAAACAAAAGAAAGCGATCTATAATGTTTCTTTTTTAAAATGATAATAATTTCACATCTAGCGTTTCTGGTTGCACAACGCAGTTACGAATACATCAAACGGAGAGCCCTGGAAAATAAGGTGATTAATCAACCGGTTACAAAGTGCGTTTGGTTGCGAAATAACAGACTTCTCTATAACATTCCTACTTATTTTACGAGGAAAGGGTCCACTACGCTTTCCAAATTTACTTTTTGTGAAAATATAAGGTTTTATATACCGGAGCTTGAAGAAAATAACAATGTACAAATTCTTTTAAAACAAATAGAGACTCCCGTGGTACGTTTAAAACGAATGCGTTTTCTTATTTACAGATCAGAAAGCTTTACATGAATGAATTTCCTAACAACCAAGTGTTGGGGGTCGGCAGTTACGGCCATGTGTACAAGGTATAGGCCCATAAGTTCAAATAAATTCACTGTATCACGTTGTATGCATCTTTTTAGAACAAATCTTATTTTAGTAAGGTTGTCATGATGACTCTATACCACTTATTTTGTGGTAAAACTTTTTTAATAGAAATTGTCATTCTTTCTTTATGTCATATCTTTTATTCAATGTATGTGTGGGGGGGGGGGGGGGGGGGGTCTGGACGGAGTCACCCTGAGAACTGATAGTAGCATTCCTCCATTGTCTCCGCTTCCGTAAACCTTTACATATCCCAAACTCAGGGTGGGGGATGGGGGTCATGTTATTTTGCAAGACGATTGGAACAAATCAGATAAACAAACAGACATCGTGGGCTATATAATCATGTTCTTATTTTAGTTTTCAAACGACTGGGCATTGAAAGTACCGGTAGACATTGACAGGGCTCAAGCATTTGTAAAGGAGATCGGTCTTCTAAGAGAGCTCAAAAGCGATTTCATTTTGAGGTAGCTATTTTCACTTCTTCTCTAAGTTAATGTTTTAAAATCACCCTCATTGCATTTTAGTCAAATTACGCTCATATCCTGATATTATTCTTTTTAATTCCTTTCAGTCATTTTGAAAACTTTAGTCATATTTTCTTGTATTGTTTATGTTTATTGTTTAAAGGGTCTCATAACATTATTATCCTTTCATATTTTTAGTTTGCACCATTCATTCGAGGTAAAGCCTGGCTTACCTGTTGTTTTGACAGAACTTTGCCCACTCGACCTCCAGCGTCTGACCGATTATCAGTACGTGTTAATTCAATTTCTCTTTTTATGATCTAATTCTATTTTTCCCCTACTCTTGTTTTCGACGTTAAAATAGGTATAATAATGTGAACTGTTGCTTGCTTTTTTTATCATTTATTATCCTCTTCTTGTACTACATGTAGTTCCTTAGGATATTGGGCATTTTTAAAAAATTATGTAAATCTACATATTTTTTTAATAATTCTAAAATTTATTTGTTCATGGACCACGTTTCTAATATCGTAATGATAATTATTCCATATAAATCTTCGAATTTTGAAGGAAACAAAAAATAAGATTTAAAAAATACGATGGGAATTCCATTTTGTTTTCACTTATGTAACTATTTCTATTTTCAGCGGGATTTTAGAGTCAAGGGCTGTCAAGTTTGTCACGGTGTCGGTCTGTATAGCCCTGCAGTTCATGAGGAATAAAAGACTCATTCACTTTGACATTAAGCTGAATAATATCCTGATTAACCGGAATGGCATCCCCAAAGTGGTGAGCTACAATCATATCAGTAAAAGCGCGACATTTTAAACATTTTTCTATCACAAAATAATTAGTTATTTTATGTACAACTACATTATAAGGCTCAGAATACCATATGCACATCAACAGTTACAGCAAGGCGTGGTGTTCTTTATAAAATAATGTTTTGCAATTCACCAAAGGAAGTTTTGCCGACTCTCTAAATTGTTACATATTCTACGCAATTTTGCAACGATTTTCAGTTTAAATGTGTTGTAAAGTGAAATTTTAAAACAAGAGCACTGCAGTGAACACACAGCAACTATTAGTACGTGTTTTTTTTATCTATGTTCAATTATTTATTCAGTTTCATTTTTTCAGTGTGATTTGGGGTCCGCCCACCGCTGTGACGAGAGCGGAGAGAGTAGCTGGGGACCGAGGATGGTAGCTTACACCATCACCAAGAACCTCGCCCCGGAAATTCTCATGCGCACTTCCGCGTCCGTTCAGGCGGATTACTTTGCTCTGGGTGTGATGATCTTCGAGTTGTACGTTGGAAGGTAAAAATATTACTTGATAGCAGTGCTGTAAAAATTACTGACACATGCAGCCATTTGGAAAAAAATCAATTTTTACAGATAGAGTTGTGTATTTTCTTCCTTTTATCCTTCGTATTGAGCAATCTTTTAATATATCTTTGCCCCCCCCCCTCCCCCGTGGAAAACGGAGCAAAATAGGTTTATTTTATGATTCTGTTTCACTTCAATTTTTCTCTGGCTATAAACTTTAACGCACTGGAATTCAGATTATATTGACATTTAATTCGATTAAATTTAAACCGAAATTAGAGATCCACCCACTCTTTTTCTTTTGCTTTGGCGCCATTGATTTTATAAAATGTCTCAAAAGTGAATATTCACCCAAATTTCTTTATGCAGACATCCTCTCTGGTACAACGAGCCACACGGCAGAGCAGCCATCAAAGTGAAAATCCTGGCTGGAAATATCCTCCATGCCGACTATGCAGAACCGGCATTCCGGGAGTTTGCTGAGAACTTGATCTGGTGAGCCGCTTTCTTTGGCATTTATCGATATTCTCTTTGTATTTGATTATTTATTTAACTTTTTTATCTTCTCTCTGCGTATTTATTGATGTTTTTTGTATTTATTTCTATCTCTGTTTATTCATTATTCCATCCATCCATTCATTCATTCGAGAGATGTTTAAGAGTTAAAAAATAGCATTCATTTTTTCAAAATTTGTATACTTAGATTTTTTAAAATTTTGACTAATTGTGCCGTTGATCCTATATTTTCAGTGATAAAGTCAACAGAGTGCAAGACGTGAATGGCATATTGTGCCTTCGGTAAGAGTTCGCTAGCTATTTCACCTTGGAATTACATAGATTGAAGAATTTATTTAAACCTATTTATAGATATTTTCCTTTTTCATTCGTTCCTGTCTGTTCAGTCTTTGTTTACTTTCTATTGCTATTTCTATTTGTTTTTCTTTTATTTTTCATCTTCATTTTTGTTTGCTTATTTTTCTCAGTTGGCTTGCTGATTATCACACTAACGTATTCCCTATGGACTGCAGGTCCTCCCCTCTTCTTGCTTTTGTCCAGGTACTTGCTTCTTTTTTCCATTCTCTTCTTTTATATGCTTGTGCTTTTGTTGTTCTTTATCATTTTCCTTGTCTGGATGCACATTTCAGTAACACAAATTTTGTGCATAATTTCCCTTTTGGTACGGTAATATTAGTATAGTTTTTACACAGGTTTGCATATATGTATCCCAGTGACTTTGCAACTGCTCGTAATTCAGGATCACGCATGAAGCGTGTCACCATTTGCGAATACATTGTTATATGGAATTTATACAATTATATTATTAAACAGTATAGTATACAGTAGGCTAAAACCTAACACACAAAAAATATAAACTTAAATGCAGTGACCTTCTTGGAAATAATCGATGTTATGGAAACCTATTATCGTTGTTTTCGAAGTAAGAATTTCTTTTGTTCTTATTTTCATATTTTCTTTTTAACAGGAATCTTTCCTGAAAGACATGGAGAGGATAAGGTACCCTCCAGCTACGGCGCACCGCCAAACTCACATTACCACACAGGACGCAGCACTCGCCCCAACTCCTGGCACTGGCGATAATAACTGTGAGCTTGTGCCTTGGGACATGCCAGACGACGAGGCGGCAGGCTTCAACGAATTGTTTCAGTGGGATGTGCCCAATGACGAGGGGGAAGACAGCGGCATAGTGGCCATGGAGATGCCCGAAAATGGGAAAGGTGGCATGATGGCATTGGACATGCCCAGTGATGAGATTGAGGCCGAGGAAGACATGCCCGAGTGGGATGCTCCAGTGGGGGATTTCGACTTTGATTTCACCTTTGAAGAGGATTGAACACTTTTCAATAGTCGTTGTATCGACAGACAATCCTGAAATCCCCACAATG